>CM061921.1:54674303-54765840 GCA_031002005.1 Vandiemenella viatica
GAATCGTGAAGATCATTCCCTGATGTTTTAAAGGGAATATCAACCAAAATAAATGTGAAACGTTTGTCACTCATTGTAAAATTTCATAATGTTGAATCTGTTTCATAATATTCATTATTTCTTAGTGGTTTGTGTTTGCATATATGGCAAATGTAAAGCGAGGGCAATGCGTTGTATTTGATTTGAATGCTTTGTATTCTTATTAAAATTAAATACGCATCGCCTATAAGCCGTAAAACAGATCCAAATAAATAGCAACATGGACAGCAACTGATAAAGGGAACTATAACCTTTTCACCCTTCCGAACCAACCGTTCCACTACAACATTGGCCGACAATTCACTGAAGTGCCGTATATACCGAGCGGGGCGGTGTAACGGTTAGCGTTCTCGCCTCGCATTCGGGAGGACGGCGGTTCGAAATCTCCGTCCGGGCATCCAGATTTGGGTTTTCCATGGTTTCCGCAAATCACTCCAGAAAATGCCGGGATACTTCCTTCAAAGGCCATGCCGAATTCATTCCCATTCCTTGCCCCCATCCTTGCCCCCATCTTTTCCGTCTCTAAAGACCTCGATGTTAAAAAGAGACGTAAAGCAGTTTAAAAAAAATGAAGTGCCATAACTCCTATGTCGTGAGGGAACCCCTTTTGACCGAGTGCAGAAACATGGTAGTGTACGACAGTGAAGGTGGTTGTGGTAAATTTGATGTTTTCTACTCGATTCATACTTGAAGAAAAACGTTACCTCAACACTGATCGTATCCTGACATAAGATTAATCACTACTGTTTTTTAAGACATAATGGACTTCTGTATTTAAACCATACTCTGTGAGAGATTATTGTGGAATTTTATGTTGGGATGCAGATGAATTGTAATGTTCCAGTAACAGTCTTCCCTCGTCTACGGAGAAAAAGCACTCTAATGTTATTACCCACTCCATTCTTCCGTGTTTCTGCAATGTTCGCGGCTTTAACAATGGCGTCAGGAAATCTCTTTATCATTACTCGTAATAGCGCTCTCAACACATTTTCCCTAAATTTATAATTATCTCAGTCTCAACCCGTACTCCGTCCGTACGTGGCCCATTACACGAGTGACAAATCCATCTGGCAAAGAACTCTAACACAAGACGGAAAACGCGAGGTATTTTTCTTTGTTGGAATACAGAATGCAGGGGCGTAGCTACTATGGGCTAGGCGGTGCAGTGCACCGGGGTCCCCTACGCTCAGGGGGTCTCAAAGGGCATCTCTGGGGCCCCAAGCGCAGTTTAGAGAGCCCACGAGCCCTCTCGGCAAACTGGCGACCTTTTTTTTATCTCTACGTGTCTAAAGGGGCCCGGCCCTTGCTGCTCAGGGGAGCCCCCAACCACTGGTCACGGGGCCCCTAAGGACAACTCAAGGGCCCCCTTCCTCAGCTCAGGGGTCCTACAGCACACGAAGCAAAAAACAGGTCACCCGTCTGGCCTGAGGGCCCAAAATACATTTTTGCACCGGGGCCCTTGTTGACCTAGCTACGCCACTGACAGAATGCTTGCGCTTCCACAGCTGTTTCGACGTTCGCTGCAACGAGTATGCTGATCTATAAAAGCCGAGGTATATAATATTTTCTTGCAAGGCGTAACTTTATCGTTTAGCGCAGCCTGGTCATAATGATCAAGCTTACAGGAGACTACGGGCTATAAGAAAACGTGCAACGTTTGTTACAAAAATAGTTCATATTTATCTTTAATAAGAAAACGCTATTAACAGAAAGTAGCAGAACCTGCAAACAATAATTTCACAAAACCCTACTCCAGGATCCGATAGTAATATTGCAATAAATCAGTTCGTCTACTCGTTGCTATTAAACATGTAAAATAAACTGTCGGTCCATTTATAGCAGCACAGTAATGAATTGAATTTACTGAAAACTTACTGCACTCCTTTCTGCACATTATAGTAACCAAGGTGCCAGGGCCGACGCTAAGAATTTCGGGCCCCGGATAAAATGGCCGATCTTTTTCTTTTTTTTTTTGCCAGATGGCAATGGGCGGATTCTTTGGCTTCGAGGCCTGGGGCCCCATGCAGCTGGTGATGGGGCCCCCTATCAGCCAGCGGGCCGGGTACATTTGACCCGCTTAACCCTCCCTAACGCCGGCCCTGCAAGGTGCAAAAGGGCGCTCCTGTCATCCACAAGGAGCATTTCATCGAGATACCAGCATCCGTAATTGCATCATGGAAAGCTTCAGAAAAACCCGGCGATTGTTGATGTCACACAATTTTTTAGTTAGACATTTATCATTAAAATGTGACCGGAAAAATATGAACTAATACAGTCATGATCTGGAAAGAAAAAGGGTGAAGAGAAAAGCGTGGTACATATAGTACACTGAGGAAACTTGTTTAGTCTTCCACTTAAAACAATTTTCTCGTGACTGTCAGATTTAGATGACGTTTTTCTTTTCCATTTGATGTAAGTTAAGGAGTTGCTGACACATATGGAAATTTCTTATTTATTGTTACGAAATTTGACACACCCAATTAAAGAAGCTTTTTTGACAAAACATTACCTCTTTTACTTTTTAAGACTTACGACATTAAGGGAAAAATATTGTAGAGTAACGTGAGTAGCAATAATGATTTCTGAAGCAATAAGTGAATTCAGAAAAGGAATATTCAAGGACTAAGGTACAGAAGAGCATATATCGGATATCGCTAGAGCTCGTATACCTGAAGACAAAGCCTAGATAGGGAAATGAGATTAGCAGAGAGTGTCGTAACAAAACGTGGATTGGAGTTATACAACATTTCTATACGAACTTGATCGTGTTGGTTGGTACCTTTACGGATGCTTGCATAGGTTCTTTATACGGTCGCCAATCCCCGAAATTACCCCAACAGATAAAGGCTTACGGATTAAAACAGTTCTTGCATAAAAAAGGTAATATTCTTGAATTTTACGTAGTACAAGTTGAGGTACCAGAAAGATAAGGCATCAAACTATCGTCTCCTTGAATTAGATTGCAGTTGACGTCACTCACACACACTGATTGGCAATCTTTCAGAAAATTCCCCCCAAAATTCGAAAGATCATCCTAAGGCATCCCGGAATAGCATCAGAGTCCACTGTCCTGACCGTTAATGTAAAGTTTATAACAACTTGAAATTCTCTAAGCTCCCCGTTTAACCACTACTAAAAATCTTCAAAGTCAATCACGCAGCTCTTCTCATCTCGACCGCCCGCTTGAAAAACTGTTTGAAAACTATTCCAGACTCCTTGCGCTGGTCGGCTTTTATAGCCTGGGCTTATCTATTGCCTAATTGCCGTATAATAACGGTGTTTTCCCGCGGGAAACACTATTCTTTAGTGAATTAGAAAAAAAACCTCTTCTGTGGAACACTAATTTACTCGGATTTTCCCGAAATTTTAATATGTCATAGTTTAATTTATTCCCAATCTTTTTGGTCATGACAACTTTTATCATAATTATTCTCAGTTAAGAGCTATTAATTTCTAAAAGTCACACATGGTGATGCTATCATATGTTAACACTGAAACTTTGTTTTCTTACTTTAAACATCAAGTTGCCTCTGAACTGTTATATGTTTGTCACTAACTGAATTTTTCTCTTTCGTTAAGCATACTTTTTTCTTTCTAGCTTTTTTTCTAAAAATATCGAATTATTTTGATTCGAAATATCTCCTTATACAAATTTTAAAAGCACACAAAAACCATCTTAAAGTGATTGTCATTCTCTGCTTTCTTAGTGGAAATGAATGCAACAAAATTCATCATGACTGAAAAACAACCTTATTTGAATTTTATGTCTTTTATGAAAACGGTTTAGAATCAATTTAAAAAGTGTTTTCTTGTTAAGAAAATGGTTATAAAGGTTCTTTACTATACAACTATATGAGATTTACCTCCTTCTAAATGGTTTTAGCAAGATAATGGACATGTAACAAAGTTATGTTCTGAGATGAAAAGTGCTTTACCACTGAACGTGATTATAAAAGTTATTCGCAATGCATTATATGTAACTCGCCTCTTGCTGAACGGTTTAGGTGAGATAATAGGTATACAACAAGAAGCTGTCCCTCAACGACAACACATTAGCAATGGAAGATAACCGTGAAGTATTTGTTTTATGTGGTGAGAGTGTGCGAACGGTCGTGAAGCTCACAAGCTACAAGAGATAGGTTTGATGTGTTTCTGACAGCAAAAATGTTAATGCTTCGAACAATTTATTACGATCCTCAATGGGAGTTGAAAATTTCGATGAGGAAACCTTTCGGGCAGAAAACGAGGGAACACTTTTACCCAATAATGAAGGACTATCGTTCTATATCCCAACTAATGCTCAAGATTTCACATTCGCTTCTCACAGTACAAGCCAGTTTTAAGCAACAACAAAAGAAAATTCCTCTTCGAGGACTTGAAGATGCACGAGGTGACAAACTGCAATGCTGGCATCAAACAAGAATAAATAATGGTGTTTACACTAATTCGCAACAAATTTATAATGAATCTTTACAGGAACAGAAAAATAATTTTAAAAAGATTTAATTTCCAAATGTTGCACTGAGTACACGAAGCTAATTATACTGGCTACATGAAAGCGACACTATTACATAAAATAAATTATGTATAACTGAGCATGTTTTAATGTATGATAAATTCAAATGTTTTGTCATATTTTGTCATTTTTAGGTCATAGTGACCATTGTTTTAGGTTATATTTGCTTGCATATTTCTCTATTTTTTATGTCATAAAGATCTGAACCCTACTTATAACATAGCCTATCACTATGCAAAGTGTCGTTACAATGCTTTCATTAGTTTTTGCGAAATGCCTATACGGATAGAAAAAAGTTTCAGATTAACGGTTTGGTCCCTGGACAACCAAAAATTATGTTACTAATCTGAATAAAAAAGTATTCGTGTGTACGCAGTTACATAAGTGTTCAGTCTGCCAGTAAAGGCCCCTGCCAGGCAGACCTCACACACAACGCGCCTGCACGCCGGGATACATATACGACTCCAAACAGGCGCAGAGACATCAAAACAACCAGTGAAAACAAATAGAATCATCTAGAAGCTAAGTGGGACTATTTCTTACAGAGGTCGCCGTACTACCACACAACGGAATTCCTGCGCCAGGCCGCCTATATAAGCGTAGCCGGCCGCTCCACCGCCAGTTCCGGCCTGACCGCGGAACCAGTTTCAACTACAGAAGACCACCGGAAGTTCGCGAGAAGTAGAAGCCGTCTCTCTCTACCCCGGATCAGGACCAGGCTAAATTCTCGACGGTCATCCGCTAACTGTACCACATTTGTTATTGTTTACCAGTGTTTTGTGTACATAGTAATAAACCTCAAGGAACCATTAAGTGTAGTTCACTTCAGTGGCGACAAGGTTGGGATAAGAACTCTCGACCATCATGGCTACGCCAGCAGCACCTACGGAATGGCAACAGTTCCTCCAAGGACTTCTACATCAGTTCTTCGAATCTCAGAGACAACTGATTGCGGAAGTCAGGAATCTCCGCCAACCCACGGCCCCGCCTCCGTTCCCAGCATTCAACGACGACGTCGAAGAATGGGAGACCTACGAGAAGCGCATAAAACAACACTTCGCAATTCATCACATATCCAAAGAAGAAGACCAGCGTGCATATTTCCTTTCCTGGAACCAATCAAAGATGTATGTCTTGCTCACCAAACTTCAGCCACAAGACCCCGACACCCTCACCTTCACGACCATCTGTACGACACTGAATGCATACTACAGACGCCGGTACCATGTCGTCGCGGCCCGCGTCGAATTCTATCAATGCCGGAAGAAGCCCGATCAGACGTATCGCCAGTGGGCGGCCGAACTCCAAGGCCTTAGCAGAAAATGTAAGTTTCAAACTCGTTGTTCCCACGAATCCTACGCCGACGACATGGTGCGTGATCACATCATACAGGCTGCACCAGATGCCGCACTCCGGCATGACGCCCTCAAGTTAGAGGACCCATCCCTGGAGCAGGTCATCGAACTTGCCTACAAATTCGAAATATCTACGGCCGCAGATCGCCGCCTGGAGTCCTGGGCGGATGTGGCCGCAATCCGAACCGACGTAGAGGACACACAGGACGTCGCCGCCATCCAGAGCTCCCAGTCGCGCTCCTCCCGACACCACAACCGGGGACCGCTTCCTCAGAAGGACATCGAACCGGCCCGTTCCGGCAGGGGCACCAAGTCTCGGCAGCAGCAGCGGATCCCGCAGCGCCGACGCCGCAGCCCGCTCCGCCTACCCTCCTGCCCCGCCTGTTATTCAGCACATGAGAGGGAAAATTGTCCGGATCGTTGGGCTGAATGCTCACGTTGCGGCAAGGAAGGACACCTGGCGTCCGTCTGCCGCACCAACACCACCAATGCCAATCCCGGCTCTCGCCGCCCAGGGTCTTACCAAGACAGGTTGAGCGGCGCACCTATGGATATCAATCAGGTAGACACTTCCACAGCATCCAAACTTTTTATTGACGTTACGGTCAATGGCAAGCCCCTGCGCCTACAAGTCGACACAGGAGCAGCAGTCTCATTGCTTAATTATACTACTTATGTGCAAATTGGCTCGCCCCCCCTCTCGCCGGCCCCCAAGCGCCTCCTGACATACAACAAACAGGAAATAGCACTCCTGGGACAGTTCACAGCAAACGTCATGTATAAGTCTGTACATCGTTCAGTCCCCTTTTTAGTAGTTAACAGTTCTCTCACAGCAGACTTATTTGGACTGGACGCTTTCCGCTTATTCGGATTTTCAATTGAGGATAACATACACCTCGTATCTCAGCATGTTCCTTTTCCTGAAGTGGACGCCCTTTGCACCGAGTTTCAGGACCTGTTCTCACCAGGCGTCGGCTGTGCAAAGGACTTCGAAGCATCACTCCAACTCCGGCCGGACGTACGGCCTCGATACTTCCGGGCACGCCAGGTACCCGTAGCGCTTCAACAACCACTTCAGGAAGAACTTCAACGTCTCCAAGACGAAGGGATCCTCCAGCCGGTGCGGTTCAGCCCCTGGGCCACGCCGTTGGTCATAGTTCAGAAGCCAGGACGCCGCTTACGTCTCTGTGGTGACTTTAAGACCACCGTCAACCCGCATCTGCTGGTAGACGACTATCCACTTCCGAGACCGGACGACCTCTTCCGTAAACTAGCAGGAGGTACCTACTTTACAAAAATTGACCTGGCAGAAGCATACCTTCAAATCCCTTTGGATATCCAGTCCCGACAATACACAGTCATCAACACTCCCTCTGGCCTCTTCCAACTCAACCGGCTCATGTTCGGCTTGGCCAGTGCTCCAGCGATTTTTCAACGGTATCTCGAACAACTTCTCCAGGATATTCCGGGATGCATCAACTATCTCGACGACATAGTCGTCACGGGACCCTCCGCTGCCGAACACATGACCAACCTCCGCCTACTCTTCCTCCGCCTCCGTGCAGCAGGATTAAAATGCAACCTTTCCAAGTGTCAATTTTTTCAACAATCCATTTCCTACCTGGGTCACATCATCGCTCAGGAAGGCATCTCCCCAGCATTTTCCTATGTGGACGCTATTTCCAACTTACCTCGGCCTCAGGATCTACATCAGTTGAAATCTTTTTTAGGCAAGATTTCATACTACAGAAAATTTATACCCTCAGCAGCACAAGTGGCAGCACCCCTGTACCACCTCTGTCGCAAGAATGTCCCGTTCCGTTGGACCCCAGCTTGCGAGACCGCATTCCACACCCTTAAACAGCAGCTCAAGTCCGCAGCATGCCTCATGCCATACACTCCAAACCTCCCCTTGATACTTGCCACAGATGCATCCGATTACGGTGTGGGGGCAGTTCTGTCTCATAAATTACCAGATGGCACGGAACGCCCCGTAGCCTACATCTCCAAAGCCCTATCGGCTGCTCAGCTTAAATATTCTCAAATCGAGAAAGAGGCGCTAGCTATTGTTTTTGCCTGCTCCAAATTCTATTCCCTTTTATATGGGATTTCTTTTCATCTCATTACCGACCACAAGCCACTCCTATCACTATTTGATCCGTCCACACGTCTGCCTACCAAAACATCCCACCGCATCCAGCGTTGGGCACTATTCCTGTCCCAGTTCAGATATACCATGCATTTCCGTACCACCTCCAGGCATGCCAATGCAGACGCCTTATCCAGACTACCGCAGGGACCAGACCTTGCCTTCGACAAGTCGGAACTTCTGGTGTTCCAGATCGACGATGACATACAAGAAGCACTGAAGACATTTCCAGTCACGGCCTCAAAAGTCGCGGCAGCCACAGGGGAGGACCCCCTCCTCCGTGTCATCCGACACCACATCCAACACGGGTGGCAAACACGTTCCCCTCCACGCCATCATCAAGACCTCAAGTTCTACTACTCCATCCGCCACCAGCTCTCAGTAGTAGAGGGAGTGCTCCTCCGCACAGAACCAAATTCCACCCCGAGGGTCGTCGTTCCGAGATCCCTACAACCGACAATCCTCCAAACTCTCCACCAAGGACACTGGGGAATTGCCCGCACCAAATCCCTTGCCAGACGCCATGTATTCTGGATCGGCCTTACCACGGATGTCACGAAGATGGTGCGGCGCTGTACCATCTGTGCCCAACAACTGCCCCGCCCCCCTCAAAAGTTCCTTTCCTGGCCGGCACCTTCCGGACCCTGGGAACGCATTCACCTCGACTTCGCTGGCCCATTCCTAGGCCACCAGTGGCTCCTAGTGACGGATGCCTATTCCCACTTCCCATATGTCGTCCGTTGCTCCACAATCACTACAGAGGTCACCATTTCAGCCCTCACGAAGATCTTTTCCATCGAAGGATTACCATACGCTATCGTCACAGATAACGGACCGCAATTTCGAAGTCGGGAATTCCTATCCTTCTGTACCGCCAACAATATCCAACACCTCCTCACCCCGCCCTTCCACCCCCAATCTAACGGGGAGGCGGAACGGCTAGTCAGAACATTCAAAACCCAAATGACCAAATACGCCACAAGTCACAAACTCGAAGAGGCATTGACACTCTTCCTCAGTTCCTATCGAACCACTCCAGTGGGGGCCAAAAGCCCGGCGGAATTGCTACATGGCCGCCAACCTCGCACTCTCCTCCATCTCCTCTTACCCCCGCCCAAAGTACAGGTACCTTCGGGCCCATTCCGTTTCACCCCGGGCTCCCTAGTCTGGGCCCGCGGGTTTGGCTCCCGGGCCGGTTGGCTTCCGGGGGTCATCCGGCGGCCCCGGGGCCGCCAACTGTTTGACGTCAGCCTGGATGGCCGGATAGTGCGACGCCATCGAAACCAACTACGTCCCCGCTACCCCACGGCACCGTCCTCTTCCACCACGGCACGGCCAACCACTTCTTCCTCTCCTTCCCTGCCACCTCCACCACTCCTGCCGTCTAACCGTTGCTCAGGGACAGTTACAGCGCCACCAACGACGCCACAACCTGTCGGTCGCTCCGACACCCTTCAGCCGCAGCCTCTCGACCACCTGCGGGGACCATCTTCAGCGCCCCCCCGTACAGCCCCCGGCCATCGACGCCGACGAACCGATGCCGTTAGCTCCACAAGTACCTCCACCACAACCTGCACCACGACGCAGGTCGGCACGCATCGCCAGGGGAACAGCTCCGTACTCCCCTGGAGGTAGCCTTCATAGTCTGCTCCAGGGCGCCGCGGCAGACGACCTCGCAGACGTCGCAGACATCGCTTCCCCCCCTCCCCCCCGGGAGGGAGGTATGTTCAGTCTGCCAGTAAAGGCCCCTGCCAGGCAGACCTCACACACAACGCGCCTGCACGCCGGGATACATATACGACTCCAAACGGGCGCAGAGACATCAAAACAAACCAGGAAAACAAATAGAATCATCTAGAAGCTAAGTGGGACTATTTCTTACAGAGGTCGCCGACTACCACACAACGGAATTCCTGCGCCAGGCCGCCTATATAAGCGTAGCCGGCCGCTCCACCGCCAGTTCCGGCCTGACCGCGGAACCAGCTTCAACTACAGAAGACCACCGGAAGTTCGCGAGAAGTAGAAGCCGTCTCTCTACCCCGGATCAGGACCAGGCTAAATTTCTCGACGGTCATCCGCTAACTGTACCACATTTGTTATTGTTTACCAGTGTTTTGTGTACATAGTAATAAACCTCAAGGAACCATTAAGTGTAGTTCACTTCAGAGCCTGTGTCATGGAAGAAGTTTTTATCCCTCTGGACATAGCCAGCAGAGAAGGAGAATTGTTGATTAATAGTGCTCAATTATGATATTGTGTAATTGCGCTTGTTCTTTTTTTTTAAAAAATCTGCTTAACGTCTCTCTAACAGCGAGGTCTTTAGAGACGGGAAAGGATGGGGAGCAAGGAATGGGAAGCAATTCGGCCATAGCCTTTTGAAGGAATCATCCCGGCATTTGCCTGGAGTGATTTGGGAAACCATGGAAAACCCAAATCTGGATGCCCGGACGGGGATTCGAACCGCCGTTGCTTGTTCTTAAACCTCTTTGGAGGAAACCATACAATAGAGACGATGGTAATTCGTTCATCTGATAGGGACGTAAAACTTGGCGGCCCCTCAGTGTCCTTTAGAATAGTAGGCATTTTAATGGCGCAACTTCTGCGTCTTACAGTTAGTTAATATTTCTGAGGACAATTAATATTGATACTTGAAGTTCGGACACAGAAACATCTCTGGTAATTGAAAAAAATGTGTACGTATTGTAATGAGAGGGGGGTTGGGTCATTACTTTACTGTATGTTTTAATATTAATGTGGTTATTGGTTTTTAATTATGAAATTAATTTTGAGGTAGCAAGGATCCTGATTGCTGTTGATGAAAGACATAAAATGCTTAATTTAATGTTTTTCTATGACTTGTACCTAGCCGGATACATTTAACGTTACGTTAGACATTATGTGTACCTGCAAGCAAAAGCAATATCCGGCTTTACAATCTGTCTGAAGATAGCAAACATAAACTGAATGTTAAATACTTCATTTATAAAATTAAGAACATGATAACATCGTGGCCACAAGCCAACAATTGAATGTTACATGAATGGTGGATAAAATCCCTTGGGCGCCGAATTGAATTAAAAAGGATGAACAATATTAAGGCTCAAACTAAATTTGCAAAGAGCTTTAAAGTTCATAAGGTCAGTTGCCACTTAGCTTTTAAATGGAATTGAGCAGAGATCCTGTCTCATGGGTCGATTACGGATCCTTCAAAGTCTTTCCGGACTATGAAACAATGATGAGCGATGGAACACATTACCAAAATCACCAGCATCAGCAGCAGCGGCGTGCGGCGTTGGTCTGTAAGTTGTACCATCAGTGTATGGACTGCATAAATCGACCAGCCTGTGATCGAAGCCAGAGCCCCCCAGTACAGTGCCACTCCGCACTGTGAAGTCTGGACACGACGACCGCTGACCACAGAATGACCAAGTATGGCCGCTTCGCCTTCCCTCCTCCGAAACTCCTTCCCGAAGTTTCATTACATGGAAAAAGAAGCCACGAATTAACATCTGTAGACCCCGTATATGATACGGCATTGGTTGTTTAACTTCTTCCCAAAACCACGTGAGGCTCGAAGTCAATCTTATTTGCCCTGGCCTTCCCGCGCGTCGCTCACCCCTTCCGCTCAGGTATCCCAACGCCAGGTTCAACCCACTGACCTTGACGGCTAGCGGTGCCTATTCACCCTGGCCGTGCGAACAATAGCTCGTGCCAGCCCACGCTTTCTGCGGAAATTTCCAACGGAAATACCGTCGCCAGCTTCAAAATCTCTCCTGCTCCTTCAACTAGCAACCTCTTTATTCAGTTAATTTGTTAAGAAATTAAGGCAGCCTGGGATATCAGTTACGTTGATCAGATAATTAATTTACTAAATATTCATAAATATTAAATTAATCTGAATATAAAAAAAATTAAATACAAATATTTGTAGTACGCCACAATCCTGCTTGCTACAGTATATAAGAATAGCCAAACAACATCTACGAAATGTCAATATCACGCTGCTGCTTCAAATCCAAAGTGATGATTTATAGAAAAATGATTTATTTTATGTCGTATTAAACACATGAATAGGAATGTTGAACCAATGATGACATGAATTCCATGAAATCCTGTTGCTATAAGAACAACTAAATCATTCAAAATCAAATAAATACAGACCGATGGAGGGGAGACCAAACGAGGGCAGGCAATCACATTATTCAGCCTGAATGAGTCCGCATAGCACCCTCCAGTGTGGTTTAGCGTGCTGAAGCGCCGCACATTGGCTCGGGAAGGTACAACGGACCGGGCCCGATCCCAGGACCCGCGTACGGGCCTTACTGACTGCGGTTTTTAGGCGGTTTTCCGCACCCATCAAGGCGAACACGGAGAAGGTCCCCAGTCTCCGCCCCATAAACTACACATTCCGCAAACAAAAAATACACTTATCACACGCTGAACATAGTTACACGTTTCACAGACAGATGGCAACACTTCACTTCCCCTATTAGTAATTAGTTCGACTTGGCAGTAGATTAAAAATGCTTGGCGTCAGCAAGGGCATGCGACTGTAAAACCATAGCTCCAAATTTGACTGTGCCAACGATGAGTAAAACTTATCGAAGGCAGGTGACCCCAAAATTTAGGGAAAAGGCGGCTACCGTGGAGATACTTGCCGAAAGAGGTTTTCCAGCGAGGAGGGCAGAAAGAGTTTAATGGTGGTTTCCCACGGCCCGTGGTTTTGTAGGCCGCGCCATGTAACCGAATTGTACGGATCAGCACGCGACACAGGCTACCCCTCGCCACCTCGCAACTACCTCCCCACCATGTGACTAGTGTCGTTTCAGCTACTAGGGGCCGTTTGATGTTTACCGACTGGGCAACGGGTAGAGGCGGCACCCTTCCCACGGCCCTCTATTGATAGCTGGACCGGCCCTGCTGGCAAATGCACGCGCCGTGGGAAGCCACCTTAAGAGTGCAGGGCTACCTGCTGCAAAGGTACAAACAACGTCGAGTTTCGCGGGGAGACAAAATGATTTTATCAAGTACGCAAAATCATTTGGTAGGAAGAGACTTCACGATTGGTGGAAAAAGCATAGATATGGAACCAACCAGTAGCCAATCGGAACATAGCCGGGATTTCATGTGTTGTGGAGAATGGGTAGAAAGACTCTCTCTGATGCAAAGTTGTTGATTGGCAAGAGTTCCTGAATACTACTTGCTAACATAACGAGAGCGAGAAAGACTGGTCGTGTTATATATGCGTGTGCATATCTAGACCATTCTGTGACCGGAGAGGTGCAGGTTTTCATCAAGCCATTGCGGGGGAGCAGTGTGGTCATCCGATGCGGGCTGTTTCATAGCACTTGCTCATCGTCAGCGTCATCATTCTTCGCACTGATGGGGGCCCACTGCACGCCGTCATTAACGCATACTACAAAACGGCAATATCTACAATCTTCACAGCGTGCAAACGACTCGCGTGTTCTCATCAGTGAAAATCTTGTACATGTCCAAGCGATCCGTTGAGATAAAGAACTTGGACACTCATGATTCATAGCCAAGGAGCATTCAATTGACATTTAGTTAATGTTCTGCGATTTTGAAACTGAAAGAATACTTTGGTTTATTCTATTATCATTAGGTTTTCTTCTATAGCATAGACAGGCCGGCACCGGGTTTCATTCCCCCCTTTGTTTAAAATTCAAGAACTTGGGCGCCGGCAGGATTGCTTCTAGGGGGGTGCACCAGGGCTGCATTGGTGCCCCCTCCCCCCCTATCGGCCCAAAAATTTCCGGGCTGGGCGACCTTTTTTTTTAGCTCTACTACTGCCCGGGATGTCAGGGGGGTGCAAGTGCACCCCCTTACACCCCCCTCCCGGCGCCCATGTTCAAGAACACAACACACTACACTTAACAACAATCATCTACAAACGTTAAAACATTGTGTTAGGCACACGGTGAAAGAGAAGGGTCCATCCTGCCTACGGTATAACAAATACTGTTCTGATACGCCTCCTATGGAAGGATATAACCAGTCTTCGTGTTTGTGGATTTACAAACACAATTTTAGGCACATTAGCAAATTATTTTGCATCATATTTTGTGTGTTTGAGTCAACTAGAAGCAGGCTAAGTCTCTTTTTGGCTTGAATTTGCTATAGATGCATTGACATCTGTATCAAAACTAGGGTTATTAGCCGTAGAGGGGACCTACGGTTTGACGACGGAATCGTTCTGGAGTACTTAACATTACACAGCAAGCTGTCCCAGAGGGGAAGGACTGGTTAGTGGCTCACAAAAATTCCTGCGAAGACATGGATTCGAACCGGGAACCTTTCCGTCTCCAGTCAGCTTCTTAACAACTGAGTCACCAGGCCGCTTTGCATCATGTCTCAATGTCGGTGTATCAGAAAATAGCTCGTAGAGGCAATAGAACCTACACTACGCATACGACAGCGACATTTGGCAGCAAAATTCGTGCGTCTGCAGTTTACCCAAACTTGCTTAATCTACAGTAATATGGAGACAAGGATACCTAGGTGTGGGAAAACTATCATCCCCATGGAGTGGCATTCGCCTAACAACCCCCCCCCCCCCAAATGTCAGTTCACCTGCTGCTGGCTGGCACGTGTGCCCCTCCCCTTCACCCATGGAGGCGACGATAGGTCATGGATCGCTTGCAGTCCCATCCCCACACCTAGTCATTAGCATATCTATTAAACTGAATAAATTAATCTAAAATTGATCCCAATAAAACATATTTTCTATTAAATGTAATTGGATCAGATGAATTAAAAATGAACTCATATAACTGTTTAATCCTTTGGGTTCCATGAAGACTCGCTGCCATTTAATCTGAAGCGGTTACTTAATTAAACTGATTTCATTAATGTAAAATCGTAATCAGATGCAGTGGTCCAATAGTAACCTGACTAAACGATTTAATTTTTTAAATTTCACATTAAAAACAACAGCTTTTAACGATACTAAGAAGCGACAGTTTGTTAAATACAGTATGAAACGCTATGAGCCATATATGTTCATATTTTGTAAACTTTTCTGTTTAAAAGTGTACATTCTGTTTATATATACAAATAGTTGATGGCTGTTCGTAACTGACTGCAGGAAAAGTAATTTGGGTTCAGGAGGGGTATGGGAACCACCGAGATCATTGTGCAATTGTCAATCAACTTTCAAATACGCGTAAGGGGAGAAAGTGACAGCGTTTCAATCGGGTACAAACAAATGTGACAAATTTTCAATCCGGTATTGTTAGGTAAGATAATACAAACAGAGGTTCACGTTTCTATCGCCATCAAATTAGAACGTCTACTGTATAATCAAACATAAATAATTAATACCAACTGAAACATTATTGGCACTTGGCACTGGGAAAACCGATGTGGATCGCCTTCTCTCTTCTTTCACCGCTACTCTTTTTTTCCGCTTTTATTCAACATTTACTCGATCGATTTGCGTGGAATAATCCCAGAGAACAGCAGGATGCTCCAATTCGGGAATGATTTATGCTTTGGTGCCGCAGGTCAACCGCTGAACGACTGCACTCCGACCTAAGGCCGGATTATCAGTAAATTCCGCCAGTTAACGGCCTTCAGGTTCCATCAGATAAAAACAGCATAAATATTCTTTACGCTCAGAAATTGATATACATGTGAAATACATTCGGGACCCTTCAAATTTCTAGTAAAAAGTCTATTTCAATACTTAGTTATATTCATAGACCGGAAACTAACATGTAAGGCATATTGTTAAAACATGTGAAGCTCCTATAAATATCATAACAACATGAAAAAACGGAAATTTTCCCTTATACAAACTGTTTCAAAAGGGAATTCCTTAGGAGAAGCGCCTCAGGTAGAAATGATGTTTCGGCTTCATTTTTCCGGCTAATTTGCAGCAGGAGACCTGACGTTCTTTTTTGATGGGAAATCCGGGTATACTTTTAAGTATCGATCTACCAGTCAACGGTTTGAAATAGGGAGAATATCCTTCTATCATAGCTTCCATTATTGTGAACTATACTATTATCATATGATTAATGGTATTTTCCAATCGTCAACTAATTATTGAAATGAAGGACCACACAAGATGAACACAACACCCAATTCAGCACCCAACCCACGGTCGGCCTCGAACCGGTGACCGTCTGCACTTGAAGCCAGAACTCTAGCCCCTACGCTCGCAGGGCTGCCTATGGATATATTTGCTATGGAATCGCAAGCAAAAATATGCTCTATTAGTGGAGTCACTGTTAAAATTGCGAAGATTTTACCGTGTAACTACATTCATACTTTAATAGTCAGCGCATACAATCTTTACTCATGGGAAACACAATTAAGATCAGCATAGCGTACTATACAAAACGATCCTACATAAACGAACTGTCTTCACTACTCGTGTTGGGAAAGTTCGAAGATGGAGATATTGAGAACGGGATACAGAGGGCAGCAAACAAACACCTATAATGTCAGAGCAACTAATAGCAAGTCTGGATGCTTTAATGTACACCAGAAAATGCACTAGATGACCAGTTATCGTACTATCGGACTCACATAAAAATTAATTATACTGGAGCATAACCGAGCGAAGTGACGCAACAGCCGCCTACTTTACGAAATTATGCACCTAGTAATTAACTTTAGTATATAACAAACTCAAACTTTATGGTGATCGCACGAAGGAGCGATAATCCATCTACAAAAGAAGGAAATGACAAGAAAATCACTGACAACGTCCAAACTGACGGATTAAGTGGTGACGGCCGTAGCAGACAGAAAACATGCAAAAATAAGAAATATAGCAACCCATAACTTCAGAATCATCAATTCAGACGAATACGAATTTGAAAAAAAGGAGCTACTGATAAAGCGAACTGATATACCAATAATATTAGATAATATAAAGAAACATAAAGGTAGTAAAGGAATTGATAAGTATGTAATAACACACATCTGTGTTCCACAAAAAACAAGAGTAAGAGCTGGATTTTATAACATGCCACACGATTGTTTCATTTACTCATCGAATATTTAAGAAATAAGAAGTGTAATATTCAGTTAGAAAATTATTGAACGAATCAACATAGCGGGGAGACGACAGCTATGGACAGAGGGATGCTCGCCCACAATAAGGATAGACAATTAGTTTTTTGCTTCTGGCTTTACGCCTCATCGACGTCGAGGTGGGAAAGGACTGGGGGCACGGAACGAGGAGGAATTCGGCCATGGCGTTTTGAATGAACTATCCAGGCATTCTTCTGTAGTGACCCAAATCTGGATGGCCGAATGGGGATTTGAACCCATGTCCTCCCCAGTTCGAGGCCAGAGCGTTACCACTCACTCAGCACGTAAGTCGACCAGTATACCTGCTTATTTGTGAAGGAAGTGGCCCGCTTGAATAGCCATGAGTGATGGGAAATGTTAAACGGACAACTGAAGATGGCAAGATAAAGCAGAAGTGATATTGATAGACAACAATTTATGTCGTACGACAATGCCTCTCAGGGGGGAGGGGGGGGGGTGATGAAGTAGATTTCCAGAAGGGAAAAGTGAAGTCAAGTGCAATACTGAATTATTTCGATAATTACCAGTTCCTTGCAGTTTCGTAGGCGTGGACTGTAGCAGTACGCACCGCCCTCTTAAACCAAAATGATCAAAAACATTATTATGTACTTCTTTTTGTATGAAGAGAGTTTATAACAAATTTTAACTTCATTCCTCTGAATAATACGATGTCATTCGTAAGCTGAAGACACAATAAACGTTTTGACATAGAGAAATTACCTTTAAATGGATTTTAATTTGTGGACACTTTTACTTTAATTCCTTATCTTTCGAAGTCACATCAAAATATAACATACCTTAGTCTACTCATAAGAGCACGGGCTGTAGATTAATCGAAACCCCAACAAAATCTAACCAGCAGTTTTTGAGTTAATCACGTTCAACGAAAAATTGGTACGAATTTGGTACATTTCTCAGTTCTCGACCATCACATCGATATGAAACACCACGGGCTGTAAATTAATTGCAACCCCTAGAAATCTAATCACTAGTTTTTGCGTAAATCGCGTTCAACGAAGAATTATCTTCAGTTTAGTCACATCAAACAGAAACATACCTTATTTTATCCATTAGAGCAAGGGCTAAACATTAATCAAAATCCAACTAGTAGTTTTTGAAATATCTTAAATTTATCGCTTTTAGATGTCACATTAAATTGAAACATACACCGTTTTATCAGCAGGACCAAAGGCTATACATTAATCGAAACATTATTTAAAAACCAATCAGTAGTTTTTGGGTAAATGGCGTACAACAAAAATTTAGTCCATATTTCTCATTTTTTTCTACGTCGCATCAAAATGAAACCTACCATATTTTACCCGCGAGACCATGGGTTGCACATTAAATGAATCCCCGTAAAAATCTTAGCAGTATGTTTTGCATGAATCGTTCATCGAAAAATTGACGCTATTTTTTTTTTTTTTTAAATTATCATTTTAAGGCGTCACATCAAAATGAAACATACCCTATTTTACTCGCGCCAAAATCCGACCTGTAGTTTTTGCGTGAATCGCTTTCAACGAAAATCTGATTTTTTTCTCTTTTTTATTATTTCGACATCATATCAAAATGAAGCATAGTGTTTCATTCGCGAGGCCATGAGCTGCACATTAAAAGATACCTCAACAAGATCCAACCAGTAGATTTATGTGAATCACGTTTATCAAAACTTTCAGACAGACAGAAAGGCAGACAGACATTATTCTTTTTTATTAATGATAGACCCTTCAATTATTTTGTTTCTAATATATTAAATGTACATACTTTCTCCTACTTACAGTTTTATAGATTACGTAAGTGGTAGAAGAACATAATAGGTAATACTGAATAGATCAGATGTTTTTCCTACTAGTGAGCATGACATTAAACAGAACGCTTTCAGAGTCTGTAGTGGATGTTATGTGATAATGAATTTTGTCACACATTAACCTACAGTTACTACGCCTGTCTTCTGCCATGATGACTACTGTTGTTCTAGGTGACTGTAGATACAGGTATGAAGTCAGCTACCAGCAGCACTGTATGTGGATCGCCGCATATCCCCACTGCGGCACACTGTGGTGTGGATATTGTCATTCTATGCCCAAATATCGCGATGTGTTATAACAATTACAATATTGCTCAATGAACTGATAGCAGAAGTCGCACTTCAGTAGTAATGATATTGATGGCCTGTCTTCTTGACAGCTGCTTTTTGTAAGGATCCATCACGCCCCCTACCCCGCTCTTTCAGGTAGCGAAGATAAGCCAAGCCAACAGCCTCCATCAATGTCGACCGCCTAGAGATACATGCAGATGTTTGTTTGTTTTGGTCTTCCCATAACGTCCATTGAGAGTCATCTACACCTTCGGGCAGAGGACATCACGGTGGACACTTTGTACCAGGCTCGTGTCTGTCGGTCACATTGTATATGGACATGTCCGTAACATCGACGGAACCTGGTGGCATCTGGAAAAATATTGACGCAGAAAACAAAAGTTATGACATATTTTGGCAAAGAAATAACAAGAACAAGAATAATATTAAGGGAAAAACTATTAGAACAGGTCACATACTTCAATTACCTTCGATGCGATTCCATTTATGATCTGAGTAACGATGTCTACAGTGAAATTAAAAAATGCAAAACGGTATTGAGAATAATATCTAAAATCCAGAACAGACACTCACGTTTGACTTTGTAACACAGTTGCTCTTGCAGTGACCGAGCATGCTTTGTGAGTGGTAAAGCTCTGGCTTTGCATTTGGGAGAACATGGGTTCGAATCCCTGTCGGACCATCGAGATTTCGGTTCTCCATGGTTTTTCCAAAATCATTCTATAGGATGGTTCCCTCAAAAGACCGTGGTGGAATTTCTTGCCCCCATTTCTTTCCCACCTGTAATTACGTCGACATACGCGAAGCATAAAACCATAAAAAATAATTAAAAAAATAAAAAAATTCTCTTACAACTATGATATTTGGCAGTGGATCATGGGTTATGAAACCAAAGAGAATTTCAAAGGCTTAGAGCATCCGAAATGAAACCACTAGATGATGGACGGAGCATTTAGACAGAATCGAAGATGGAGGGATATCAAAGATAATAAGAAAGTTATTGGCTGAAGATTGACGATGCGTTGGCAGGTCAAGGAGGCGTTGGTAATACAGAACAGGTCAAAGACCTAATTGATGGATACTACAACGGCGACGTGAATTCAAAGAAGTATCAGTAGGTTGTGTCGAATGTCACTGTAGTATTCGAGGTACCCTAAAAGGGGGGGCGGGCTATTTTGCACCAAATGTTTTAGAGTTTTCACTAAAGACTTTTTCGGGGTGTTAATGTTAATAAAAACATACAGATTTTAGCATGTGCTTGCAATAGGATTTTTAAGAGTAGAATATGACCAATACAGTTAATTTTTATGATTTGGATAGTTTATTATTTTTTTTTAAAGTGGGACAAAGTCGTCCATATGTGCTGCAGACTTTGTTCCACATTGGGCAATAGCTCTATTTTCCGTTAAAACTAGGGATAAATGCCTTGGTAACATATCAGTGTCCTTTAATCACATAGATTTCGTCTTACGTTTCAAAACCGGGGTATAAGTTTTAGTTCGCGTAACCAAAAAATGTGATCGGGAAAATTTAGCAATATGAAAATTATTAATGATAAATACATAATGTAGCATTCACTAATCCGGTTTAGATACTTTTTGGCCTTGGGCTGACGTCATATTCTGATGCTATCACACCGCAAAGTTGATTAACGAAAATGTTCAGAAATTATTGTGCGACGCTGCAAACATTTTTGTGAATCAATTTTGTATTGGTATTGCGTCAGAAGATGTCAGAGCATGGTCTTCAGCCTCTAAAACGTACTTGTTTAGCGGTTTATCGAATGCTACATTGTTATGTATTAATCGTTAATATTTTTCATATTGCTAAATTTTCGCCATCACATTTTTTTGTGACATCTATTAAGCCGGATACCAAAGTTCTTAGTCCCGTCGTAAAGAAAGAAGTTTGGCGTTGTCCGCTACGAAGGTTTCTGGGGAGCCAGCTTTCTCCTCCACGGCATACGACAAGGCAGACATTCACCTAGAGAAATACGAGTAGTTTGCGCTTTGGCACTATGGAGCAAAGTTGGGGTATTGTTGATGGCCAGTGATTTTATTGTCGCGTCCCACGAGCGTCACCAATAGTGAATAAAATAATATTGAAACATGAATGTTGTTAATAGGATATTAGTAGTGAATGTATCGTGGGTAAATCATAATGCCTGAATTTAAAAATTGAAAAAATTAAGAGCTGAAACGTTTTCATCGCAGGTTTCGTATCGTGAAACCTCTGCAACCTCAGAAAAAATAAGATATGAGACAGTGCATTCGTCGTCTGCTGATAGTTATGAGGTTGCGTCATACACATGAAACTACTCTTTACATAATAGGTGAGGTCAATTAGCAGAATGATGCTCTTTCTTACTGTGCCAATATTACAGAGAAACAGAATTATAAATGTAGATAACTAAGCACGTTAGATAACATCCTACTTGGAGCGATTTCTAACATTATGGATCCCTGTACTGTTTGAAATCATTATTCTTACAAGTATTAAGCCGTTATAACATTACTACGAGATCAGTCGAGCGGCATACTATGGAGAACAGGGAAATACGAGGAGGTGCTAAAACCTTCGTGTTAACATTTAGAGAGAAAAGAATTAGGAAACTACACATAATTGTGTATAGCACGTTTGTTCTGCCGGAGCAAACGCACAACGTTTTAAGATTGGTTTCTTTATTTGGTGCAGGCGAATGGTGAAGGTTTCATGATAGACGAAACTGAATCTCTAATCACCATCCTAGTTTCTACATCGCCAGCATCTGCGTTGGCGGTTGACTTGAGAATGCTATTGCTACATTTCCACACGAACTTTCTCGAAAATTTTCCATTGGGGTAGGTTTCCGTTGCGTTCCACAATCTGTCGGATGTTACTGTGTATGTACAGCAAGTGAGCGGCCTGGTGGCTCAGTGGTTAAAGCGTCTGATAGGCGATCTAAAGATCACCGGTTCGATTTTCTGTCTCCGTTGGGACTTTCATAGGCCCTTAACTCCTGGTACAGCTTGCTGTGTAATTTGAAGTACGTCATAACGCTTCCGTGGTTCGGATTCCACGTTAAACTGTAGGTCCCCTGTACCCGGTAGGATTTCCGGGTTAGGTTAAGGCGGCTACGACAAGGACGGAATGCGCAGCGAATAGAAACCCTGTCACCAGGTCATTACGACCACACGGAATTTTTATTATTATATGTAGTAAGTGTTGTGTGTTTTGCATGGTGAATATCATGGTGAAAGAAGAAAGATGGTGAATGCCGACATTTATGACATGCTTTTGCGAAAGACAAATACTGGTTGTCACATATTACCGTCGCTGTCCGACGGTTGAATTATTTTCCATGTGACCACAGCCCGTATACAATGTGGAGCTGTTTCGGTTCCAACCCAAAGTAATGGTATACATTTTGGTGATTAGGTATTGTACATCACTCTGATGGACAAATACTAGCTGACAAAAATTTCTACCACCATCAGGGATCAAAACAACTAGAATCGGGTCAAAGCACAAGAAGTGGTTTCATTGGGCATATAGTGGAGAGTAAGCATAGGAAAAAAATGAGGCTCTCCCACTGTTTTGTATTAGTAATGAAAAGATCAGGGAAAAAGGTGAAACGATCAGAAAGTTGCTCGAAAGTGTTAGGGTCTTTGAGGCTATGCCTACAGACGCAGAAAGGAGAGATGAGGGGGAGGGGGCTCAGTGTGGAGGGAGAGAAGGATAGATGGAAGCTGATGACAGGTCGTATGAGAAATACGGTTAACAGGATGAAGAAGCCGGATACTGCAGAAATTGTATGGAGAAATAGGTTTGACCTGTTACCAGAAGCAGGAGAGGAACAATCTCATTTAGATGTAGGAACAAATAAGGTGCAGCAGGCCTTTAGGAATAGGGGCGTGCAAGGAAAAATAGCAAGAAAGGGGTTCTGCTGTTAGGTAGTAGCCATATGAGAGGTGTAGGCCCTCTTCTGCAGGATCAATTACGCACAGGCTACCAGGTCACAAGTTTTTTCAAACCTAGTGCAACATTAGATCAATTAATAGAAGTTCGCTTTTTAGGGATTTCACTAAGGAGGTTAGATTGGTAATAGTCAGAGGAGCGGGAAATAATATTGGTAGAAATGTGAGTTGTAGCATAGAGAGTGACCTGAAGAATGTGCTGAAGTAGGCGTAGCATACCAGAGTTGAACTCATGCAGCTTCGAAGTCTCCATAAATAGTCACAGTTGAACTACGCCGGGAGGCGGGTAAACTAGGAAACGGAGGTGCTAGCTGGGAAAGGCATTCTTTCTGTCTTCGGAGTTGTGCCTGTGGATACACTTAAATACAAAGGGCAATGGGGTACTTTCTGAGTTGTTGTCCAAGGCTGTTAGGGAACTCACTTCCAGTGATGATGGAGTCAGGACTGTGCCTTTTTTTTTAGGTTAGGGGCTGCTCGTGAAGGGATAAAAATAGGCGATCAAAGGGATTGTGATTACAGATCCACGATTGGAAAAATCACTAATGCTAAAGAAATAGAAGAAGGTTATGAACAATAATAGATGGGGATTGAACTGTGAAGAATAACGTTAATGCTGAAAATATCATAAAGCCATATATTACTGGTGAACTGTAGAAGTATGATGAACAAAGCAATAAAATTTGGAAACTTAATAGGGGTAGAGTCTTGGTTAAAAGAAGGAATACTGGACAGTAAAGATTTCCCCGGGATTACCGAGTATACTGCAGAGATAGAGGAGCAATTGGTGGACGGGTATCCATACCGGTTAGCAAAGACTACTACAGTTCACTGGTGTTCATAGATCATCATCATTAGTTACTTTGGGTAGACTTCTGGGGCAGTAAAAAAGAAAAAAATCAGGGTGTTGGCTGCTTACCGTAGTGGAAGAATGAATAATGAAGAAGCTCTTGGGGATAAACTAAATTCAGTTCTTATTCAGAGTTCAGAAGTGAGCATGGTCATTATATGAAGGTATTTAAATTTATCAGGACAACTGGGTAGTAAATAAGATTAATAAGACAAGGGAACAGAGTTTTTCAAATACAATAGTAAGAGAAAGAAGCATTACACAAGTGTTAGAGCAGAACACAAGGGGACCAAACATGTTGGATATTTTCCTATTAAAGCCTGATGATAAGTACGTGAAATCTCAAACAACAAAAGGAATAAGTGATCACAATGCAGCTTTAACGGATATTAGGGGATTCAGTATACCAGTGGCCAGAAATGAAGGGAGAGATAGGCCAAATATAAAAAATCGGGAATTTAAGAACTGAAGAGATATTTCAGGGAAAGTTTCAGCAAATGGAACGAAGGCACAAGTTTAGTGGAGTCGAAGTGAAAAAGAGTTCAAGGAGATAATAAAAAAGAGTGAAGAAATATATATTACAAAACAGAAAATAAGGAGAAATACCGAACCTATAGTACAATAGAAAGGTAAAGAGGTTGGTGAGAATGGTGAGAAGAGAACATAACAGAGTTAAGAGAAAGGAAGTCAGTAGGGAACACTTGGAACAACGAAACAAAAAATTAATAATGGCAAAGAAGGGGGCTAAAGATAGATGGGTTTATGAAGAATATTATTTGTGCAGGGGAACCACTGGATGATGTATCTTGAAATTTCTATGGTTTCATTAGAAAACTCTGCGGCACCGGAGCAGGCTGAATAGTAGTCGGTCCGTTTACCAGTAAAACTGAATTTTCACCTGAAGAAGACGGCGGGTTCACAACACAATCCGGCGGTACACCAGTAAGGATTTCATTTCAGCATGGCGTCGGAAATTACTACAATTATTATTACTTTGTTAGTGTAAATCATTGTTGTAAAATGTAATGTATTATTGTTATTATTATTACTTCTTTAATAACATACCAAATTTAGTAAAAAATATCATGAATTCTTGTAGCAGTACTTACCAGGTTGATTCATTCCCCTTCCAATCTCTTCCTAATTTTGTCCCTTCGTTGCTCATTAGAATAATCATGGTGTCTCAGGTATGTGTATTTCTCCAAACTCTAGCCCAAATTCAATCAGATGTGATGAATCCATGATGAACCACCAATTGTTGATTGACTGAATGACGACGAACAGGATAAAGGCCCGGATACACTAGGGGACAAATCTGACGCGCAACACTGAGTCTGGGTGGCGCTGCAACGTTCCCCGCTGTCCCACAATGTTGTGTGCAACAATTTGCGCGACATTTACGTGCCGTGGGGCATGTTGTGTGTTGCCGCTTCCAGAGCGAAAACATCGCGTCAGTCCCGCGACATTTGTACCAGAGTGTAGTCGTGTGCGCAGCTTGCCATGTCGGTGCTGTGGGCAAAGTAAATGGTGCTTCACCTAATCGAGCTGTTAGAATTATGGGTTGTTGTGGGACACTTCAAACTGTGATTATCTGATTCTACTGGTACAGTGGATCTTTTTTTTCTATCTCATAATTATGTTTAAAAATTATTCTGCCAGGAAACACTTCCGTGTTCATTTACAAAATATTCAGAAAAATTGTTTCTTATTTCCATAACAGATTCAGAATAACGTCTTCCTCTAGCATCAACATATTATGACATCCAATTTCTCTGCGTCATGATCCTTCCACAATTTCGTGATCCATATTTTCAGAATCAAAGGTTTCATGTGGGGTGTACAGTGATCTGGACTGACTATTGCGCTTTAAAAAATTATGTAGGTTTACACACGCCATTACAAGTACTTCAGCATTTGCAGGCTGGAGGGCTATTGGTGTACGGAATATACGAAATACGACACATAAGATTACAAACGCATTTTCTACAACTCTTCTTGCTCTTGATAGTCTGTAGTTGAAAATCCGCTTTGTAGTACCCACGTCGTGATTGCATCCTCATATGTTCGGTCAATGCAAAAGCACTGTCTCCTATCAACACGAAAGTCATATTTGGTCCAGTTTATCGTACTGGCTCTGGATCTGGCCACGTAAGTTGATTAGCAGCCAGAGCTATATTAAAAAGCAGTTTCTTGGAACACTCCACTGTCAGAAGATTTTCCTTTTGCACCGCAATTTGCATAAATAAAATTATAACCGGCATACACAATAGCCAATAGGACAATACTAAATTGTTCGTTTTAGTTATAATAGTCGCTGCCGGAATTGGATGGAGCCTGAATCAAAACGTGTTTGCCATCAATAGATAGAAGGCAATGTGTGGAATTTCCAAAGTATTTCATAGTCACAAGCCTTTTCCTTCCATTCATTTGTAGTAGCTGGATACTGAAACAGCATAAATAATAATTAACATAATAGTTTGTAAGGAAACATATAAATTTTAAGTTTCCTGGCTCTGCGCAATGATATATATCGATTTTGTATGCGCCTATCAGCTGTCTAGGATAGCAGCTGTGAGCCGGCAGGAAGTAACGCCTAGGTGTGACAGGGTGAGAGGCCGGGACACCCTCGCAAGGAGCGGACAGTAGGCGACTGGCAGTTTAAAACTATTAAAAGCACGGTTTTGTGGTGGTTCGCGTAGTTTTGTCATAAAAAAATATTGAATAAAATTAAAGAAATTAAATAAAATCATGAGAATTTTAATATTTAAACCTCAAGAACTATAATCAAAATCCGTGTTTTTAGTTTGTTGAGAAAAATAGGCACATTTATAATAAGACGCAATCTTTAAATATTTAAAATATAAATTCATTTAATTGTCCGATACAAAATTTCTCATTTGAGCCTCTTTTTGTTTTCTACGTGTTAACATACTTGATTTTTTAATATTAATAATTCTGTTATATGCGTATCGAGCACGCGTCCTACGAAACTGAACTACTTGATATAAGTATGTACGCAGCACTAACCAACGCAACCTCCTCGGGCAACATTTCTGCAACTGACTAGTGTGTCTGCTAAATGTTCCGCGGCAGTGTTCCCGGGTGTTGTCCAGCGACATGCCGCGCGGCAAGTTGAATATTAAAGGGAATTCATCCACACCATACTTATGGGTTAAAAGAATATATTTCATAAAAAAAATAAATGACAAATATAATTATAGGTTTGCACAAGTTACAGTCAGGTACCGACGCTCAATTTTTCTCGATGGGAGTTTCTCGTGTCTACGTTAAAACCTCACGTTCGTGAATCACTAAAAAGAAAAAAGTACACAATGAATAAGCGCAATCGTTCTTAAAATACAATGGAAAGGTCTTCTTATTGTCGTACACTCTTTCTACAGAGTCTCGCAGTTTTCATATTATGATAATGTTGATGTCCTGCTCCAGATTTCATACCAACACACAGCACTACATTCCAGTTATCCAACACATAAGGTGGTGATGACTAACACTTGTTAAGAAGCACACACAAAACACGCACAAAAATATAAATGAATAAGCACTAGTAGTTATACATCAAACAAAATTAAAAGTCAGTTTGCATTGAAGACGAAATGTTTCATAACAAAAAAATTCATGTGTCTCCTACCTACTTTTCTTTTTACCGAAGAAACTTTAATTAGTCATGTCTAATTGTATCGCAATCTTACCCAACTAAATAGCTAAACAAAGAGATATAGTATACACTCCAGAGTCCCATTAAAATTCCGAAACATATTGTCTAAGTGCGTTTCTCCAAGAGTTGTTATGCAAAGTTGTGATAAAGAGCTGTAGTTGGTAATCGCAATGAAATTTCGTGTCGGTTAACTTTCCTTGCGGAGGAAGTCTTCGTTAAAACTCTCCAAATATGAATGTGGGCAGAGAATTCAAATTTAATTATTTCAAGAATGTCTGTTATCTTGGAGACCTATACACAACGACGACCAATGTATTGAACTAATGAATTTCTGGAGTATGTTGGTCTATATTACAACACCTTCATTTCCTAGGAACTACATGAATATCACTATGAACTACAAGTTAATTGTAATCAATGAATACTAAATCCTCAACTAAAATTTCCATGATGTTGATATTTTCCATGACCCCTTGAGCAAATTTAAAAATAATCAGCTGAATATGTAAACATGAAATATTTGATATAACGTATGTTATTCTTGGTTCTGTTTAGTTACGAAATCAAATAAATGTTATCTTAATATACCTTAATTAAATAAATAGACCTTATTACTTAGACACATGCCTTATTTAAATCTAAATTACCTTTCAACGTATGAATAAAGAGCGGAAGTATTTAGAGACCTCAAAACCAGTTAGACTACAAGAGGACCTAGCTCTCGCTTTAATGGCTGATGGGAATCTTTCGACATACCAGTATAACACAATACGCCAGCAATCAAAATGTATTAAGAAGAAAATGTAGCCATCTTATTATAGAATAAAAATGGCAATCATGCTATCCCGGTGACATTAATGTCACTGAAACGCACGCTGAAATAAGCTGTACACTCTTACAGATAATACAATTACTCGATTGTGCAAAGTACGAAAAGAGGTCCTCAACACTATGAATAATTATTAATATCATTGCAAAATGAAGTTGTGAAGAAGCTGAACAAAATAAGTACAAACAAAAATTTTCAGACTTTTTCTCTTATAATTTGACAATTTAGAAATTACCATCTACTGTATTTTGGTGTATATTTATTTACTGACTGTCTTATGCGTTCCATGCTGTTCACACTTACGTCATGATCCTAAGATACTAAAGGATACAAAAATATGGAATATCAATTAGATTACAAATTTTGTTTGGAATAAGTAATTGAAACTTTATGTAATTCAATGATTCTGTGGGGTATCGCACATTAAATGCTTCGGCATATTAGAAATAAAAATTAAATCATAATAGTCAAGTAATTTATGGGAACCATCCTGTTCATTTTTATCTAAGCTTACTCAATGAAATGAACTTGGATTGATTCACTTTTCGTAGAATAAAACTGACGCTGTACTGTACTGTGTATCGTCGGTGGCTACCAACTTCATCCTGTAAAGGAACACAGTACAGTAATACCCCGCTTTACGCGACCCCGTTATGCGCGGTTTCGCTTTAGCGCGAATTTCAAATTTCGCGTTAAAATGCCTCGTATTACGCGAATTGCTTACTTACGAATATGTATGTACATAATGTAGTCATTGGCTTCTCTTTGGTCGCGGGAATCCCCGCTTTCTCCGACCACTCTGATCGAAGAATTCCCCGTCCTACGACTTTGTTCTATAGGGATTCCCTCGTTTGTTTCGTTTGTTCCATATGTTTATCTCGGCTGGCAGTCGTGTTTTAACGTTTGGTGGAGATACGTACATTATTTAACGCTACGTTAAAAATGCCGCCTATGAAGAAAAAAGAGCGTAAAAGCGTAACTTTGGAATTGAAGATGAAGGTGATAAGAAGAATGGAAAATGGAGGCAAAGCAACAATTGTTGGCAGAGATTTTGGTCTTTCAGAATCGACTGTGAGAACGATTTTTAAAAATAGGGAAAAAATTAAACTTTCCAACGAAAGTTCAACACCTATAAGTGCAACAAAACTTTCTCGTTCGAGATCTTCTATCCTAGAAAGAATGGAGAAATTGCTAGCAGTCTGGATCGAAGATTTAAATAAGAAGAACATACCACTGAGTCAAGATCTCATATGCACAAAAGCAAAATCTTTGTATGAGATGTTAAAGACAGAAGAAGGTGAAGGAAGTTCCACTCCGACTTTTGCTGCCAGCAGAGGCTGGTTTCATCGGTTCAAGCAGCGTTCAAATCTTCACAATATCCAGATAACAGGCGTGGCCGCCAGCGCGGACACTCAAGCTGCAGCTGAGTTTCCAAACAAGTTTCAAGATTTCGTAACACGAGAAAAAATTCCTGCTTGTCTAATCTTCAATGTTGATGAGACCGGGCTTTACTGGAAAAAAAATGCCATCTCGAACATTCATTTCTAAAGAAGAACGTCAAGCCAGCGGTTTCAAAGCTGCGAAAGATCGACTAACACTTCTGCTGGGTGGTAATGCCACTGGTGATTTCAAATTGAAATCTTTACTAGTTTACCATTCAGAAACACCCCGTGCAATGCGAGGTACAGACAAGACAAGCCTACCAGTCGTGTGGCGGTCCAACAGAAAGGCGTGGGTTACACGGGAAGTTTTTCAAGATTGGTATTCTAATAGTTTTTTCCCGTCAGTCAAATCCTACTGTGACCGAAATGGGCTTGAACGTAAAGTTATAATACCCCAGGACATCCAACCTCACTTGATACGCCGAGAGACTTAAAAGCGTACGTGAAGTTCCTTCCACCAAACACTACGTCAATATTACAACCTATGGACCAGGGAGCAATAGCAAACTTCAAAGCTTATTACCATCGCCGCACTTTTAGCCAGCTAATTCATGAAACCGACGGGGAAGGAAGACAGTCTATGCGAGAGTGGTGGAAGTCATACAACATCATGAAGGCTATTCGCAACATAGACGAGTCTTGGAACGAAATTAAAAAGATTTGTATGAACGGGGTGTGGCGTAATCTTTGGCCAGATGTAATGGAAGAACCTAGAAGAATTGTCCAAATGCACATACAAGTGCTTGAAGACCATTGCTGCAATGGTTGAGGGGTCTGAACTTGAAGATATCGTGGTAGAAGATCTTGAAGAACTTGTAGCAACTCATGACGAACCTCTCAGCAATGAAGATCTGGTCGAGTTACAGAATAATGCCATAAACGATGAGGAAGAATAAGTAGAAGAGAGAGTTTTATCTTCAAGCGGAATTCAAAGTGCTCTTTCAAAAATTTATTCAGGTTTGGACATATTGCAGAGCATAGATAGTGTTGATGACCGAGTTTTGACCGTGTGTCAAACAATTAAAAACAGCGTTATGTGTTATGAACGTATTTTACAAGAACGTAAAATGCTACTCAAAAGACAATAGATGTATTTTTCCGTAAAAAAAAAAAAAAAAAAAAAAAAAAAAAAAAAAAAAAAAAAAAAAACATGTAATACTGCATAAAGTGTTCTTAGAATTAAAGTGATTGATTCAAATGATTTGTATGTTTTTGCATTAACTTTTGACTATGTTTAATCGTAAACCCCGATATACGCGAATTTCACTTAACGCGATTTTTTGCGGAACGTATCCCTCGCGTAAAGCGGGGTATTACTGTATTTGCTTTAGGCAGTGAGTTTAATGGTATAACATTTGAAACTAGAGCTGAAGAAAAAGTCATTTCTCGTGCACATGCTTCACATTTAAACACAGTGCCGCTCTAGTCTTGCAGCCGTAATGTCAGACAGGCATCAGAAAAACTGCCAATTTGTTTCCTGGTGATTCAATCATCCAATGAAAGTATGTTCAGAGTTCAGTTTTATTTCTTTTTTAATCTTTTAATTCCATAACGGTTTACAAACGTCGTCGACTCTTAAGGAGTTTGAATTCCTCACAGCCATATAGCCAAAAAACAACGAAAGGATATCGTTGGTGGCCTGTTCCGAACTGCCTTCGCATGGGCCTAGAAAGATTCGGGAAATTGCTATAAATCTAAATCTAGACTGTCAGGTGAGGATTTGAACATCCCGAATGTGAGGCTGAGCGTCTAAAACAGGGGTGGCCAACCCGCGGCCCGCTCTGAACATTTTTCCGGCCCGCGAGATTCATCACACTTTTACAAAATATATTTATTTTATAATGGTCAAAGTAGTGAAAACCAACGTATCGATAAAAATACATTATTTGTTCATCCGTATATTAAAAAACTAACTGCCGAAATTGTAAAAAAAAATATAACTTTGATTTTAAAATAATAGTCTTGCGAATATATGACAGATATTGCCTGTTTTATTTATAAGTTTACAGTTATGAGTTAGGAGAATATGGGGTTGTATAATTTTATATACTGCCCGCGGAGTTGTGATGCATTTCGAAACTGGCCCGTAAGATAATTTGGTTTGGCCACCCCTGGTCTAAATCTATCAACATGGATTGAAAGACGCATGTCTCAAAAGTGCATTAAAGTAATTTTACATCACTATTGTAACCACACAAGTTAGAGTAGGCTCATATCTGTCGTGCAATATATCCTCCCGGCGATCCCTTGAACTTGACCGGACCTTCGCGCATGGCATTTAGCCATATCCTTGAACTCGGAGACGTGTTTACAGATTTTTTCACAAATCTTGCAACACTCAGAACCGTCCATACTAGGCAGATAATTACTTGGAATGGCTGTCCGAACTTGAAGGCCTTACGATTTGGTTCACTTCACAATCGCTCGCTTTATATTCTACCGTTTCGTCTGGTTACGCACGGCACAGGACGATCGAAGTTTAGATTCTGATAAAGCTGAGATTTTCCCTTGAAATCCTTCAAGCCACTCAATCTAATACCGAATGAAAACCGGATTGGTGCTAGTGGTAAGGTGGCCGAACCCCACTTTTGAGCCACTTGAGAAAATCACTTAGGCTGAGCATATTCAAAGAAATTATAATGAGTTTGTTTGGCGCTTAGTGGAATTCTTGTAAGCAGTCATTAGATGAATGTTGGTGTTAGATTGGAGTAGATATATCCCCTTCAACCCAATTGAGCACTGTCTTGGGGTTGTGAAACAGTGTTTACAATTCTTAACAAACTAATAATATTACTTACTGTTGATCATGGGTTAGTTATGTAGCATCCCATAAGTACCATCAATATCCAGCATTAACTACAGATACATAACATTCTATGTCAGATGCTATATTTGAATGCATTTTCCAGAATCCAACTTAACTACTATTTTGTACATACCGTAGCTTCACAAAAAAATTGTTCATTATTTTTCAATAACTTTTACAACTTCCCCTTCCTCACACCAAAATATATTTCCTTTCTTCATCCTTTTCATTTACCAAATTCCAAGAACAAGGGCGTATCCAGGATCAGAACTAGAGGGGGGCAGGATTTGAACTGGGGGGGGGGGCAACTCATTTTGGTTTCGAGGAAGTGGGGTGGGGGACTGAAACATGACATTACAAAATCAAACTCAAACCTATTCAGAAAACTATTTTTATCATTGATTAATATACGTAGTAACCCAACTACTTAATCTAAGGACCTACTATGTAGTTAATTAAGATCGTAAGTCAGTTAGTTTTTTATGTAAACATTAATTGTCTCGGAATTTAAATTTCAATAATTTTGTTTGTCAATATCTCATGGTGTTCTTTCACGAAATTTCGATGCACACTCGTCAGACATAATCCTGTCAATCTTTCTCTCCCAAAGTGCTCCTGAACTAGTTCTTCACTCGTCGAAGCGTACTGAAGGCAACTTAATTTTTCTTCTAGGGGGGGGGGGCAGCAGCCCCCCTCTTGCCCTCGCTGGATACGCCCATGTCCAAGAAGCAACGTTTCTTACTGAATTAAATAGGGTCTGAAGCAAAATCTCTATCAGTTTGGGTTTATAGCTGCCAGGCTTTTGTAAAAGAGGTACTTATCTCCTGTGGTATATCAGTGAATAAAGGCCTCCAGAAAATGTTATATTTTTTTCCCTACAATTTACAGTGGCTTGTTATACTTATTCTTAGTATCAACATTGAGCCCATTGTGTTGTGTATTTTCTTCTACAAAAGACAGTAGGGAATATGTGTACTATGCTGGTATTGGAAATGCACCTAGAATCCTAAACAGATTTCTGTATGATGTCTGTGGGATTATTCTCTAAATAATTTGCATGGCACCATTTCTGACTTAATTATTTTCTGTGGTTGTTCTCCCAGAAGAAGATGTGATAAGTGGACAGGGATTGAAAATATGGAAAATACATGAATTTCCTCATTTATATATCAACTATCCTCAATGAGAAGGTTGCAGAACAAAGGACATATTTTTTTTTATTTTTTGCTGAATATGTTGGTTCCATTTCAAACTGTTCTCATGTAAAACTGCTTTCATTACTTACTTTTCCTTCAAATATCACATTAAAGCTGTCTACTTTCTGTAACAAACTGAAATAATGGTGTCTTCTGTGTTGAATATTAATTTATTCATAGTGACACATTTATATTATTTAGAGTATAATTTGCTGTGTTTTAAAGATTTTATGTTAATGAAGTCTCTAATGTATGTCGGTGTCATCTGCAAAGAACACCATATTATCAGTATCACCTAATATGCATTCTTCTTCTATCCGATTCCAGGTGTAGGCAGTTATCATGGAGGATGTACCATTCCGTGAAAACTCTCTTGGGAAGATGAAGTGGAGTGTTCTCCCATTACCTTCCACTGTATGTGTAATTGTAGGTGTGGATAGCTGTTATCAAGTGTGTGTCCAGTATGAAGTGTTTTTTTGTGTTGTATGTAATCAGAGATGAAAAATGAAGGCTGTGGAAACCATTGCCGCCCCTGCACTGCTCTTTTGAAAGGTAGGTTTGGCCGCCAGGATTAACATCCCCATCCAGCGGATGAATTACCATCTACACATCGAATGTCCTCACTCTATACACAATGCTGAAAGGTTTGGAATTCAACCCAGGTGCTTTGTGCACAATCTTCTGGTAGTAAATTGTGCATCACCTCCTCTCCTATCCTGCCGGCCAATTCCTGATGATGAAAATTTCTTGCAGCACCAAGTGTCGAACCAGCTAGCCCCACGTGAGTGCTGGACATGCTAATGACGCCACAGCCAACTAAGCCAACAGGGCAGGCCTAATATGCATGGGAGGTCATTCATGTATTTTAGGAACAGCAGTGTGCCAGGAATTTACCTCTGTAATACACCTTGCATAACTATTCACCATTAATTGTCAATAGACCATCCCTAAATCAAACGTTATTTTACTGAGTGTTTTATTTTTATGTGAATATTTACATATTCCTTAACCATTGCTTTGTAGAATACCAGTATCTCTAAAACTGCTGACAAAAATGATACAGGGCTATAGTTATCACTCTTTGAGGTATTCTTATACAAGTAAATTGGTTGGATTATTGGTGGCTTGAGTGAGTCAGGAAAGATACATTATGCAAAAGGCCTACTGTACTAATAGTGTTATTACATTGTTTGAGTGCATGAGAAGATACTTCATCACAACCAAACTACTTTTTTTTTTGAGAAGTTTAATCTTTTTTCTATTATTTTGGCCGGTGGTGAATAGAAACATACATGAGCCAAGTATTGTTAGTGTGTCCTTTTCAGTTTATAATGTTCCTATTATCTTTTCGGTAATTGTTTAGAAATGGTTATTAAAAGCAGATCTCAATGAAGAGTTATCATTTACAAGTTTAGTGTTTAAAGCTGTTGTCTTATGTTTGTGGGATGATACACTGGTTTCTTTTTAAATAATGCTCAAAATAAATTTTAAGCTATTACCTGATCTGCTAGTTTCCCTGTTATAGCCAAATGTATTTCCAATTGCTTTGGTTAAGATTCCATACTAAGTTTTCTGAATAGTTCATTATCAATCTTACTACCTTCCATATAAGTTATTCATTTATGCCTGCAAGATATTGTAATGCCAATTCCATGCCAATTATTCTTAACTCAGTTTTGACTGATTGGAAATAATCTCATATGGAGCCATTTATGATAAATTTCCAAAAAAACAGCTTGTGATAATAACTGAATTTATTGTTTGTACAGGTCATTTAAAAATAGTTGTCCAGTTCCCAGTCATATACTCTTTACTCTTTATTCAGTGTTTTAATCCCATTATTTATTGGCATAGTTTTGGTAAATCTTTTATCTGAGATGCTCCCTTTTCCAAGTTCATTCAGAGTAATTATTTGTGCATTGTGATCTGACAAACCATTTTACATTAAAACTGTAATTTATTTTCTTCTATAAAAATGGTGTCAATGATGGTGCTATTTATCTGTAAACTGGTGGAGAAATTTAGACAAAAACTGAATGGTTTTAGCTTTAAGAAGGTAATATATTTGGTAATTATCCTAGTGCAGAAGTTAAGGTAAAGAAACCACAGAGAATGATTTCTCTTTTAATTCAAGAAAAAATTTTGAGTACTATTTCAATATTATTGCAAGATGCATTAAAGTTTCTATGGAAGGCTCAATAAACTGTAACCTCACAAAATTGTTGGTATCTATTTCTGACTGTACTTCACAACATTCAGATTCTTGTTCCACACAGCATTTAATAAAATTCAAGAATATTGCTTAATACTTTCTCTAATATTATATTGCTACACCACCTATTCCGATCTCTGACCTACAATAATATGATGCCAATTCATGTAATTAACTAAGGAGGAGACACATTCTCATTTTTTAAGTGATGCACTGTTAAACATTTGATGTTTACATTCAGATACAATAATTGTTTTGTTTCTTCTACAGAGTTTATTAGATCATAAATTTTTCTACTTTGTTAGAAATAACCTTAACATTCTGAATAAATATAGCTTTTTTAGGCTAACATTATTTATTTTTACCATTAATATGGTTGTACTAATTTCTAAAGTATCTCTTCTTATTCCTGGCTTCAGGTCTAAAAAATACTGAGTTGGGCCACCAACTGAAACTGGGAAGAGGTCTACAACTCTACATCCATCTGTCTTCTCCTGGTGCTATTTGTTATCAGTTGAATGTGCATTTGTTTGGCTTCTAATAGTCATGCAGAACCAAGGGAGGTACGATCGCTCTGACATCTATCAGGTGAATTTGTGTTTGATCAGCCTGTCGCAATGAACATTTCAGATCTGCCCGAGTGTGTTATGCATACTAATGCTGTTCCCATAGGATAGATTGTAATGTTCTATGTGGCAAAAAATAAAATAAAAAACCACATTAGTTTGAGAGGTGCTTTTGGCAATGCTGTAAAATATCTTACCAGACACCTAACAGTAGCAAAACAGCAATTTATTAAAGAGGGCAAAAACGATCCAAGACCGTTTTTACTGTTACTAAATAGCACAACATAAAGCAGTTTGGTCAAATTCTGAGAGGAACTAAGTAAAACCTGCCAAAGCTGATCCTCTTAGGTAAATTCGATATCCAATGTGGAGTACGATGGAGAAAAAATAAAAATCCTTTCACGATGGTATCAAAGAATGGATTGGGGTGCCAACAAGCTATTTCATCTGGAAACAGGAAGAGAAGCTTTTGCTATGCTGATAACCACTGTCAGGGGAACTGGACAAGGGCCATGAGAACAAAAATAGGACTAACTGCTAGTGGGAAGTTGTGTTCCAATTAAATAACTCATCATATGCAGTACATTTTGAATTTAGCATATTGATCATATTTAACCCTGTTGATAACTACAATTTACGGAATCATATTATTCCCAAAAATTGCAATCTCTGGAACGAACAATTACAACCAAATACTGACATAGCTGAAATACTTGACAGAAACACTGAGCATTTCCGCAGAGATCTGGTTGACTATCGACGATAATGGAGTATGACCATAAAGTGTAACACTTAATTTAATAGTTACTCTACACTGACAATGAACGAAGAGTGGGAGATACCATTTCCCGAAATAGCTTCGTACTAATGCCGGGAAGGTTTATTCAAAAGACTATGACCAAATTCCTTCGCGTTGCTTGCCCAAAATCCTCTCCCAGTGGTAATGACCATGACGTCACCAACGTCAAAGAAACTTAATAAATTTAAATTAAAAATATGAGGTCCTTCAAAACTATCAGACTTTATCTTTTTTAAGTTGAAACAAAACACGCATAAGAGGCCTCCTAGGTAAGAACATGTAAGGGATCTTCGTGTGGATGCACGAATTCTTCCGGAGCCTCATCTGCTGGAAATCAACCTGTGAATGCTTGTGTACAATGAACGCATACCTGTTTGGTATTTGCTACAAATGATGCAAGACGGGCAGCGGTAAGTTTGATGATAATCAGATGACTGCTATTTGTATGATTCAACAGACTTTCTCCCACGTTTTCCAGGTAGACAAGCAGCAACGTCGAACTCAAGTAAACATTTTTGTTTCCATAAGTATACAGCATAAGACTAATTTATTACCAATAGTGCGTTCGTGATATCATGCTCCGAAATTGTGAAGGTCTAATACAATTCTGGTATTAAGAGTAAACGGTCGTTGTGGTGCAATTAAACTTAAAACTAAAGGAGAAATAGATTTTACAGGCGTACTGTACATAAATATGAATTTCGATATATGCTTTTCAGAAGCTTAAAATTTATAGACAATAGTATATGCACTATAGTGCTAAACCGAGGATAAACTTATATTATTTGTAAAATTTAGAGTAATCTCATGAGGTACTTGTACCGGTAGCAGGGATAAGGCAGCTTCTGAAGTAACTCTCGATCTATTCTCTATATTCATCTCGAGCAGCTAGTTAATGAACCTACGCGGTGATCATTTTAGATCTGCTAGTTACCAACAGGCCAGAATTATTCACCGAAATTTCAACGACCACAGGAATAAGCGACTACAAAGCGGTGATTGCGACTGTCAAGTTAATGACAAAGCGAAAAAGGCGAAAACGACGGATTGTATACAGATTCAATAAGGCCTCAAGGGAGTGTTTTAGAAACTACCTGAGGAATAATTACCATAACTTCAAGTTAACAAGGGACACCGTTGAAGAGATGTGGCATCGATTTATAACTATAGTCAGGGAAGGTATGGAAATACATATACCGAAGCGGACAATAAAGGGGTAGAATGATCCACCGTGGTACACACGCGAAGTCAAAAGATTAGTCAAAAAACAAAGGAGGATACACGCACGCTCAAGGAGGAAAGGGTGTCGTAGTGATTTAGAAACCTTAGCTGAGTTAAGAGGACGTGTTAAGAATGTGATGCGTGAGGCCTTCAACAATTTTCATTCCAACTCTCTCTCTAAGTCTCACAGAAAACCCAAGGAAATTTTTATTGTATGTACGAAAAGTCTGTTGTACCAACAACAATATTCCAGCACTAATTCGTGAAGGTTCCGAGGTTAATGAAAGCCGCGACAAAGCAAACCAAACATACTAAATACTGCATTCAAAAATTCATTTATTGATGAAAATAAGGATAGCATTCCCGTTTTTCCACGTCGTTTCGAATTGGTGATGGAATCATTACGAATGGATACTGCAGGTATCATAAAGCAATTAGAGCTCCTGAAGTGGGGGAAAGCACCGGGCCCCAATGGAATTCTAGTGAGAGTATTTTCAGAGTTCGCGGCCGAAATCGGATCATTTCTGTCTGATATACTCAATAAATCCTTAGAACAGCGAAAAGTACCTTCCGACTGGAAAATCGCGCAAGTAACTCCAATTTTCAAGAAAGGTGATCGAAGTGATCCTGGAAACTACCGTCCCATTTCTACAATATCTGTTTGTAGTAGAGTTCTGGAGCATATTATATGCTCGAACATTATGAATTTTCTAGACGAAAATAATTTGCTTACAACAAATCAACACGGACTTCGGAAGAAAAGATAATGTGAAATCTGGCCCTATTTACACATGATGTAATGAAAGTTATTGATGCAGGTACACAAGTAGATGCAATTTTTTTTTTTTTTTTTTAGATTTTCAGAGAGCCTTTGTCTCTGTGCCACACAACCGCCTTTTAGAGAAGCTTCGAGCGAACCTTGTATCGGATCAGTTTTGTGAATGGATAAAGGGTTTTCTAACTGGTCGGTAGCAGTTTGTAGTCGTTGAAGGAGAAAGTTCTTCTAATCTAGATGTTACATCGGGTGTACCTCAAGGAAGTCTGATAGGACCACCTCTTCTCTTAATTTTTATAAACAATCTCGGAGACAAAGTGAAAAGCATTTTTAGATTGTTTGCTGATGATGCGGTTATTTAAAGAGAATTAAGGAATTTGGCCGATTGCTTAGAAATTCAGTGCGATCTGGATGTTATTTTGGTATGGTGCGCTGAATGGCGGCAACTTACACTAAATTATAAAAAAAAAAATGCAAGACAATGAGCATAACTAACAAAAAGAATCCGATTGTTCAGAAATTCGAGGTAAACAGTTCAGTTATTGATATGGTCGATTATGTGAAATATTTGGGAGTAACATTACAAAGGAAAATGAAATGTGACTTACACGCTAATTAGTTAGTAAGTAGAGCTAATTCTAGGCTGCGATTCCTAGGTCGAATCTTGAAAAATTGTAATGAACAGACAAAGGAGATAGCGTACAAATCTCTTGTGCATCCACATTTGAACTACTGTTGTGCCATTTGGGATCCGTTTCGTAAGGGATTGATTGACAGTATAGAGAAAGTACAGAAAAGAGCCGCTAGATTCGTGACCGCTTGCTACAGTCCTTATGAAAGCGTCACAGAACTGATTAGTAGACTAGGCTGGAAGTCTTTGGTAGATAGACGACGCACGTTTCGTATAAACTTATTGGTAAACATGTGTACTCCCACTTTCGCTTACGAGTGTGGTGAAATACTTCGTCCACCAACCTATTTGAGTCAGAATGACAGGAAAGACAAGATTAGAGAAATAAGGTGCCGCACTGATTCTTATATGAATTCTTTTTTGCCTCGCTCCATTCGGGATTGAAATGCATAGCAAAGTGATTAGTTTTGGTGCTGAGCACCCTCTGCCACCCATAATTTTGTGAATTGCAGAGTATATATGCAGATGTAGATGAGTCTTAAATTTCAGGGGAAAAGTTTGATTATTAACGGTTCTATCGCAAAAAAAATAATAAAAATCTGCGAACAGACATTAAGCTCCGTAGACCGACCGAGTTAGGATGAGGACACATTTTCTCTCCTACCTAACATTCGGTAGGACGGGGGTCAAATCACGTCCGGCCATCCTGACTAGGGTCTTCCGTGGTTTTCCTGTCACTCAAGGCGAATGCCAAGATGGTTCCCTACAAGGCCACGGCTGACTTCCAATCCCCTTCCCCTTTGGCTTAGTCGGCTGAAACGGGTCCCCCAGACCCTCCAGTAGCCCGCCTCCCAGGCTCTACCTGGGAGGAATGAAATTTGTAATATATATATATGTATATAAGTGAACCAAATTCACCAGACCGTCATTACCCCTAAAATAGTTGAAGTGACTTTTGCGACTGCGACGTGTAAATATGCTGTTTGGTTTCTTAAAATGTTTATTGTTTTCATACAACTGTACACGGGAAAAATAAATGGTAACACTCTTCCCGGATTGTTCTATAGTTTTCTCGTACTTTAAATCGTATTTTTTTTTAAATATGTTTTATTTTCTAACCGCTCTGTTGCCGGGCTCGCCCAGTTCAGCGGCGTTTCCAAGCAAAACAGCGAAAGTGGTTATTTTATACTCTAAGAAATTCAGTGTTTGTTCCGCCTCAAAGACCTGTCGATTAGTTAACAGTATATTTAATTTCGAGACAACTTATGTAACCTTCCCCTGTTAGATGCTGTTTATTTAACTATGTTGTTGCAAATTTATGAATTTCCCTGTTACAACACTTTATTTCCGTGTTTTGCGTCAGATTATATTAACGGATTTCATTACCGAACACACTTCAAAAAATAAGTGTGGTGGGAATATTACGGGTGTATTGTGATAAAACTTAGATTTCATGTTCCTTCTTTAGTATGAATCACCATATTACTGATATCAGGAATGGACGAACATAATCTTCACAAATATGGTAAATATGATTCTTCACAGACACCATCTTCACAAACAAGCTTCCACAAATACACGGTCCAGTCACATTAATGTGACCACCTCTCAAAAACCAGAATAACCACCTATGGCAGAGCAGAAGAGAGTCAATTACGTTTCTGAAGGGGTTCACTTGGATGTTGAGCCATTCCGACTCCAGTGCCGTGGCCAGCTGCGCTAGATTACGCGGTTGAGGGTCCATGGCTCGATCGGGTTGATCGAGGTGGTCCCACAGATTATCGATTGGGTTTAAATCCGGTGAGTTTGCTGGCCATGGGAGTAAGGTAAACTCATCCTGGTGCTCTTCGAACCACGCACATACACTGCGAGCTGTATGACACCTCGCATTGTCCTGCTGGTATATGCCATCATTCCGAGGAAAAATTATTCGCATGTAAGGGTGGACATGGTCCGCAAGGACAGATACGTACTTGTGCAGATCCATCGTGTCTTCCATAACGATGAGTTCACCCAGTGAATGTCAGGAAAACATTCCCCAAACCATAATGCTCCCTCCTCAACCCTGGATCCTTCCGGCAATTGTTGCAGGGTGTTTGCTTTCAGACGTTTCACGCCGTATACGCCACCGTCCATCTGTCTGATGGAGCATAAAACGTGATTCATCGGAAAAAGCCACCTGTCGCCACTCTGTGGACGTCCAGTTGCGGTACTGGCGTGCACATTCCAGCCTTCGTCGCCGATGAACAGCAGTCAGCTAAGGAGCATTAACCAGGGGTCTGCTGCGGGGGCCCATGCACAGCAACCTTCGTTGAACCATTGTTGAGGATAAACTCGTGGTAGCTCCTTGGTTCATCTGGGAGGTCAGTTGCACGTCTATTTGCCCGAACGCATCTCCGTAGCCTTCGTTCGCCTCTGTATTCTATAGCCCGTGGTGCACCACATGTTCCACGCCGCTGATTTTGAATAGTGCCATTTTGCCATGCACGGTATACTTTCACCACGGTGGCACGTGAACAGTTCACAAAATTAGCCGTTTCCGAAATGCTTCCACCCTTGGCCCGAAAGCCAATAATCATGCCCTTTTGGACGTCGGATAAATCGCTACGTTTCTGCATTACGCCAACGACTGAAATGCTTTCCGATGCCCTAGGTCATCCTTTATATACACTCCACTGTAATGTTCTGCCACCTGCCTTCTGTGATTGGTTATTTCACGTTGACGTCGAAAGTAGGTGGTGGTCACATTAATGTGACTGGACTGTGTAGTTAGTTCCCAATACGTCTCTTACACCTACGGGATTATAAATTTTGAGAGAAGTAGATGTGACAGAACATTAAACACGTCTGAGAGAGCAAAATGAATAGGAGAGAGACAGAGACAGAGAGAGAATAATTTTGCTTATTTCATCTGGAGCTGAATTGTGGCCTCGTTGACTTTCAGCCAGTCATCCATTGTACTTTTATTAAAAAAAAAAATACATGGTCATTACTATTGAGTATTAAAAATTGTCTATCTGAAGCCGCATACTGTCGGTACACACAATGAATAATACAAAATGAGCCGGACACTGAGGGCGAGATTGTCTTCTGTCGACCTGTACCCAGCATCAGCACCATGGAGAACACTATTATTGTGTAATAGTTTCAATAGAATTCCGTCTCTTAAAAACTCATGAAGAGCCCATTATATTGAACACCTTTTGGCTAAAATTCGCCATATTGCATTTGAAGTACTCAGCGTCGTGAAAGATTCGCATAAGAAAATTAAAAGAAGTATTCTTTGTTGCAAGAAGCGATATGAGTATTATCGTTTGATTCTTCAATTGAAATTTAGCTAAAAGTCACGAAGGATTATGTTGTATGGAAATTATAGTAATATCTAGCTCCTGCTTGTTAACCAGAGTGGTCATACTGTTGACTATTTCTCTTTCATTCTAGCGAGGTCCGACTTAATTCCTTCCCGGCCGATCTATACGTCTAGAGGGCACATTTTGAGAGTACCTTCAGGGTTCATTTAGGTGTCACCATCTGCCTGTAAATTTGTGAAAACTTCCTTGTGTGTGTTACGTGTTATAAAAACTCTATTTTATCGTTGAGCCAAGAATCGGAACATAATTCATACTTCAGGAGCAGCGTGTATTGAACAAGAAGAACGAGTATCACAAACACACGAAATAGGGAATTTCCGAGATTACAATAGACAGTAATTTGTAAGTGCTGGACTACATCATTACTAGAGAGGAAAATGTCACAAAGTATTTATTATTAGGACGACTTATGTGTTCTTTTTCGGGATTTGTGGCTCGTCGACATCGAGGTCATTATTGCCGGGAGAGGATGGGGACTAGGAATTAGACCATGGCGTATTTAAAGGAACAATCCCGGCATTCGCCTGGAGTAATTTCGGGAAACCATGGAAAACCGAAGTTAGGATGGGTGCACGGGGATTCGAACCCTTGTCCTCCCGAATGCTACTACCACTCACCCGCTAGGCTCCGTTCATATGTGTTATTAAAACAGTATCTGATCACCATATTTTTCACCAAAAATCATCTGTCAAATTCCAAACATATCGCAGTGTAAAATCTTCCTTAACATGATTTCCAAATAGCGGATGGTGAAGGGATATACCGAGCGTGGTGGGTAAGCGTAACGGGGGGACGCAGGTTCGAATCCTCGTCCTGGAATCCAGATATGGGTTTTTCATGGTTTTAACCTGTTCAGGCGTTATGATCAACCCTGGATGCGTGGTCATGTACAGCGTACACAGGCAGATCTGAAGCATGCATTGTGTCAGGCTGACCAAACACACATTGGTTTGATAGATGTTTCTGGCATAACACGGAGTGACCATACCTCCCATGGACTCCACCTGAATGTTCGGGGCAAGCAGAAGCTAACGCAACTGATTGCCAATAGCATCAGGAGAGGCAGGTTGGATGTGAACCCCATCCCAGTGGTAATTGGTGGTAGGACTCAGTCTTTTTTAGGCCAAATGTCAAGAGTAGGAAGAGTTATTTAAGAAATATACATAATGGTATTACAGTAAAAAATAAAGAATGTCAGTCTAAAATAGCTTTGTTCCATCAGAACATTAGGGGTATCTCAAGCAAACTTGATGAGTTGATAATATCTATAGAAGAAACCCAAAAATCATTGAATCTTAACATAAATATCGTATGTCTGACAGAACATCATCTGAAGAATTCTGAAATAGGTCTCCTCCCTTTTATTGGATATAGATTAGCTTCTTGTTATTGCAGGTCAGAGATGAGAATGGGTGGTGCAGCAGTATATGTAAGAGAAAATACTGAGACAAAATCGTTAGATGTAAGTAAATACTGTATAGAACAAGATTTTGAATGTTGTGCAATACAGTTGGAATTAGAAAACAAATATCTTATAGTGCTGACAGTTTATAGGGCTCCCACAGGAGACTTCAGTAAATTTTGTAATAGACTTGAGGCGGTTCTAATAAACTTATCACGTACTAAAAGGGAAATTATCCTCTGTGGAGACTTCAACATAAATTTTGCTGTAGAATGTAACCAGACAGATTATCTTCTAGGAATGCTTAGATCATTCAATCTCTATCAAACTGTAAATTTCCCAACTAGAACACAAAAAGATAGTAGTACCATTATTGATAACATTTTTTTAGAGCACAATAAATTAGAAATACATGAAACAGTTCTAATGGAAAATGGTTTGTCAGACCATAATGCTCAAATAAATACTTTGGATGTTGTGGGAAATGAAAATAACAAAAAGAAAGGATTTGTCAGAGTTAGGCCATTAAAGAACAATTCAATAAAAATATTAAATGATGAACTTCTCAAGAGGACTGGAGCACTGTTTATAAATTAAATGCGGTAAACAATAAATTCAATTACTTTCACCAAAGGTTTTTAGAAATTTACAAAAGGTGTCTCCCTACAAAACTAGCTCCAATTGGTCAAAAACTAGTAAACAAAAATTGGGTTACAGTTGGTATTAAAACATCTTGCAGACATAAAAGGGAATTGTATGTAAAAGTTAGGAATACTGATAATATGCTTATCAGACAACATTACAAAACTTACTGTAGAATTTTAACCAAAGTAATAAAAGAAGCTAAACGTTTGGCCATAAACGATGAGATTAGTAGTTCAAATAATAAGATAAAAAGAGTCTGGAACATTATTAAAAGAGAAACAACTGAGGTTTCAACCCATGTAGTGAAAAAATGTAACACCAGCATTAGTAGAGTTATTAGTCATATTTGTAATAGTTCTTTTGAAGAAGGTATCTTCCCTGACTCACTCAAGAAGTCAATAATCAAACCGCTTTATAAAAAGGGTGATACCTCAAAAATTGAGAATTACAGACCCATTTCACTTCTACCAGCATTTTCAAAAATCTTTGAAAAAGCAATGTACAGAAGGGTGTATGCACATCTACAAAAGAATGACCCACTCAGTAAAGTACAGTTTGGTTTTAGACAAGGCATTTCAACAGATTCAGCAATTTTTGCTTTTGTAAACAACATACTGGAATCAATGCATAAAAAATTAAATTCCCTAGGTATATTCTGTGATCTTGCTAAGGCTTTTGACTGTGTTGATCATGAGATTCTACTAGGTAAATTAGACCACTATGGAGTTAGTGGTAAGCCAGGACATTGGTTTAAATCATACCTGGAAAATAGAAAGCAATGTGTATCACTGAAAGATGCTATTACAGGAGATGTTATAAACTCAGAATGGGGTATAGTTAAATGTGGTGTGCCTCAGGGTTCAATTCTTGTCCCTTTGCTGTTCTTAATCTATATAAATGATCTCCCACATATACTAGGTGATAATGAACACATGGTGCTCTTTGCAGATGACACTAGCATATCCTTGAAAGACCCATCAGCACAAAACCTCGAAAACACAGCAAATGAAGTTATAAAGAAAATTAACAGGTGGTTTAATGCCAACAAACTAATACTTAATGTAGAAAAGACACAGTTACTTCAGTTTGTTACAAAAAATAAAACAAAGGACAGCTATAATGTGATATCAGAAGGAAAAGCAATCAATGAAAGCAGTTTCACAAAATTCCTGGGTGTATATATAGATAACAAATTGAACTGGAAACAGCATATTCAACAACTTCTTAAAAAACTGAATTCTGCAACATTTTCACTGAGGGTAATATCTAGAATAGCCAATATAGAAACCAGAAAGTTAGTATATTTTGCATATTTTCATTCCCTGCTCACTTATGGCATCTCATTCTGGGGAAACTCGTCACAAGCACAGAGGGTATTTAAATTGCAAAAGTGTGCTATAAGAACTATTTGTGGAGCAAGCCCACAGACGTCGTGCAGAAATCTATTTAAAAACCTGGGTGTACTAACAATGCCAGCACAGTATGTATACTCTGTATTATCATTTGTAGTACAAAATCCTGAACACTTCAATCTCAATGCTGACATACATAGCCATAATACTAGGAATAAATATAAAATTCACAAGGATTACAAATCACTGTCAATTGTACAGAAAGGGTTAATATTTACTGGAGCTTCCTTATTCAATGTATTACCAACAGAAATTAAATGTTATCTACAAAAACCCAACTACTTTAAGTCCAAACTGAAAGAGTTTCTGCTTCAGAACCCATTTTACTCTGTGAAAGAATTTTCTTCTTGGAATTTGGTAACTAAGAATGACTGATAAAATAGTATATATGGTGTATGGAAGGGGAAGGTGACAAAATTATCCACAATTACTAAAATGATATATGGTTTTTCTTTCTGTTGAAACTTTTGACAAATGAACTAATTACACTGTTTACAAAATTTCACTCATATATAGTAACTAACATGGGATAGCATGCACTCAATAACTGCTGTGAAAAATTATCATATTAACAGGTTTTTAAGTAATTGACTGCTTATGAGTTATTGGTAATATAATTGATATTGCTAATAGGTGTGTGTACTGTTCCACATAAATAGCAACTAACATAATATAATATGTAGTCACAAATTACAGTGAAACGTATCATGGTAACTGGTTGGTAAGAAAATAACTGGTTATTAGATGCTGGTAACAAGTGTATACACTGTTCCACATAATAAGTATTAATTAACTCGGGATTGTATTTGTAGATTACAGGAGATATTGGTTATAGTAATGGGTTGTTGCTAACTTGCTGTCAATATATAATAATATTATCAATTATATAGTAATATTGACATTACTAATAAGTGTATGTACTATTCCACATCCCAGAGATTATTCTCACATGGGATCAAAGTGAACATATCTATCTATCTACCCATATGACAGCAGGCGAATGCAGGAATGATTTTTTCAAAAGGGACATGGCCGAATTCCTTTCAGTTCCTTATCCCCAGTCCTTTCCCGCCTCTAATGACCTAGACGTCGAAGAGGCGTAAAGCAATAAACAAAAAACGTCAGGGGATGTTCTATGAGTTCGCAACTGACAACATCGAACTGAAGTCGAGACTTGCCTTAACGACCTCAGCCATAAGTTAGACATTTATGTAATATCTGCTCCATAGTGGGAGGCTGGTCTCGCTGGCCTAATCAAAGAAAACTCGCGATCTTGGAGGTATTTGCAGGACGTCTGTAGTGAGAGGTTGCGGATGATCTAGAAGCTCTAGCAGAGATATGTTATTTTGCTTTAAACACACTACGTTTTGCTCTGATTCTCATTATCTTCATGGTGACAGTTGAAACTTTACCTTACCCCTCGTATCGTTGCTAACAACTCACCAGTGTCGCATGAGATTAGTGTAATTTTTTAAGTTAAAGCTTCTATAGGCGGGCTTTAGGCTGGGGGTAAATCTATGAATTCGAGTCACCGACATGCTATGACGTGTTGCGCGTATGAGACGCTTTTTGAAACACTTAGTTTTTATACGATTTTGATGGAACATTGAATACAGAAATTTTAAAACAAACAGAGAAATAATATTCACGTTTGATTTACAAAAACATAAACCGTCTTCTCCTTTCCTTCCCTCACCTTAATTTCTGTCAACGGTTTTCATACAAACCCACAGTTTTTATCCGATTTTGATAGTACGTAACACAAGTATACTTCAAAACAACCCAGTCTGGTAGCTCAGCGGATAGCGCGCTTACTTACGAAAATTTGTGTCTCCGGTAGCGGGTTTGAATCCCGTGGTGAACAGGTATTTTTAGGAGTTGTATTTGATTATATGAGCTACGCTGGGACGTTCCGTGGTTCTGATTCCACGTTAAATTGTAGGCCCCTGAGGAAAGGAATTAGCCTTCCTGCCTCTGACACAATAACTTAGTACATCTCCTTCGGGAAGATTTGACAAACCTTCGGGTTGTGGATTAAGTTAGATTTTTAGCTTTTGAAGTGAAAACTTCTTTAGGCTCGTTGGGCGGTTTTTGTATGGGTAAAATCTTATGAGTTCGCGTCACCAACAGGCTAACGTTAACAGCGGTCTGGTGGCTCAATGGTCAAGGTGAGTGACTGGGGCAGGACAGGTCCCCGGTTCGAATCCCTGTCTTGGCGGGGATTTTCATAGATCCTTAATCCGGCTCTCACCTCTGGCACAGCTTGTTGTGTAATGTGATGTATGCCAGAACGCTTCGTGATTCGGGTTACATGTTAAACTGTAGGACCCCTGTACCTGGTAGGGCTACAGGTTTAGATTAAGGTGGCTGAGGCAGGAGCGGAATGCGCAGCCAGTAGAAACCCTGTCACTAATTCATCACGACATCACGGAATTATTATTATTTAGTATATCTGTAGCTATAAGTATGACGTGTTGCGCGTATGATATTCATAAAGTTTTCACTTCTGTCAGTGGTCCCCAATCACTGCCAACTGTTTTTTCCCCTCCAGGTTCAAGGTTTCTTTAACCAGACTCTATTTCTGTTTTAAATCCTCTTTCCGTGGCAATAAAGACGTTAGACCACCAACTGTAGATAATGTAATACAATTTTAGTTATTTGACGATCTGCTGGTGCAGTTGGGGCTAGAATCGGAGCTATCCTTTCCACAATTACTGATGTACTAGTACTTATTCATAATTTCGTATTCTATATAAAAGTAGGTTGCCTGGATTGATAACATACTTTATGTACCTTCCTCCCTTTTTTTTTTTTAAGAACTCTGCTACCTGGATAGTCATTTTCTATGCACAGAGCATCCCTGAGCATTTAGAGTCTTAAAGTAGGTGTCTTCGCCCATACCACTACAGAAACGCTAGTTCCTGTGGCTTTGACCGGAACTTTCTATTTGATTGTAAATCACTGGAACACAGTCACTTGTGTGGATGTCTCTGAATATGGAAATTGTTGTCTCTGTCTTGCCAGTAGGGCTTCTAAACCCGATAATGTAGAGGCTAGAGCGTTGACTCATTTTTATTTATATGCTTTTTACGCCTCGTCGATGTTGAGGTGATTTGAGGCGGTAAAGGACTTCGGGGCAAGGAAGGAAAGGAATTCGGCCATGGCCTTTTGAAGTAACCATCTCGGCATTCCCCTTCAGCGATTTCGGTAGGAATCCAAATCTTTATTACCGGACGGGTATTTGAACCCGCGTCCTCCCGAATGAGTGGTCAGAGCGTTACCACTCACCCATCACGCTCGGTAGAACGATGGTATCACGTATATGAGGTTGTCGGTTCGATACCGGCTTTGGGTCATTCGTGGTTTTAGTTTAATGTTTTGTTCATCATGTGTAATCCATACTTTTTGCAGCAATAACACTAGCGTTAAAAATAATAAATACATTTCTGTTGATAGTCAAATGACAATTTTAAAGTAGAAAAAGAAAGAAAAATGTGAATGGCGATCGTTACCGCATCTATCAGATGCTTCAAAAATCGCTTGTAATCTTCTAGTAACAAGCATTATTGGTACTCCAGGCACTACAATTGGTTTTTTTTCTTTCTTTGCACACGATGGCATCTGGAGGGATCCTTTCAACGTTTTGGTGTATCCTCGCGGATTAGCCAGCAATCAAACATTGGATTCCTTTAATTCTTTTGCCTTTGCTGCTATTTTTCTGAGAGGTTCAGTCAGTCTCCTAATCTTGTAACTCTACGTTTGTAGGATACCAGTTAGGAAGAGAAAATAATTTCTCAGTTACGGATTCTAGCTTGACATCTACCATTGCATTAAAACCTTTTACACGGTGTTTGCGTTACTGCTTACACTCTTGAATGGAGATCTCTGTTTACGGCCTCTTGAACGGGAGATCACCCGTCACTCACAGAATGGTAACACGGTACCACCAACACTTTCAGCCTCTGGAGCATCTTCGGAAGCATTCTCGCAATTAGATAATGCTGTAACTGATATTAATAACACGTTAATTCCACAACATATGTAAGCAACAGATTCGTGCCATTTCATTTCCACCATAATAGCTAGTGTTTCCTGTGGGAGGGTAGCGACTATAATCAGCAAAGTGAAAGAAAAATTCAAAGTTATTATTAATCATAATCTGCAAGCAAGTCACATGACATATTAATTGACAGTGTAGGATTGGATATTATGTGTTTAAAAGAGATGGATTTATTTCATGAAATTACATCACTTATTAAACATCTAAACGGTTTAATATTCACAAAAATATGAAAAACAAATAATTGAGGGAACAATTTACAGATTAGAGAAAAATTAGATTCTCAGGATCCTTCAACTTGGCTGAACGGAACTGCAAAAATTTTCCATCACAACATAGTGTTTACCATTTCAGTCACAGCGAGTTGAGTCGGAAGCATTACTCTGGGCGCTAATGTCACCTCGCCGGTAAGCAAAAAATCGCCACCTCTGGTCACGTTGTCGCTCAGCAAAGACGGACCCAGCTGTTGACCTACCGTATAGTACCTTATGGTACAAGTGTAGAAGGCTGGCCAAATCTTCTCTCCATCCAGCCTCTGGTGTCCATCACCCCTCAGTTACGTCGTTTCTCGCTTACATCAAGGAGCTCAGCCAATTATTCTCTTGGAAGCGAAGCTTCTTATTCCAGGTAGGCAAGAGCTGCAATTGCTGAACTACCTCTACCGTTCCTCCACCACGCCAAAATATGAGGAAAATTTTTTCAAGTCTCGCACGCAATACAGACGGCGTTACTGTGTGTCATTTTTTTTGTTTATTTTTTATTTTTTGTTTGCTATCATCAGTCTTTCGACTGGCTTCATGCAATCATCCGTCCCTTCCAATCTTGTGCTAACCTCTTCATCTCTACATATCCCATACAACCCACGTCCTCAATTATCTGCTTCATACAGGGTGTCCAGAAAAGGACTCCCTGATTTCAAAATTAAATATCTCGAAAACAAAGATCGATAGAGGAATGCAGTAAACGGTATGTTTATCGTGACAGCTGTAAGAAGTGTATACAGCAGTTTGAAATAATAGTTACAAAAGCTGCTAACAGATGGCGCTGTAATCGCCATACGTAATGACTAAATAGTGATCCGAAGCTCAGGGCGATCAGTTCCACCATTGAAACGTGCCAATGGTGAACATTTTGAAAACATTGTGATGTGATTGTTTGCAAAGATTGTTTTCATACGATTATTTCACTTATGTATGCTGATATGAGCGTACAGCGCCATCTGTTAGCAGCTTTTGTAACTATTATTTCACACTGCTGTATACACTTCTTACAGCTGTCACAATAAACATACGGTTTACTGCATTCCTCTATCGATCTTTGTTTTCGAGATATTTAATTTTGAAATCAGGGAGTCCTTTTCTGGACACCCTGTATGTACACAGTAGTCAGCTAAACAGCGAAAATTAAATGTCGCTTACATTAATGAAGTCATAAAACAACAAATTTTAACACAGGAATCAGTTTAGTAGCTACCTGGTGCGCAATTTTACGAACTAGGGAAAATAACGGGCAAAATTAGGCTAAAAAACACCTTCCTAAAGACATTTGTCTATCAAACAGTGACTCTGAAGAAGAAGTGAGCCAGCAAATAAATTAAAAAATGCTGTGTGGTCAGCCATCTTCTATTTGTCATTTCGCTTGACAACTGTAGTTCAGATTCTCGTCAGTGCTCAAAACTGAATGTATATCATAAAAAAGTGCAATTATTTTCAACGAATTTCATTTTAACTTTAATCTGGTAATACGCCATATTTAAGCAATAATTTTATAAATAACACCGTCTAAAAGCAACCGTTTTGGTGAATTTTATTTTATTCCCCAGACGCGTTTCGCCGTTGTGGTGTAGGACCTCATCAGTGGCTGTAAATGTGTTTAGTAACTGTAATAACATACATGTAAAAACACATTTACAGCCTCTGATGATGCCTTACACCACAAGGGCGAAACGCGTCTGGGGAATAAAATAAAATAAAATTCACCAAAACGGTTGTTTATAGACGGAGTTATTCATAAAATTATTCATTCTAACTGTCCTGATTACTGTTTTAATACTGATAACTTTTTTTATTACTTTTAATACTGATATACTGATATCATTGTTGCTAATATTGCCATAAACTATTTATTCTTAGGTGCTCTAGTGGACTGACCTCAACCATGATATTACATAACGTATGTTTCGTAAAATTTAACATTGTTCTTTATGGCAAAATTTGCTAAACTGATAATATATTTAAACAAAATAATGATCCTATTTCAACAGTCACAATGTCTGTTAAAAGTAGAGATGCAATTCACAGATATAACACATACAGGCACCTGTAGTAACATCTTGTTGGACAACATGAGAGCATCCGGAATGTATATTCGAGTGTCTCAACAAGCCTCATTTTCAGAATGAAAAAAACTTTTAGTATCAAATAAAGATTTTATCACAGGAAGCATGTTCGGAGAAAAATCCTTATACCTTTCGAGTTCAGTACGAAGAAAAATGGAAGTATCTGGGAAGTGGTTGTAGAACGATGCTGAATATTAAGCGCACGGATGTGGTATCAATTGATAATGTTCCGTGGATAGGATTCCGCGTTAAACTGTAGGTCCCCTGTACCCGGTAGGATTGCCGGGTTAGGTTAAGGCGGCTACGACAGGGGCGGAATGCGCAGCCAATAGAAACCCTGTCTCCAAGTCATTACGACCACATGGAATTATTATTATTAACTGATAATGTTATTGAATTGTTTGTTTGAGAAAACAAGTTGTGGGATATTTGTTTGGAACCGAGCGTAGTGAATGAGCGCTTAACGTTCTGGCCTCGCATTCGGCAGGACGCGGGTTCGAATCACTGTTCGGGCTTCCAGATTTGGGTTTCCGATGGTTTCCCCAAATAACTGCAGGCAAATGCCGGGATGCTTCCTTCAAAATGCCATGACCGAATTCCTTCGCGTTCCTTGTCCTCAGTCCCATCCCACCTCTAATGACCTTGACGTCGACGAGGCGTAAAGCCAAAAGTTAAAAAAAAATATTTGTTTGAAAGGAGGAGTTTGGATGGTAGTTCACGTTCGAAGACAAGGATGTTTGTTAAATTGTGCATCCAGTGAAGAAGTTAACGGGACAAATATAGAGGAAGACAAAAATGAGAATATAAAGGGTGGTATGGGGATTAGATTAGATTAAATATGTTCACTTTGATCTCATATGACAACTGTCTCGGGGATATGGAACAGGACGTACAATCATTAACAAATCGATAATATTACGAACTACTGATATATGTATTACCCCATGTGAGTTAATATGTGTTAATGTAATTTCCATATAATTGTTGCACTTGTAAACGGTTTCAAAACAAAGAAAAACTACACACCATTTCAGTAATTGAGAGAAAATTTGTCACAATTTTCATACACAAAATATAAAGTATTTTCTTAGTTACAAAATTCCGAGAGTAAAGTTCTTTCACAGAGTAAAATTGATTCTGAAGGAAAAACTTTTAGTTTGGTTTTAAAGTTGTTAGGTTTTCGTATACAACATTTTATTTCTTGTGGTAGGACACTGAATAAAGAAGCTCCAGTAAATATAAATTTCTGTAAATTGACAATGACTTGTAATCTTTGTGAATGTTTTATTTATTTCTAGTATAATACCTATGTATGTCAGCATTAAGATTGAATTATTCACAATTTTCCACTACAAATGATAGTGGGGAGTTTATATACTGTGGTGACAAGGTAAGTTCACCTTGATTTCTAAACAGATATTTGTGGGCTTGCTCCTCAAATAATTCTTAGAGCACGGTTTTTTTTATTATTATTATTATTATTTAACTACCTTCTGTGCTCGTGAAATGAAAATTAGGATAATATACGAACTTCCTTATATCTATGTCTGCTATTCTAGCTATTATCCTCAATGAAAATGTTGCAGAAATAATTTTGTTAAGCAGTTGCTAAATATATTGCTTCCAGTTCAACTTGTTATCTATATTTACACGCAGGAATTTTGTGAAACCGATTGTTTTTCCTTCAAATATCACATTATAGTAAATTTGATGATAAAGAACACAGCAACCAGTAACATTTGTTTTAAATATCTTTAAAATTCCAAGAACCTAGCGAGGTATCAGTAATAATAATTACAATATTTAATAATTATTAATTTATTTGCACTGGACAACCTGTTAATTTTCTTATTGACGTCAAAAACGAAAACTGGATATGTAGACTCAATAACAATCGCAATACCCATCTGTATGTCAATCTTCAGGCCTCCATGTATTGAGAAACTAATGGCAACATGGTCTGTTACAGCGTTAATACTTTTATATTCAGCTCTATTTTCTTGTTGACTGCGGCACACAACCTTCCAGTCTTTCAATCTGCCCGGCCCTTACCGGTAACGAGAGCAGCAGACGATTACGAAATGAATGCCGGGAAGCATTTAAGCAATGAGGAGCTCATGTTTGTACGGACGCATTGCGCACTAGGCCCAACAGCGACCCTCGTGCGGCCAATCTGGTGCTCCTGTCTTTCTACTTAACGGTAATGGGCTCTTCCGGTGAACGGGAGCGAGCTCCTACCAGTCCAATCCAGCTCGCTGGATGTGTTCTGCTTACACAATGTTATCTTGCTTTGCCACAATTGTCTGAGGTTAGCATTTGCACTTCATTCTAATGAAAGCAAAGTAGAACTTCGTTGCGTATTTTCGACCAGAAATACAAGTGAAGCTTTAATAAGCAGGAAATGAAAACCATTACGTTGCTACAGACATGCAGCTGAAGTCCAAATAACTGTAAACACGTTCCACATTCATATGAAATAAAATGATCAAGGAATATACGTTATGCAGCTCAGTTACGTATTTTAATAAGGAATATACCTACATAAAAGCGTGGTGATGACCCCGTGACATCCTTCTAGTGGCAATGGTTGTTAGGGGAATGCAGAGCTCTACCTCCGTGAATCCTACGGGAAGGGGCAGGACCCGTAAGAATTCCATGACCTTTACCTTAGGGGTTCGTCCATAAACTACGTGGCTCCATTTTGGCCTATCTTGAACCCTCCACCCCTCCCCACACGTATCCTGACGTGGCTTTTGCCTCAACCCCCCACCCTCCTCCCCCACCGGTGTGGTGTGGCACGTAGCATTTTTTCCTTTTAATTTTTATAAGACTTTTTGTACTGTTTTCTCTTAACAAACTATATTTAAAATTAATGCGCGTATAGCGAACACAATCGATATTTGCGTTTGGGGGCGTCAATTAATTACGTGTTTTTCAGGAATTCCGGATCCCCCACCCCCTTTCCCACCAAACTAATAAAATAATAATAATATTATTTTATTGAGTATGATAAACATTTCAGTTATTATAACATCAAATTATAATGAATTATTACATAGCTATACAAAATGGTAAGCTCTAAAAAAACTGAAAATAGCAGAACCTGCAAAAAATAAAAGAATAACTAACGCTGAGATTTCAGAAGGTGAAGTTTCCAAATTATTTCAAAATTAAAATTATTTATTTCAAAGATGGAAAAAATCGAAGCTAATATTGTGGTCCTGAGTTTTTGTTGGCCACTGCAACAAGCTGTTGTAGAATTCCAGGTGTTGTCCTTCGATGTAGGGGAGAGTTTGCCTTATGTTGGCCATCTTGCTGGACTTTATGGTGATCTTTTCAGTTCTGGCTATCATCGCAGGCAACTGTCTGACCTGTGTGCTTGGTTTTAAAAAGTTGATTGTTTTTGTTTTTATTTAACCCCCTCCTCCCCTTCTTATGAAGGTGCTAGCCTCAATTGAATCTTTAGTGTTCGAAGAGTAGTCGAAAATCATATAAGAGGATGGCTGAAAAGTAGTTTTCTGCTCTCTAGGGGTTTTCTTTCCATACGATTCGGTCGACAAAGACAATTTCTTGAAATAAGAGGGCCACCATCTGTTGACATCTAAAACAGCGGGCGTGGTCGGTGAGTGGTTAGCACTCTGGCCTCGCATTCTTGAGGACACCGGTTCGAATCCTCGTCCAGGCATCCAGATTTGGGTTTCCCAAGGTTTCCCCAAATCACTCCAGCCGAATGCCGGGATACTTCCTTCAAAAGGCCATGGCTGAATTCCTTCCCTTTTCCTTGTCCCCAGTCCAATCCCGCCTCTAGTGACCTCGACGTCGACGAGGCGAAAAGCCGACAATAAACAAAAAAAAAAAAGAATAAAAAAGGAGGACGTCTAAAACTTTGTCTGTTTTCAAGGACTTCACTTGGAATGCACTGCTCTCCAAAAGGATAATATCCTTATATTTGTCTGGAATATAAGCCTCGAATGCCAGAATGTCGTATCATAAATCTTTTATGCCTATCGTCGCATCTTTTTGTAGAGGGTTGAAGATCATCACTATCTGATTCAGAGGATATGTTGATACTGAGACTTCAAAACGAATACTAAGGAATTGTTGTTAATAATTAATAGAAATTATTAATAAACTTTGAATGGAAAGATTTGAAAGGCTAACATTGGATTTACGTGGCAGTGGCGAGAGCAGAAAGGGCATTAGTCGGCCCTTTCTGCTCTCATTGGATTTTTCTACGCACAATTCAGACGCCTTCTAGACTGAATACTCACGCCTCGTCTGCACACACGGACGCGTCTACATCCAAACAATCGAGTTTTGCGAATAAGAGAAAAATGGTGACTCGTGACCTTCCTAACCTCAGCGATTCAATTGTATGTAAAGGAGATGAGAAATACCTGAAGAATGCATTGCACTTTGATTACACCAATACACAAATGGGTATTAGGAAAACCTGTAGTAATTATACGGGGATCAGCCAAACAAGTGGAAGGAAGTTCAGACCAATAGGTAAAAGTAGGTTTAATTTTATTGTTATTGTTATTACTTATAGCTTTATGCCTCGTCGACGTCGAGGTCATTAGAAGCGGGATGGGACTGGGGACAAGGAACGGGAAGGAACTCAGCCATGGCCTTTTGAAGGAAGCATCCCGGCATTCGGCTGGAGTGATTTGGGGAAACCTTGAGCCGCGTATACACTTGAGCATTTGCCCCGAATGAGCATGCGTTCGGCCCGTTTTGCTCAGATGTATACGGGGCGAGCAGAATGGGTCCGCATGCCTCAGCCCGATCCGAGGGTTGTCGGTACTACTTCAAAGTGAGCACGTGCTCGGTTCGTGCTCAGTGGGTACGCGCTTTGTGTATGCGGTCGAACCGAACAATATCTGCCCCCTCCAGTTTCAGTGAATCCTCTGCTGTAGACACACGTGTCTCGTGCCCAATTTGTGTAAACCGTTATTTTGTTTTTATAAAAATTGACATATCTCAGGATATTTCTCGTGCCCTTATCGGGTATTACCAAAAGTATCCCGTGCTGTGGAACCCCAAGCAACCAATAACACGAAAGTTTTAACAGATTTGCAAAATCCATCTCCGTCTTCACAAAATTCAGATTCCGAGTCAGCCCAACCTTATTTTCAAAATTTCTCAGACATTAATAATTAATATTATAATTGTGATTTCATGTATTAATTTTTAATCCTTAAATGCAGTTTCATTTTTAATGTTTGTTTTATATAATAAAAATTGATTTATTTAATTGATTTCCTTACCTTCACACAATCCTTTAAGCAGGCCACGATGGCTTGACAGGTTTCAGGTATGATTCTGCCAATTGCTTGTTTTGAAATTTTAAGGATGTACTGCACACTCTAGTACGAGTCTCCTGAAGCCAGAAATCGCAGTGTCACAGCTAGGCGTTCTTCGGCAGTTATGGGTTTTCCAAATGTTGTGTCTTGCCTCTCAATTGTAGGCCTGACACTATTCAATATAAACTGAAAATCCTCAGGTGACATTCTTGTAAAATTTTTAATGTTTTCATTTGTTTCGTGTCCTATTGTTTTTAACAGTAAAGCGTTGCACCTCTCTTGAAACAGTTTTCTTCTCCACCACTGCTTTCTCGATTTCTTGTTCGAAGACTGCAACAAATACATGTAACAATAACTGGCGACGGTCAATTTCTGGTTAACCATTGCAGTGTACTCAGCACTTGCGCAAAACAGACTGGGTTCCCTGTTCGGGCCGCATGGGGTCGGAACATAATGGCCCACTGCTATGCAGGGGGTGGCCGTGCGCCCCCCCCTCTCCTCTCAACCCGCATGCTCATTCGGGGCAAATGCTCAAGTGTATACGCAGCTTCGGGAAACCCAAATCTGGATGCCCGGACGAGGATTCGAACCGGTGTCCTCAAGAATGCGAGGCCAGAGCGCTAACCACTCACCCACCACGCTCGGTAAAAGTAGGGTTACAGGTGAACAGCATCTCTTATGGGAGTAGAGAGGTTTTTAGTTGGTGGATATTATGCAGACATTATTTTAATTAACAAATAAAGGGTAAGCCAGGAATTTGAAAACTCGCTTGGTATAATACTCCAATTAGGCCATCAAGGACCACTGCTGGTGGGAAATGGGAATCATGCGTGGGGGGGGGGGGCGGAGGAAGGAACTGAGGTCCTACCCCCAATTCTAACCGGGCCTACTAGTTCCGGAGTATTTCATCTATTGGAGGAAAGTCCTGTATCTGCGAAACGTCTATCTATGTATGTTCCACACGGTAAGTGTATTTTTTTGTAAGTGAAATGTGTAGTTTATGAAGCGGAGATCGGGGACCGTCTCAGCATTCACCTAATTGTTTGCGGGAAACCGCCTAAAATCCGCAGTCAGGATGGCTCGTGCCCGGTCCCGTTGTACCTCCACGATCCAGTGTGTGGCGTCTCAGCGCACTGAGCCACATTGATGGGTCAGTTGATATTTATATATTTAAGAAAGGTGTATGATACCGTGCCGACAATATATATTACGAAAGAGGAATCTTGGGCCTGCCTCAAGACAGAACACCGTAACTAACATAATCGAGGACTGTTCCCAGTTACACGTATAAATGTAACACGCTAAACGACACTGAATGCACATTCAGTTTGGAACCCTCTAATTGACATCGTTCTCGAACTTATCAACTGTCTCTATCAACGTCAGCCTGAGTATGCTATGTGAAATATAGTACCAGTTTTATGTTGTTAATTGATATGTAGAAAGCTTTGCACGCTTTTTCTATCATAAATTGCACTGATGCATACTAAAATTGCAGAAAATAATTATTAAAGCGTTCTTTAAACTAATATTTTTGCTCTTTCTACATTTAAAGAACAGATAGAGAAAAGGGACCATAGCTGGCCATAGGCCCAATGCTTGCAGGAAACAATGATGACTTAAGAACAGAATTTAAAAATTGTAGGTATGTGCAAGTATCCTTAAACAATCGATCCAAAAACTAGAACCAGATATTTATTAACGATTCATTGAGATGAATTCTGTGTATGCACCGATTTAGGTAATTCTAATACAGCTCAGTATTCTGTCATATGATTTTAAGTCTTATTTTGTTGAGAATCAGTCATTTATCCTCCTTGTTTCGTGTCGCATCACTTGATCAAGTTTGAATTTTGTGTGGAATGACTAAACTTATGTTTTATAAAAACATGTACTGACTCCTAAATGTTTAACTTCATGCAGGAAAAGTGAGTTCCATATGTTTTAAAACTTTTCTGCGGCCTTAATGAGCCCATATATAACTAAAAATCAGAAACAAATCGCGTTTTATGAGAGCTGGAAACGTCTCATTTCTGAGTAGTAATTTGACTTTCAGAGCTGTAATAATCGTTTTACATAAGTGGGTGGATATCTTCCAGGGGAAAATTAAGCAAAGAAACATCCAGATCTTTAGGATACAAATGAGAATATTAGCGTAGTGCGTTGTTCTCTCTTTGTGAAACGCCTATCTATATTTTCTTTATACTATCTAGACCTTTGCATGTATCCAGATACATTTTAGGACAAATTTTCTTTCGTCAAACCTTAGTATATACTTGTACCACTGTTTCACATAATTTAGCACATATCTGTGTATGTATACGAATTATAAGCAGTCAAACGGTACGTATGCTTTTGGACACAGGAAATAAATGTATCGAAAAAATTAGAGCTCTTATATCACCTCGCAACTTTGATTGTATGATGGCTTGTTAGTTTTATCTGTGGGAGTCTTCAACATTAGCTTTTCTTATCGAGCTGTTTGGTTGACTACTGAGATAGGGTACAGTCAGTAAACTAACATGTGATTTACTCTTGCTGGAATGTGTGTAACACAATCCTGCTTCGTTTGATAATTACAACATTTTTTTTCTTCTCTTAATTGACTTCTCTATAAGCTGTATTAACTGCTCTGTCGAAATCACTCTACCTACCATGTCCTCATACAGTAAAGATATATAAGCATTTGGATACCTATTCCTGAGTAATTGATGGCACGTTAGGTCTGTTTACTGCTATTATGATTATAAAGTCTCCTGCAATCATATTTCTTCTAATCGGTAATACTTCGTATAGCAATATTAGTTACGGTGTGTCTTATATTTTTTACGTTTCTTCACGAAAGATTCCGATAAACACTTCTTCTAATATGGCCTCATTGACAGTATACTGTCGCAATGTGTTGCGCTTGTGTTGAGGTTTAAATCTCTAAGGTTCATGCCTTTTTTCAGTGTACAAGATGGCCATTAAAATCAGTTTTTATTAATAAAATATTTAATTGCTTTGAGACTGGTGGTACTATTTTCTTTCGCGTATGTTCTGACGCACTAGGTATTAGGATATGTTGTTTGTCCGAGATTAATTAGTCAAATTAGTTAACAAACAATTTGTTTCAGACAATAAGCTGTAATATTTAATGGAATAGATGATAGATTGATAGTAACCAAACTGAGTATCAATATTACCACACAGTAAATAGTGGTAACAATAATAATGCTTTGATTAAGAGGATATCCATCAAAAGGATTACATCAGACATGTATTTTTTTTTACTTATTGCTTTACGCCTCGTCGACAGCTAAGGTCATTAGAGGCGGGATGGGCCTCGGGACAAGGAACGGGAAAGAATTCGGCCATGGCCTTTTTGAAGGAAGCATCCCGGTATTCGCCTGGAGTGATTTGGGGAAACCATGGAAAACCCAAATCTGGATGCCCGGAAGGGGATTCGAACCCGCGTCCTCCCGAATGCGAGGCCAGAATGTTAACCGTTCATCCACCACCCTCGGTCCAGACATGTAGGGTATGTGATAACATACTTTTCTATAAACTGATAATATTCCGAATAATATACATTAGTGAAGATGTAATGACTGAAGCCACAGATGTCCATTGCCCATAAAATACTATTTTATCAGTTGGTTTATTATTATTTATTGCAGCCACTTTCGTTTTCTACATTTGTTCACAAAACAGGCACTTGGCCGATTTATGTCATATAAGTAGGTCAACTGTTTTAGTTTGTAGCATTAACTATTTTTTAATTGATTAGAAGATATCCTGATACAAACACAGTACTCGACTAAAAAATTCCGTTTTATAGGCCTGTCTTAAACCAGCGAAACAACAAATGTGACTCCTTCATAAAATTTAGCAGGTTGCTCTGGATAGTAATGCAATTAAATGAATAATACAGTGCCTGACACTGCCCAGAAGGGGAAGAGGAAACAAAATGAAACTTCGTGGAACGAGAGGCTATGTGTTTTAGTGCTTTCAAAATAGAGTCAAATTGACATAGAACTTGGCAGTATGAGCCCCCTTATCAGTACAACGTTGCATCCTCTCAGGCATGGATGCATGCCCAGATTCAGTTGGGAAGGGTGTCATAAAGCCATTATATACTTTCCTGAGGCAAGCTGGTCCACAACTGTTGCAATTGCTACTTGCTATCCTGGATATTGACAGTGGGACAAAGTTGACTGAACTGGACCCATCCACGTTCTATCGGGGATAGAACTGGGAATCTTGCTGGCGTCGGAAGTACCTCAACATAAAGTATACAGTTCATAGAGATGTGTGTCGTGTGTGGATGAGTATTTTACTGTTGAAAAATAGCACCACGATACTGCCGCATGAGCGGTAATACATGAGGACGTAGGATATCCATGACGTAATCACTAGCAGCCGTGACCTGAAGTCATAGCCGTCGGCTCCCCACACCATGACGCCAGAAGTAACACAACTGTGCCTCTACAAAACACTGGAAGCATGTGACATATCCCCAGATCGCCGCCATACCCGCCGACGGTGGTCACCCGAGGTAGTGCATAATCGCTGAACACAACGAACGGCATCGCACTGTGTTCAGCGATGAATCGTGGTTTTGAAATACCTTGGATGACCGTCGTCGGTGGAAAAATGCGAAGCACTTCTTCTGAGGGCAGGTGTTCCGGAATACATTGATCATCGCCTTGTTTGCTGACGTCTAGAGGGAAGCGGCTTCCTTTGAGATCAGGTTCAGGTGTCCAGGATGCTATTAATAATCGAGAAATTGAGATTACAATAGATGCCTCTTTGTGATTTACCGCCAGAAAGGGGGATGGGGAGACCCGGAAAGTTTAACAAAGAACTACCATCACCTTCCAGAGAAGCAGGTATTCACCGCCGGCTAAGGTAAGCTGCATCCTTTGAGGGCTAGTTGAGGTTATAATAGGTGTCCCTGAAAGCCATTAATCAGCTCTTATCACCTCATTAATCATCTGTCATCAACTGTCAAAAATTTAACCACTCTTGAGACCGTACTGTTGTTCTCTATCTACTTAAGTGGGCAACTAAAGTAAGTGCTTTGGAAATGATAGACGAAGAAAGATGTTTAATGGTAGAATCTCGTAGAAAGAAGAGATAGGGTGGTGGGTTACATTTTGAGATGTGCGGAATTTTTTATTTGTTAGTGGAGAGAACAGTTGAAGGAATGAACTATCGAGGGAGACAAAAATTACGTTGTGTGAAGCAGATGATTGACGATGTAGCCTATAATAGGTATGCTGAGATGAAGAGGTTAGCTCTAGATAGAAAGGTATTAAGGACTAAACGAAAAAAGTCAAGAGACTGCAGAAGAAAAACGTTACTAGACTTGGTGAAGTCCTTACCGTTACATAAAACATAGATTTTTACTTCTTGGTTGATCACTTGAAAAATGCAAATAGCGTTTTATTGGTCTGATCTGCGCAAGGCCATACAATGAATACCTGAGTGGCTCTTAGTCTATTGCTTGATCAGAACGGATACTTGAATTAATGAAAAGCATAGATGTAACTGAGAGCATTAAACTTGTTGGAAGGCTGTTTTAGACGATACGTGAGGCCCCCCATTTTGCCGTCCTTTAGTGATGCAAAGTTATAGAATTTTAAAATTTATAACTCCGACTCTTTCACAGGCAGATTCCTCACTCATTCGCCACTTTCTGTGGGTAAAGTGTCCAACAATTCCACTAAAGTCTCCCACACAGCCATATTGCTCTGTTATTACCGGTACCTTGTGCAGCTGTGTATGTCGACAGGTTATTTCTTGCATTTATAACACTACAGCCGGTTCTTTCTTGTAAAATATACGAACAAAGTAATGTAAGCGTCATACTCTGGCAGTCACATTTGTTTACGTACATGGCTAGAGATATTAATATAAGCCCGTACAAGTCACTTGGATAGCACAACATCCTAAATCATGCTGATGAGTGGAAACATTATGACCACTGCGTAACGGCGAGTTGGTTCATCTTTGGAACACAATATAGAAGCGATTTGGCATCACATGAATTCGACAAGTCCTTGGTAAGTTTCAGGAGGTACCTAACATCATATGTCTATGCACAAGTCACGCAATCCCCATTAAATTACGGGTCGGTGGTTTGTGGGCGCTGTGAGATATATCGGTATTTAGGACAGATCGCCCCCATCTGTCTCAAACAATAATTTGTATGACACATTCGTGCATCTCCACTCATCCAAAGAAACTTCATTACTTAATATGTTTCAGTTCCAATGAAAGGTGCTATTGCTTCTAACTCACTATACGTACTTGTACGAATTTCAATCTATTTAATAACCTTCAGCAATAGTCACAATGTACCTTTCCAATTAATCAAAATTAATCGAAATAACTGTTAAACTATTACAACTCCCATCAAGACCATTCATACTACACAAGGCTTTTGCTCCCGTGCTTGCATACTTTCCTACACACCCAATATTAACCTTACTATTGCTGCGTACTGATTGTAAATTATCAATCGCTACTGTTACTCCAGGCAAATCGGTCCTTGAACAACAATAATGTCACGCGCCGTTCTTAACAATGGGTCCTCTGCAAAGCAAACAATACGTCATTATCAAAATTGTAGGCAACACTCTACTAAAGCCAAAAAAGTCAGTTTAAACACTGATAAATGATTCTAAATTTATATATTAATTAATTGAATTTAAAAGGGATTAGAGTGGGATGAAAGTATGTGACACCTTGACACAGAGCTGGCACCCGATAGTGTCCCAGATGCATTCTACCAGGTTGATATATGTGGCCAAGATATCAATATAACCCCACTATCATCTTCCTCAGACCAGTGTAGCACGATTCTAGCCTTGTGACACAGACAGATACAATGCTGGAAGATGCCATCGCCTTCGTTGAAGACATAAATCACGAAGGGATGCAGGTGTTCCGCAAAATTTTCACGTAATCCACAGCTACAATGGTGCCTTCTTTCACTACCACAGGTCTCATGGAATCACGCATAGCATTATGCTGCCCCTTGCATTTCGAGTAGCCGTTAGCCTGGAAGACGGCGTATACGGTCGTGACCATCGACCTGGCACGTAATTTATACGACCAAGCGACACGTTTTCATTGATCCACGGTCCAGCCACGATCATCTCGTGCTCAATGCATTCGTAATAGAGGATGTCGTTGGGTCAAAGTAGGGACCGTCTGCTTCGTATCCCCATGTTCAACAATGCGCACTGGACAGTGTGCACCGAAACACTTGGCCTACAGCAGAATTGTACTTTGCCGTCAGATATGTCACAGATCGCCCCCTATTCTGCTTTACAGAGCGTGCAAGCATGTGACGTCCACGTTCGGTGGCGAGGCAATAGGCCCGTTTACACGTACGCGCCAAACTGGCGGTTTGGAACGGCACTCCGGACTGCCGCGCCGGAGCGTGAGGTTGGAGCGTACGATCCAGGAGTGTGCGACGAAAATTGGTCAACACTCGAGTCGCGCGCGCCAGGACTTCGGGTTGGAGCGTACGCGCCAAAAGTGACCCGTTGGCGCCTGGACTTTCAGTCTGGTTGGAAAGTTTTGTAGACGGTCAAGCTTGCATCATTCGGTTTTCAGGTCGTTGTTTTTGTTAATTGTGCTTGTGTTTATAAGTATATTTAAAAGACCTACAAAAGAAATTAGTATGTGCTGATTTACATATTTTTTTCGGTAGAGAAAGAATAAAAAAAAGTGAATATGGGTGAATATATGGCGCCAAAAGAGAGATCTATATGGACACATGCCTCTTTTGAGAGAGCTACGGGAAAATGACCCAGACGATTTCAAAAATTATCTACGAATGAACAATTTGACATTTGACTGCATTTTAACGTTAGTATCTCCACAAATATCAAAACAAGACACTCTCATGTAGAAGAGGAACGTTTGGCTGCTACTCATCGTTTTTTGGCAACTGGAAGATCCCTTCAAGATTTGAAATTGCTTGCATATATTTTTCTCAGTTCCTTTCGAAATGCCACCAGAATTACTTGAATCTTTTTAATGACGAAATCTTTGTTTGCACTTTCACATACATTTACCCTCCTGAATTCTACCAACTAATCATATGCACGATTTTTTTAAATTTTTATTTGGTTAGTCATCTGATTTAACGTTCCACAATCATGGAAAATTCTAATAAAGTTCTATAAATTCTTCCAAATTATCTCTTAACCATATTTTTCAAGATTTGAATTTTTATCTGTTAAATCAGTCTGAAGTTAAATAAAGTCACACAGAAATTCGAACCAACAACGGACACGTACTGACGCATCAAGACTGCAGACCGACAATGCACGTGTAAACACTAGGCCCTGTTAGACCTGCCGCCAGATGGGCGCATTTTTAGAAGCGTGCGCCAGACCTCTCTGACCACCGAGCATTTACACGTAAAGGATTGAGGCGCGCGCCTGGAGCGTACGCTCCAAAACCATCGAAAAATCACCTACTCATGGTCTCACCGTTTTTCAACCATTTTACATAGTGCTCACTACAGTAGCACGCGAACTGCCAACCAGCCTCGCCGTTTCCGAGATGGTCGTTCCCCTAGCGCTGGGCCTTAACAATCTGCACTTTGTCAAAGTTACTTACATCAATGGATTTCCCTATTTGCCAGACGTATCGTCACTAGAATGACCCCACACCCACATGCGTATGAGCTCGGCATATATTCTTTCCTTAGCGCATGACGTACACGTAACGTCAGAAGACAGCATTCAATCTCATGGTGGGCAGTGGTCATGATGTTTGCCTCATCAGTGTAAGTCGGTCATCTAAACCAAAAGTCAACGGTGACATTAACAATTTAATGTTACATCACTTAATTACTCAATAATAGTTCAGCCTTGCGTTCCAATTTGTTTTACTCTAAAAAAATTATTTTTGTGTCAGTTGCTATCATTCCGTGGTGAAATTCATTATGCTGATGTTAAGAAATCACATTCTTTGGTGTTTGACTGTGATGCTCACTATACTTGATTTATACTATTTTTCACTATTTATTCACATACATGAACGTGAAATTGGATATGAGCTCTTAATTGAACATAATAATGACGAAAATCAATAAGCACTGACAAAGCCGCAAACTGTAGACCAAGGTTCTAGGCATACACTAAAAATACCAGGCTGTGTTGCTATTAGGATTCAAAAATGGCACATCGAACTCAAGCATTGTTACTAGAATTATCGTGTTAAAAGTTCATCCCAAACAATGACAAAATGTGATACGCTCTTCTTAAGACATCCGAACCCATTTGAATCTCGTAATTTTAAAAAATAACCTTCCTCCCTACAGCATCATTCCCATTGGATTAAACCGTTTTTGCCAGAAGCTATAATTGTGAGAAGTGTGATAATTTTTGCATTAATTTAAAAAATGACATCACACTACAATAATTTCTTTTTGCTTATGGATTTACATCTCGTCGACGTCATCAGAGGCGGGATAGGCGTGGGGACAAGGAACGGGACATAATTTGGTCATGGCCTTCTGAAGGAAGTATTCAGGCATTCGCCTAAAACGATTTGGGGAAACCATAGAAAACCGAAATCTGGATGCCCGGACGTGGATTCGAACTGGCGTCCTCCCCAATCCGAGGCCAGAGCGTTGCCGCTCAGTCACCACGTCCGCTGCACCAAAACGCGAATGTGTTTAGTTAATACTGTTTCAATGATAAACGACGTTGTTACCAAGGAGCTTACGAGAAGCAGATAGCACGGATAGCTTTTTAATTAAGAATACGTGAACCAAACAGACATTCAGGAGATATAAATACGCTCTGATGTATAGCTGCCAACTTTTTTTAACAAGCTGATATTTCAGAAAGAAAAAAGTGAAAAATAATCTGGGATCAGGTTATTGCTCTCTGTCTCGACTCGAAGGCCATGGGTGGGAGTCTCCTCTGAACGATAGCCAGGCAGTCTTACTGATAGTACTTCGACGGTCACTGTCAATCTTAAACCGAAGTTAAAATTAAGAAGAAGGAAAGTTGAAAAGGAAAGGGTATATCTGATCAACTTAAATGTCTTGGAACATTAGGTTCAGTAGAAATTAATATGCATCGGATTTAACTGTATTTTTTAAAAGAAAAAATAAAACTAGGAGAAATTCCAAAGAAATATTCGTTTATTATTCCATTTGCAAAGATATACTACGAGAAAATTCAAAAAAACTGTAATCTATAAATAAAGTTTTTCGTCTTTTTCCTATCATTTCTCCTGTATACTTCTTTTGCTGTTTTACTACACCTCAGTGGATCATCACTAGCACTAGAAACTACCTTCTGTCTGCATCACTGCTCTCAAGTAGGATGAGAAAATTGTTAATTTAAAAGTTATAACACCGTTGGAATTGTTTGGGGGTGACCATATTAGTTTTTACCTTCAAGCATAATCTGCTGCTGAATGAAGAATGTTGAGTGCAGATGTAGGAGTAGTCCCAGCGATTTTGTGGATGATATTGTTACGTGTTTTATTTTGTTTGAGAGTTTTTTCAGATGTTCCTTAAATGGAATTGTTCTACCAAGTATGATGCCAATATATCATGGGTACTCGCTGTGGCTGTGTAGTTTTAACCCAAAGATGAGTCTCAGCTCTCTATGTCAGCCCACCTTTTCCAACTGCGATTTCCATAGAGATTATACTATGATCACCACGGACCCCTTAATAATAATAAAAATTGGAAATTGGCTAGACTCGAACAGTCATTTAATAGCTCGACTCGCATCTCACGCATTGTGGTCAGAGTCCGTGTATTCTAACGCCTCCATTTATGTTTTCGTAATTGTTAATTTTATTTTGTCCACAGACGATTTAGGATAGATTCGCGCACCTCAGATTGGGAAACCTTACTCTATGTGATTCTTTGTTGTTCATATGGAAGCATGTGACCTCTGTTTTACTTGCGTTTGATAGTCTCTAATTACGTAAATATTGACTCAATATTTCTAAGTCTGATGTCAATATTGATTCCGTTACCTTAAATTTAGAACATTGTTGAGCGAGGGTATAGTAGCCCACATAGCGAATCTTACTAAAAGTTGTTTATAAACTACAATGGGGCCCTTATAGAGCCTTGAGGAAGTCCGTTGTTTAATTTTCTATCTTCACTTTTTGTAATTTGATGTTTTAAAATTTTAAGATTCCATGGTTCCTGAGTCGGCGCGCCATCTCCAGGCTAGTTACACGTTTGTCTATGAGACATAATGATTTCTGTGCCCTCTCGTGATATATTTCTTGGCCGTGCTGACGAGGAGATGGATGTTATGATCCTCCACCCAGTTTACCAGATTTCTGCCATCCTCATTGTTTGTTCTGCACTTACACTGCGTATGGTGCCTATTAAAATTCGCCTACATAAACAAGCCGGTCAGAATGGGCGGGGATGATGCCATTAGGCCATGTAGCTAAAGGTGATTTTGTAAGTATTAATGCTCACATATTCTCTCACTTTGATTGTTATATTGTCTATATTGTTTATGTCACACACTAATATGACTTGTGCGTTTTCTATATCAACTCTAATATACGCCTTGTATGTTGTCACGCCATAGGCCCGGTGGCAGTAGTGTCGATAAGGTTAAAGACAGGTATTTTTCCCCTACTGGCACGATGCCCTTTGCTTTCTGGATGAGTTTCTTGGATAACAACATCAACATTGTGTTCGGATAATATTCTTCTTAGTAATTGATTGTTAGCGTATCTTATTCCTTCGATATTTGACAAATTCTGGTACATATACCAAGATCTCTTGTCACCTGGCCTCTTGATTTCAACGGTGATATTCAACACCGCATCCAGTAACTTCTGAATCTAAATTTATAAATAAGATTTGATACAAGCAAGTAGATAAATTTTAATTGATTATTTGCCGACAAATGTGCCAGTACATTTAGCGTCACCCAGGATGCACTACGTGGAAGCGAGCTGACGTTTCACCCTGCTGCTCGTGTAGAAGTGGGCCTACACCTCTCCCATGGCTACTACCTAACAACAGTACATTTTACTTCATATTTTTTATTTCCACGCCTGTGTTCCTAAATTCCTGCTGTTCCTTACCTTACTCCACATCTACATGAAGCTCTTCCTTTCTGCCTGACTCTGATGACAGGTGAAATCTACTATCCCCACAATTCTTAAAGTATCTGATACCTTGTTTGCTCTACGACCTGTTTCCAGCTCCCAACAATCGTCTTCTTACTTCACACTTGACGCACCATCCTTCCTTCCTGCCCCTGTGGGCTAAGCCTGAAGGACCATGATCGTTTCGCCCATCTCTCTGATCGTTTCACCCATCTCCCTGATCGTTTCTCCCGTCTCCCTGATCGTTACACCCATCCCCCTGATCGTTTCATTCTGCTCTCAAGCTTTCGTGTCCTCGAAATAAGGTGTAAAATACCGTGAGAGGGCCTCATTTAATTCCTATATTTTCTCTCCACTATATAAACCCCAGTGAAGCCACTTCTACTGTCACTGCAATTCACACTTTTCACCACGACTCTGTGACAGGCGCCTCACCATCCAGGCAGGAGATTTCGCAACTAATTCATGCAATACAGAAGAAAGCAGTGGTTATTAACGATATTTCTAATAATACTGGTAAAACTTTATTATGATACTTTCTGACGAATCTTAGGAATAATAAACGCTGCTATGTATATCTTAAATTTAACTTTTACCGTAGCATATCAAAAATTTTAGTATACAGTCAACTGAAGTTTTATTTTTTGATACTTATTTAATACTAGATTACGCTTCAATCGCCTTACTGTAAGTAAAAACTAGCTAAAAGAACTTAAAAAAACCTCAATAAATATAACTTGTGAATTTCTAAATGAAAACTAAATGGCATTTAAACGATCGATGTTATATGTAGAGAATTATTCTAATCAGATATTCATGAATACAATTTTTTTTTAAATTCCATTTTTAGTGTTTTAGAAATAATTAAATAACAAAAGTAATATTTTCTATAGCAAGAGGCCTGCAGTATGTTATATTAATAAGAACCGCAAAATTCGAAATTCAAACTTCCTTTTTACTTAAATGTATAAGAATTTAAAATGTTAAATATTTTTATGCCACAAAGTTTAGCTATAATACTCTGTCTTCATCCTAGTTACCAAACTTTTAGGTATTTCTTAATAAATCAATCTTGAAATGAAGGAATGAGGATTTACTAAGAACAACTAGGCGAATTAAAAGCATAATTTTCAAACGTATATATCAATAATTTCACTCTCTAATAATAATAATACTAGTAATTAGGTTGAAATTTCTGTGCTTTAAAATAATTTATCAAACAAAAGCTCACTATAATCACTGCTTTGGAAACCTTCTAGGTGCATGGCAACGACCTCAAAGAGCACAGAATGAAAAAAATCTGGCAAATCAACTGCCATTTTCTTCATCACCGCTGACCTTTCTAGATATCTTTATCGGACAGACATAAAAAGAAAAAGATTGTCACAAGCTGCGGGTTAATGAATCTCCAGACTTTTTTCATACAAACGTCTACATTTGGCTGATAGAAAAGCTTTAAATGTTTAGTATGCATGTACTTGATGGCTCAGAAACAATTTGCCTATGATCTTGGACTCAATGGTCCCCACTTTATTTTTAGCATACGCTTAAAGAGTAATATCTTCTCTTTTTTTTGTACGAATTTGATCTATAAATCGGCTGTTCCAAAGTACTAATAAAAATAATACTGTTTCAAAAATATTTCTTTTCCAATTCCTTTCGATCCATAACAGCATCAAGGTAAAACGAATAGCTCAAGGCGTCTAGAATTTACCGAGTAAACGATTTTCTTCATAAATATATAGAAGAAACATATCATAACGGTCAAAACATACAGTAACTCAAATTCTTTGAATGACAGTCACAAAACTTGCGTAGTATTTTCAATCATTCATGTTTAGCATTGATTTCATACACTGCAGTATTCTGAGCATGGTTTCCTCACAAGGTATTTCACTCGCCCGTTACTCTCTATCTTGGCTACGTTTCTTCAAAACTCTGGAGATTTGCTAATGCCCTAGAAATTATAGGGGTCTGTACCAAAGTTCTCCTACAGTAGTACTATTGATTTTTTATTACTGAATCGCAGCATTAAACGCCTTGGTCAACTTGATGGCTTCATTTCTCATTCTAACCAGCTGACTCTTTTTATTCCTTCCACTGGAGAATCTTTCCCCAGCTCCAGGAATTTCAGTTTCTTGCTACGATTTTCTTCTAATATATGTCAACTATATTTTTTGGAAAGCTTTCTGTTATAATGAAATTTTTGATACCAATAATTGATAATACTTCACGTAAGTTAAAATCTACATCTACATCCATAATCTGCAATTCACAAACATTGTGGGTGGCAGAGGGTGCTAAGCACCAATCTTAATTCTGCGCATTCCAATCCCGTACGCATTTCGCCTCTCATCGAGGCATTAAATCATTCAAAAACAGTTGCATTGGCGTTATTTTAACATTTAATTTACTGAGCAACTGCGGGAAAATGGCCTACAAAAACGTTGCACTAAGCGTAAGTAATTCAATTTTCAGAACATATAACCAGAAGTACGTAACGTGAATTGTCCGCTACCTGCTTTTAAGCACCGAATTGAAGAGGGTTTGAACAGTGTTGCTGGGAATTTCTTTGCAAGCAGCTTGCATGAAAGTCCACAGCTCATTTGACGCATTTGCTGGAAGACGGTAAATTGTCAGTTACCGAATTAGGCTACTGACATACTATGCGGAAAAACGCAAAACCGCAAAACGCTGCGGTACCTGTGAATCCACAAGCACGTGTTGTCTTGCGGGGCATGACAAACTAGAGAAACCGCAATCCGGAAAACGCGCCCGGTATTTTTCTACCGCATCCTGTCGGCGGAATGAAAATTTTCGCAAGCAGACGGCGACGCGGATTGGAGGGAGAAACACAAAGAAAGCATAGGTTACTGACACACCAGCCGCTCAGTCTCACTCCGTACAGAATTGTAATGCATATTAGATACAGGCATTGAAAGTATTGTGGTTGGGTTAGATTAGATATGCTCGCTTTGATCGCAAGTGAAAAGAGTTTCGGGAATGTGGGACAGTACTTATAATCATTAATAAATAAAGATTACCAGCTACTGATTAACGGTTAATTATTTAACATCCCATCAGTAGATTCAATTTCGAATGTTAACTGCTAATATGTAATATCCAATGTTTATTACTACATATGAATACGCTTTCCAGATACCCTAATTGGTGCATTTGTAAACGGTTTTCACATCAACAAAAAATAATTCTCCATTTTAGTAAATATGAATAACTTTGAATATTTCCACCGAATGTGGTGGATGAGTGGTTAACGTTCTGGCCTCACATTCGGGAGGACGCTGTTTCGAATCCCAGTCCGGACATTCAGATTTGGGTTTTCCAAATCACTCCAGGCGAATGCCCGGTTGTTTCCTTCAAAAGGCCATGGTCGAATTCCTTACCGTTCCTTGTCCCCAGTCACATCCCACCTCTAATGACCCCGATGTCGGCGAGGTGTAAAGCACTAGTTAAGAAAAATGATTGACAATCTCCCATTCTGCACGGCAAGAAAATACACCATTTCGTTAGTCATCTTTAGTTACGAAATCCTAATAAGAAAATTCTCTCACGGAGTGAAACTGGTAATTAAGTAAAAACCCTTTAATTTAGGATTTTACACTGCGAAAGTCAGGGGAAAGCACCGGGCCCGGATGGAATTCCAGTAAGAGTATTTTCAGAGTATGCTGCAGAAATCGGGCCATTTCTGTCTGATATATTCAGTAAATCATTAGAAGAGCGAAAAGTACCTTCAGACTGGAAAATCGCGCAAGTAACTCCGATTTTCAAAAAAGGTGATCGAAGTGATCCTGGGAACTATCGTCCCATATCTATAACATCTGTTTGTAGTAGAGTTATGGAGCATATTATATGCTCGAACATTATGAATTTTCTAGATTATAATAATTTGCTTACAACAAATCAACATGGATTTCGGAAGAAAAGATCATGTGAAACACAGCTGGCCCTATTTACACACGACGTAATGAAAGTTATCGGCTTACAACAAATCAACATGGATTTCGGAAGAAAAGATCATGTGAAACACAGCTGGCCCTATTTACACACGACGTAATGAAAGTTATCGATACAGGTTCACAAGTAGATGCAATTTTTTTAGATTTCCAGAAAGCCTTTGACTCTGTGCCACACAACCGCCTTTTAGCGAAGCTTCGAGCGTACGGTATATCGGATCAGCTTTGTGAATGGATAAAGGATTTTCTAACTGGTCGGTCGCAGTATGTTGTCGTTGAAGGAGAAAGTTCTTCTAATCTAGATGTTACATCGGGTGTACCTCAAGGAAGTGTAATAGGACCACTTCTTTTCTTAATTTTTATAAACGATCTCGGAGACAAAGTGAAAAGCCTTTTTAGATTGTTTGCTGATGATGCGGTTATTTATAGGGAAGTAAGAACTTTGGCCGATTGCTTAGAAATTCAGCGCGATCTGGATGTTATTTTGGCTTGGTGCGCTGAGTGGCAACTTACTCTAAACTGTAAAAAGTGCAAGACAATGAGCATAACTAACAAAAAGAATCCGATTGTTCAGAAATACGAGTTAAACAATACAGTTATTGATATGGTCGATTCTATTAAATATTTGGGAGTAACAGTACAAAGGAACATGAAATGGGACATACACATTAATTCTTTAGTAGGTAGAGCAAATTCTAGGCTGCGATTCATAGGTAGAATCTTGAAAAATTGTAATGAACAAACAAAGGAGATAGCGTACAAATCTCTTGTGCGTCCACATTTGGATTATTGTTGTGCCATTTGGGACCCGTTTCGTAAGGGATTGATCGAAAGTATAGAGAAAGTACAGAGAAGAGCCGTTCGATTCGTGACCGCTTGCTACAGTCCTTATGAAAGCGTCACAGAACTGATTAGTAAATTAGGTTGGGAGTCTCTGGTAGATAGACGACACACGTTTCGTTTAAACTTATTGGAAAACATGCGTACTCCAACTTTCACTCATGAGTGTAGTGAAATACTTCTTCCACCAACCTATCTGAGTCGGAAGGACAGGAAAGATAAAATTAGAGAAATAAGGTGCCGGACTGATTCTTATATGAATTCTTTTTTCCCTCGTACCATTAGGGATTGGAATGCACAGCAAAGAGATTAGCTTTGGTGCTGAGCACCCTCTGCCACCCACAATTTTGTGAATTGCAGAGTATATATGTAGATGTAGATGTAGATGTAGAAGGGGATATATGTACTGTGCTGGCATTGGTTTTTATTTTAACTTTAAGAATCTTTCATGGTTTCGTCCATAACCAAGGAGTATCTTTTTCGGTTATCTTCATTACTGGCTTCCGAAGGCGGTGATGGGTCTATATTTTACAATACTCGGAACTAAAAACAGTAAACAAAATGTAATTTTTTCCGTATTCACATGGCAGATTGGCAATTTTTCAATCTCTTAAATCAGTTTTAGACGGTTGTGTTGCTTGAAAAATTGGACTTTAATCGCCCGCCTATAAATCCCAAGTGCTCACCTAGAGGCCATCAGAGCTTGACTGTGCGTTTTTTCTGGCGACACCCGTCTTTCCAGGAAGGTAGAGGATTATAGACCGTCCCAGGAAGAACGCGCTCTCGAGCATGCTATATGTCAACTAGCTCCAAATGCGGTTTTTCCCTATGCGTTTTGCGGTTGCGGATTCCGCATAGTATGTCACTGGTCTTACGCGTTCCACAGGCGACGTGCCAGATGAAAGTGCTTGAACATTGCCGACCTGTTGTGGGACACTGTCCTGCTGGGATATAACACTAGTAATGGTCTCTGTATGAACAGTATGACTTCTACTAAACAACATCCCATATGAAGCAGTTACTGTTGGAAATAACTCAGCTCGTAACAGACGAGATCGCAAATTTCATGCATTGATGCTCCGCATAATCACATCCCGTGTTTGACCAAAATGATGGGTCAAGTGTATTACGGAAAAAGGAACTCATCATATCATCTAATGCACAGTTGAGGTTAAAGCGATATTTGATCGTAAATATGAGGCGTATTTTTTTGAAGTAAGTACCGTTTTGTCACACCGTTGCTGCAGCGCTACGGTCGGCATTCCGCGCATGCGCACTGGGTACCTGCATCTCTTGCCTACGCACTGACGCCATTACAGTATAATTCTTCCTTGTTTACGTTGTTCACTGAGTGTTTAAGATGCCTCCGATAATCGTGAGTCCCGCCGACTGTGAAGTACGGGCTGTTATAGGATTTCTTTGTGCTAAAGGCCTAAAACCGATCGATATTCAACGTGAGATCTGTGCAGTTTACGGACAAAACATTATGAGTGATGGAACGGTGAGAAAGTGGGTGAGAGCATTTAAATATGGCCACACAAATGTGCATGATGAACAACGGAGTGGGCGTCCTTCGGTCGTTAATGAAAGTTTTGTGCAGAAAGTGGACAATAAGGTGAGAGAAAACAGACGCTTTACGATTTCCTCCTTGTGTGATGACTATCCTAATGTTTCTCGTAGTGTTTTGTATGGCATTGTGACCGAGCACTTAAATTACCGAAAATTGTGGTCACGTTGGATACCGTACCGAAAATGTTAACGGATGTGCACAAAACCAAACGTTTAGGCAGTGCATTGACTTTCCTTGAGCGGTACCACAACGATGGTGATGATTTCTTAAGCCAAATTGTTAAGGGCGATGAGACATGGGTGGCCTACGTCACACCTGAATCAAAGCAACAGTCCATGGAATTGCGGCATTCAGATTCACCCAAAAAAGGGAAGTTCAAGCAAACGATTTCTGCCCGGAAAATCATGTGCACAGTTTTTTGGGACAGAAAAGGAGTATTGCTTGTGGAATTTCTGCTCGTAATGAGACAATCAATGCAGCAGCTTATTGTGAGACATTGAATAATCTGCGCCGTTCAATCCAGAACAAAAGACGTGGCAAGTTGAGCAAGGGCATCGTTTTGCTGCATGACAATGCCCGTCCACATGTGGCTAATCAGACCAAAGATCTCATCACATCTTTTCGATGGGAAACTCTAGATCATCCTCCGTACAGCCCTGATCTGGCGCCCAGTGACTACCATCTGTTCCTGCACTTGAAGAAACACCTGGGCGGTCAGCGCCTTGAAGACGATAACGAATTCAAAACAGTTGTGACGCAGTGGTTAACAAGTCAGGCGGCAGACTTCTATGAGGAGGGTTTTCAAAAACTGGTACTACGTTATGACAAGTGCCTCAATACTAAAGGGAATTATGTAGAAAAATAGAGTAAGGTACAGGCTTTCATGTAAAAATAAAATTATTGAGACATATTTGCACGTCTTTTTTTAATTTCAAAACATGCCTCGTATTAATATATATATATATATACCTGGGCTTGTTTATTCGCATCCCAGCAAAGATGTACGCGTACTATAAAACTTAGAGATTTGCTATAAACCTATTTAAACTAACTCAGCTTCAGATCAGATGTTCTACAAGAATAAAATGTAGATTTCAAAACTCATTTCTTTTATTTATCTGATATTTTTACAATAGTTTCTCTGATACCAATAGTAATTTACCGTGCTAAAATCGAACAACGTTAATACAGAAAGAATGTAAGGTTAATTGTTATGTGGGATCACTTCACAAATTCTCACTAATTGTCATTCCAAACACACAAACCTAACAATTCAGTTAAAAGCAAGTTCGTACTCTATTTTCCTCTTCTTCTTACCGCCGAAGGTTATTTGTGAACCGCTATTCTACAAGTGTCGAATTACTTTTTGAACACTTCATACGTATTTAAGTAAACTTTCATTACATGGATTTCGGTACGGTGATACTGCCCACTGCTTTCCGTCACTAAATTTAAACTATAACTTCCATCACACAAGAAATACCCATTCGTTAATATTACTCACCAGGTTACTTCTGGAATTCCACTACTAATTTCTGAGTTCCAAAGATACTATAGCATCCCAGCTGCCTTCCCCACCATTATCTATTGTGTTCGAGTTTAACCTTTACGTAAATATCATTGTAAAAATATTATGACAAACTTAAAATTCGTGATAATTACATATACTTAGCACTGCATACATATGCGTCTTAATTTATTTTCCTTCTAGCGATCGTCATGCTAATTTGGAAAAAAAAGATCTTTAATATTTCCCCGTTATTTCTCTCGTTTATACCGTATCAAAGGCTTACTACGTCACAACTCTCCCCACCCCATAAAAAAATTATCCTAATTTTTTTTTTTTTAAATTTGAAATTAAGACATTTTTGTAATTTACTTTTATAATTAATAATTTGTAATTATTGTAATTAAGGAAGATTTTGGACTGAATATAAATCAAAACAAGACAAAAGTGATGAAATGTAGCAGAAATGATACCAATACTAGTAGATTAAATATAAAAATAGGATCGGATGCAATAGGAGAAGTAAGAGAATTCTGTTACTTGGGAAGTAAAATTACAACCGATGGCCGAAGCAGGAATGATATTAAAAGCGGAATAGCACTAGCAAAAAGAGCCTTCATGAAAAAGAGAAATCTTTTAGATTCAAATATCGATATAGGAATTAGAAAGAACTTTTTAAAGATTTGTGTGGAGCACAGCACTTTATGGTAACGAAACATGGACTTTAGGAATACCGGAAATAAATAAAATTGAAGCATTTGAAATGTGGTGCTACAGAAGAATGCTGAAAATTAAGTGGACAGACAAAGTAAGAAATGAACGAGTTTTGGAAATGATGGGTGAGAAAAGAAGTTTGTGGAAGAAGCTTACAGAAAGAAGAGACAGGCTGGTAGGTCATATGTTGAGACATGCAGGATTGGTTAATTTGTTAGTGGAGGGAACGGTAAACATGCAGAATAGGTGTGATTAGAAGGCTGTGATTTCTCAGAGTATAGTTCCTACCTGCCGCCTTAGGACGGCGCCACCAGCGCACAGAGCCCGCGCATTTGAAATACAGTTTCAAGACGAAAAGAAAACAAAGTTGTAGGAGCGCGCATTTGAAATAGGAGCCACAGTTTCAAGACGAATATCACACATGGTCAATAACATCACCACGTTTTAAATTTCCAAGTGGAACCATGTTTTATTCGTATAATAAGTGTATTTTAATGATGTACGATGTATTTCAGTAAATTTAAAAAGCTATATATACACAACCTAATTTTCGCACTTTTCCTGCATTACCGCCGTCCAGACGCAACTTATCCATGGTCAGTAAAATCACAACATTGTAATTCCCATGTGGAACCATAGTTTTATTCGTATCACAAATGTACTTTAAGTATATACAATGTATTTCAGTAAATTTAAAAAGCCATATATACCCAATCTAATTTTCACACTTGTACTGCATTAGCGCCGTCCAGACGCAACTTATACATGGTCAGTAAAATCACGACGGTGTAATTCCCATGTGGAACCATGTTTTATTAATGTCACAAGTGTACCTTAAGTATATACAATGTATTTCAGTAAATTTAAGAAGCCATATATACCCAATCTAATTTTCACACTTGTCCTGCTTTAGCGCCGTCCAGACGCAACTTATACTTGGTCAGTAAAATCACGACGGTGTAATTCCCATGTGGAACCATGTTTTATTCGTGTCACAAGTGTACCTTAAGTATATACAATGTGTTTCAGTAAATTTAAGAAGCCATATATACCCAATCTAATTTTCACACTTGTCCTGATTAGCGCCGTCCAGACGCAACTTATACATGGTCAGTAAAATCACGACGGTGTAATTCCCATGTGGAACCATGTTTTATTCGTGTCACAAGTGTACCTTAAGTATATACAATGTATTTCAGTAAATTTAAGAAGCCATATATACCCAATTTAATTTTCACACTTGTCCTGCATTAGCGCCGTCCAGACGCAACTTATACATGGTCAGTAAAATCACGACGGTGTGATTCCCATGTGGAACCATGTTTTATTCATGTCACAAGTGTACCTTAAGTATATACAATGTATTTCAGTAAATTTAAGAAGCCATATATACCCAATCTAATTTTCACACTTGTCCTGCATTAGCGCCGTCCAGACGCAACTTATACATGGTCAGTAAAATCACAACGGTGTAATTCCCATGTGGAACCATGTTTTATTCATGTCACAAGTGTACCTTAAGTATATACAATGTATTTCAGTAAATTTAAGAAGCCATATATACCCAATCTAATTTTCACACTTGTCCTGCATTAGCGCCGTCCAGACGCAACTTATACATGGTCAGTAAAATCACGACGGTGTAATTCCCAAGTGGAACCATGTTTTATTCTTGTCAAAAGTGTACTTTAATGATATAAGATGTATTTTAGTAAATTTTCCAGCCAAATATACAGTCTCTAATTTTCTCCAATGTTTTGCATATTCTGCATCTGCTTTGGCGATACTGGAATTGTCAGTATACGATCTACCCTTCAATTTCGTACCTGGAACGTAGTTTCATTTAAAGATTTCCACTAGTTGTACACGCGTTTTCCTTGACCACAATTTTTATTTATTTATTTTTTTACTTGTGTCTTTACACCTCGTTTACATTGAGGTAATTAGATGCGGGATGGGAATGTTGATAATGAATGGGAAGTAATTCGCCCTTGACCTTTTGAAGGAATCATTCCGGCATTTTCCTGGAGTAATTTGGGTAAACCATGTTGCTCGCCAATGCGAGGTCAGAGCGCTAACCACTCATCCGCTACGCTCGGGTTGTTGAGAAAAACCAGCAACATTTGTTTGGCAGAAGTAGGTGGCTAGAACTGAACGAGTTGGGTGAGAGGTAACGCCCTGGTTGAGCATTCGGGTGGACGTGCCTACAAATCCCTGTCGGGTAATCGAGATTTTGGTTTTCTATGGTTTACCCAAATCCCTCCACGTTATTACTGGTAATGGTTCCTTTGAAGGGACAATGGATGATTTTTTCCGTTCTTTGACAAAGCGTAAAGCTGGAAGGATTCCTCTTCTTTTTTTATTTTTATTTTTTAAAAAGGAAAACAAACTGAAAAAGGTATAAATTGAAATGGGTGCTTGGGAAAACTATATATTTTTTTTCTCCGTGTCTACAATAACATTGGAATACAAATCAATAATAATAATGCAGCTTGGTTACATGAGATACACAGACGGAAAAAAAAATCCCAACACCAAGAAAAAATTATTGTAGAGTAATGAAATTTGGACAATGCATTTGTCAAGTTAACATGTTTAATTGATTAAATTTTCAAGATCACAGGTTAATTTAAGCTCAAGAAAATGCATTTCAAATGTGAAATACTGTTAAATTAATAGCCGGTGTAACCTCCAGAATTTTGAATGCAAGCCTGCAAACGTGAATGCATTGTGTCATACAGGTTTCGAATGTCACTTTGTGGTATGGAGTTCCATGCTTGTTGTACTTGTGCTGTCAATACTGGGACGGTCAGTGCTGGCTGTGGATGATGCTGGAGTTGTCGTCCAATGATATCCCATACGTGTTCAATTGGAGACAGATCTGGTGATCTCGCAGGCCAAGGTAACATGTCGACACTCTGTAGAGCACGTTGCGAGACAACAGCGGTATGAGGGCGAGCGTTATCCTGTTGAAAAACTCCCCCTTGAATGCTGTTCATGAATGGCAGCACTACAGAAATTCGAGCTGCAGTTGGTACCACAGTGACACAACGAACTGTTAGAAATCGGTTACTTCAAGGACAGCTCCGAGCCAGGCGCCCTGTAGCGTGCATTCCACTGACTACAAGCCATCGCCGTTTGCGACTCCAGTGGTGTCAAGCCAGAGCTCATTGGAGGACGGAGTGGAGATCTGTTGTGTTTTCTGATGAAAGCAGGTTCTGCCTTGGTGCCAGTGATGGCCGAGTGTTGGTCAGAAGGAGGCCAGGGGAACGCCTGCAACCAAACTGTCTGCGGCCTAGACACACTGGACCTACACCTGGAGTCATGGTCTGGGGAGCAATTTCCTATGACAGCAGGAGCACTCTTGTGGTTATACCAAACACACTGACTGCAAATTTGTACGTCAGTCTGGTAATTCAACCTGTATTTAACAGTATTTCACATTTGAAATGCATTTTCTTGAGCTTAAATTAACCTGTGATCTTGAAAATTTAATCAATTAAACATGTTAACTTGACAAATGCATTGTCCAAATTTCATTACTCTACAATAATTTTTTCTTGGTGTTGGGATTTTTTTTTCCGTCTGTGTATAATAATCCATGTAAGGGTACCGAAGAGGAGCAAGATTTGGTTTCATGACGATTTAACATTCTCTATTGATCATATCAGGGCAAAAAAAGGTAAAGCATCGCCTGCAAATTTGCAAAGTCACAAACATTCCAATAGTGAGATGTTATTTAGAATGAGAAGTGGTGATGGCACATCGTCAATTCTAGCATCTACTGATAGTTATGTCAAAAACCGATTATTGAAATGGTTTAAAAAAAGGTAGTTCCATTAAGGTGATAAGCATTCCCACAAGCGAATATTAAATATTTAATTATCACACAATAACATCATATAATTCCCATAGGTGTCTTAAGTAACTAGAAGAATAGAGTATGTAGTAAGCAGTATATAATTTTACAAATATTCCGACAAAAACAACTGTTCTGGTGTTCCGCTTTTTTTTTTTTTTTTTTGTCTGTTGTGTTCGTTCGCTGTTGCTCCAGACCGACATGCTTACATAATTAGACCTAACCCCCCCCCCTCCCCCTATACAGTTCGGTTTAAAATTTGTTGAAAATGTAACTTATTAAATTTGATGCTCTGGAAGGTCCTGTGGAGATTGAGACTTTGCCTATGTAGCACTGATATTGGCCGTTAGGAATGCATGACTAGGCTGTGCATTATTAATCAGGTAAGAAGACATATTTTCGAAATTGCTGAACAATAATTCAATAAATAATTCCGTCAGAACATGTTGTTCTTGACGATATTATTGATTCAATTCTTGTTCATCAACTGCGAAATAAGACCTATTACAGATTAATCAGCAGTATTTGTTCATTGGGGCAGAAATAGAATATGTAGCAAGCGCCTGCGTGGTTTGCCTGTAAGGTAGTTGTCACAATTACAGACTATATTTGGCTATTTAGATTTACTGAAATACATCTTATATCATCAAAGTACACTTTTTACACGAATAAAACATGGTTCCACATGGGAATTACACCGTCGTGATTTTACTGACCATGCATAAGTTGCGTCTGGACGGAGCTAATGCAGGACAAGTGTGAAAATTAGATTGGGAATATATGGCTTTTTAAATTCACTGAAATACATTGTATATACTTAAGGTACACTTGTGACACGAATAAAACATGGTTCCACATGGGAATTACACCGTTGTGATTTTACTGACCATGTATAAGTTGCGTCTGGACGGCGCTAATGCAGGACAAGTGTGAAAATTAGATTGGGTATATATGGCTTCTTAAATTCACTGAAATACATTGTATATACTTAAGGTACACTTGTGACATTAATAAAACATGGTTCCACATTGGAATTACAACGTCGTAATTTTACTGACCATGCATAAGTTGCGTCTGGACGGCGCTAATGCAGGACAAGTGTGAAATTAGATTGGGAATATATGGTTTTTTAAATTTACTGAAATACATTGTATATGATTAAAGCACACTTATGACACGAATACAACATGGTTCCACATGGGAATTACACCGTCGTGATTTTACTGACCATGCATAAGTTGCGTCTGGACGGCGCTAATGCAGGACAAGTGTGAAAATTAGATTGGGTATATACGGCTTTTTAAATATTACTGAAATACACGTACATCATTAAAATACACTTATGATACAATTAAAACATGGTTCCACTTGGAAATTTAAAAGGTGGTGATTTTATTGACCATGGATGGTATTCGTCTTGAAACTGTAATTCAAATGCGCGGGCTCCTATTTCAATTGCGCGCGCTCCTACAACTTTCTTTTCCTGTGTGCGCTGGTGGCGCCGTCTTAAGGCGGCAGGTAGGAACTGTACCCTTAGAAATCACAGCCTTCTAATCACACCTATTCTGCATGTATACCGAGGGAACAGTCGAAGGTAAGAACTGTAGAGGAAGACAGAGATTATAATCTATGAAAGAGATAATTGAGGACGTGGGCTGTAAGGCGAAGGCTTATGTAGAAATGAAGAGGTTAGCACAGGATAGGAAGGGATGGAGGATTGCATCAAACCAGTCAAAAGACTGACGACAGCAAAAAAAAAAAAAAAAAAAAAAAAAAAATTACTTTGGGTTTACTTCATCCATACCCATTCATTCTCAAACCACATCAAAAGTTACAAAAAAATACTGAATTTTAAGGTTGAAAAAAAATCCCTATATCGAGGTTTTTTTTTAAAAAAAGTTTATGCATTTGTTTACAACAGAAATTCAACAGATCATTTACGAAATTGATATCAATAAACATTTTTAGACATCCCTTCACAAGCGAATAAACGTATAATCGGTGAGACAAAGGGAATTGAGAAACGTGTTTCAATGGATATAGAACATGGAGCAAAGAAAAGAGAGGAGACTACTTAAGGGACCTTCTCCATAAATCGAAGTGAATCCGAGAGGAGGAGAGCGGTGGGGTGTGGGCGGGCCCCATATTGGTAGAGCCAAAAATTACAGGGAATGTATATGGAACAGAAGAATTTCTTCTTTTTTAACCTTCGCATTACTAAAAATGAAGTCTTATGGGGTCACATTTATAAATACCCTAATTGATAATAACTACAAACATTAGAATTTAAGAAAACAAAGCTGCTAAATAATTTTTGATAGGAATTTTGTACGCCGAAACAGAACCTTTCTTCTTCCTACAGTCGCAATAAAAAATAATAAAAAAAACTGACGGTTATATTGTTATTTCAAATAGATTAGATAGATGTTCAATTAAATTATATTTCCACATTATATTTCAGTAATTTTAATCCTTTCTAAATTTTTGATGGGAAAGATAACAAAATCATAAAAAAATAGGTCTAGACCTGTTTACAAACAGAAGCAAGTCCTATATGAAATTTTAAAAATAGCCTTCAAAAGAATTCATGGCTTACTCAGAAGATATTACACTAGTAGTGGATAGACCTATTTAAATTCGCCAGCACATCAGTGAAAAGGGATTCTATCATTACCGTGGCGCCACAATCTGATGATGAATTCTTATGGAACTCGATGAGACAAATCGAAAATATTTTTTTTATTGATATTTCGCTTATTTGTCGAGATATAATGTCTCAAAAGTGAGGTGTTTAGGTCGAAATGCGGCCTGGACCAAAAGAAAAGAAAACTAACAGAGATATCAAAATATTTTGATCTTTATTTACAATTAGTTTTGTTAATTTATCATCATATTGCGCGTCATGGTGATGATAGAACTTCCCAGTGCAATTACCTTCCTGCCATACATCAAAAGTCGCAAGGTTAAATGGGAGCAATTTGCATCGCGATACACCTTGTGTCACTAACATGGTGCTGAAGAAATTACTAGTAACTAATAAAAAATAAATAACTTGTTCCTGATGCTACGGCCACGGGCTGCATTTTAACCTAATTACAATTTGACTTAATATTGCCGCTAAAAAGTCAAACGATGCAAACACAACCAAACACATGAAACTTATGGCGAATTACATATCGGATAACAACAAAATGGACTTCTTTATGATTCCTTGTTCGCATAGTACAAATTTACACAATAAATTTCACCACACACTTTGAATATAAATTACAATTGGACTAAAGCACGTAGAATAATGTATTTGCTGCATGGCGGTGTAAACTTGATCCACACGTGAAAAATTGTAAGATACATTGGTTCTCTGCTTCAACAAATATTTGATAACACTGCCGTTCCATTGTGAGCTGTGAATAAACGTTTTCAACAGGCATTTTAAATCTATAAAACAGCTCGCATTCTTGCAGACACCACGTTACAAACACTTCAAGAACAATAATTACAACGTGACTTACCTATGGATTGTTCTTCCAGGTTGTTGCTTATTTATTCTTTTTGTGCAACCATAGGCACCACAATATGGCATTATCAAACACTGTGAAATATCAGAACATGAAATGTTCACAGCAGGGAAGGTAATGAAAACAGACCAATGTTTTGAACCTGCTAATATGGCCGCCGCGCATGCGCAGTCGGATCCAGAGTTTTCAAACGGCTTCACAGTTTTAGCGACACCTTGTCTCCTCTCTTTTCCAACCTCCGCGGTATATAACTATTCAGTAATATAAATCATTAACGCATTACAAACACGTGTGGCAGATGTCTACAGAAATTATGTCTTGTAAAATTGTTTTTCCAAAGATACTTAGCTTCCGAAGAAACAACTTTGAAACTGAAAATGTATCTATAGATTGCATTAAAATATTTAATTTCTAAAGTCCTTTCATGTCGCCGCAATTAGCAAGATAAGAGCCCGTCAGTATGGCTCACTTGACGGATATCGTAAGAATTTGTAAACTTAAAGTGACTCAATTCACTAGAAAATATGAGAGAATGAAAATAAAAATGTATATGCAAAAAAAACATAAAAGATTTAGGCTGAAATTCAAAACCTAGACCTACCCAAACTTATTGGTACAGTATGTGTATTTGAAATATAGAATTTTATACACAGTTTTATCATGCACTGCGTTTAATATCTAAAATAAAAACACTCACAGCCCACTCTAGTCTAGAATCTGTGAACATACACACAAAAATCACTATGTACATCAATTGTGCAGCATGAAAGTAAAATATATGTATAGTAAAATATCACTAATTGACTATAATATAGCAAATAAAAAAATGTGATTAGGATAGTTTCCATTAATTTTAGAGAATTTTCAATTGTTTCACGGTGATTACATAATATCTTCCCTTCTTTGAATGAGGGTATATCAGGGTGTAGGAATTCTCATGATAGATAGCCGTCGCTTGGTAAGGTCCTTCGTACAATGGCTGAAACTTCGTCTATCGCTGAAGAGCTAAAGTGTGTTTGTATCAAACCCAAATCTCCCACGTTGTATCTGGTTGGTCTGATAGAAGTATCATGTTTAGTGTTAATAGCCATTGCCTTTTTGGTTACCTTCGATAGAGCAATAGCAATCTTTTCCTTATGGATATTGTCTCTGGGGTATTTTATGCACTCTGTGTTGACTCCCTGTAAAACATCAGTTCAAAAGGTGTAACCAAGACGGAATCACGCGGGATTTTAATAATGTCATCCTTAATTTTTTGAAATTCTGGGGACCATCGCTTGTGAATGCATTGACAGTTTTTGCGGAAACACCACCCCAGTTCATAACTCGTTCCACATGGTTACTCTGCAGGTAGTAATAAGAGCTTCTCAATGCTTGGATTCCTAATTGGTTTAAGCACTGGAACTGCACCATTCCTGAAAATTGAGATCCGTTGCATCTTCATTTGTCTTCCAATATTGGAATGTATTCATTTCTGATTTTAGAACAGATAATTTTTGTTGTAGCCATTTTTACGGGGTATAGCTGAATATATTTAGAAAAAAACATGGAAGTGTACACAGATGTAAGTTACTCCATCCGTTTGATGCGGTAGGAGTCAAAAATGTCAACAGACATAAATCCCTTGGTTTACAAGATTGGACGTGTTCCATTACTCCCACCCACCTAGTATTATCCGCCTTTACAGACCTCGATTAAATTACGCACTTGTTTATATATGTTCGGAAAATAGAATTGTTACCTTAGTAACTTGTAGCATTTTTGTATCTCAAATTGCCCGTATGTGTAATGGTCTTGTAGGATGACGTTTCTCATATGATTGTCTGACAATTGTCTGAATTGCCACTCCTCATTACGTTCACTTCCATGGCGAAATAGTATGCCTGTTGTGGAACTGCAGAGCCCTATCTCCCGTTCTCCGTGTGTTAATGACCATGTTGTTGGCTTCATATTTGTGTTCCTCGTGTTTCATATCTTTTAAACACTGTTGGCAATTAGTAATGTTCTTTTGGATTCGTTGTATATCTGTTCCATGGCTTTTAATTGATGGGTGGCTTGAATGTATGACAATGTAAAGCCTGTATATTGTGTTCTAGCCCAGAGCACTGTTTTTCCACGGTTGTTACATCGTTAGTAATAGTTCCAGTGCATGTGATCTGCGGTCTTATCTATGTCATCTATTCTACAAGCGGGAATAACTGGTTTTTTTTCGGTAATTACATCAACATTAAGATGGACTTGAACCAATTATCTTAGTAGATTTGTTTTATATTGTCCTAAAAGGTTCCTTGTCACTTCAGATTTTGTCTTGTTTTCCCCTATTTGGTGTTGAAGCTCTGTAAAGTGTTTGTTGACCTTCTGACAGTGTGAGTAAACCTTATGCGTAACGGCTGCTTACAAATGAGGCATTTTGTTTTTAATTCTTGTATATTATACTTACATTTTAACCCATATGCTTGATGTTTCTCATCTAATTTAGACATCTGCTGGTCCGCCCATATAGTTAAATCTATGCAGGACTACATTTTGGAAGGCAGTAAGAAATTTTTGTACCTAAATGTGTCTTAATATCCGCTTTAATATCTGCTGATAAAAAATAAGATTAATTTTTAAGTTAGGCTGTATGTTATTAATTAATAAAACGGTAGCTTCAGGTTTGGAATCAAATTTAGCGTTAAGAGTTTCAGATTGGAAATCATATTTAGCATGAATAACATCAATATGGAATTCATAGCTTCATACCTATTCAATAGAATCTTTATTGGATCCCCAACATTATATAGACATCTGGTTGGTTGAGTATTAGTACAGGGTGCTGTAATGAATTTTGCGAGGCATTCGATATCTAGCTGCATACGGTAAACCACAGAAACTCACTACGAGATGATTTGGTTGAGTATTAGTACAGGGTGCTGTAATGAATATTGCGAGGCATTCAATATCTAGCTGCATACGGTAAACCACAGATACTCACTACGAGATGATGAACGGGAATGTACAATGCTTTCTGGTAAAGGGTTATCTAATATCGAATGTTCACTGCAATACTAATTGACTCGTCCCGCATAAGTGGGGTTAGCTTTTCACCAAGTTATTGCTCTGTCACTGTTACCTGTTTGGAGGTGCTGTCCATGGGTTCTATTGTCCCTGTAAGTTGTGTTTCTGTCTGTTGGTTGAGTAACAAGAACCACGCAGCAATGGCAAGTGTGCCTCCACTGTGGTAGACACTTGTGATAGTTCAGCGAATACTAATGTATTACGTGCAACGTTTCCTTCAGCCACGGTAGTTGAAACCGATATGAATGGTACACACAACTGCAGAAACAGAACCAAAGTCAAGTTTGCTTGAAGCAAACACAAAACAATGCCACTATATACTAATCAAACAGTTACAAGAAACTGAAATAGTCCCAGCATTACTCATCAACTTATTACGCACTTACTGGTAGGAGAAAGTTTATATGCCCAGAAAATACCCTTGTCTACAGTGACATGTGAATCACCAAACCCTTGTCTGATAATATCAGGTATACTCGCGGGATGAAATCTACAGAATTTTATTAAAGGGAACCCATAACCGTGGTTACATGATCTTGGTGACACATAAACAAAACATCCAGGATGAAAATATATCTCTTTAGGGGTGAAGAGTCGTTAAAGATACTAATAATGAAAGTAGAAAAACTGGAAAGTGACTGAGATTTATAAAATCTGTTAACATCAGATATTAAAAAGACCTTCGAGTAATACCTTTCGACTGAAAAATCGCTAACTCCGATTTTCAAGGAAGGTGATCGAAGTGATCCTAGAAACTACCATCCTATATCTATAACATCTGTTTGTATATGCTCGAACATTATGGATTTTTTAGACGAAAATAATTTGCTTACAACAAATCAACACGGATTTCGAAAGAAAAGATCATGTGAAACACAGCTATCTATATATGACGGAATGAAAGGTTCACAAATAGATGCATTTTTTTAGGGCTTTTGACTCTGTGCCACACAATCGCTTTTTAGCGAAGCTTCGAGCGTACGGTATATCGGACCAGATTTGTGAATGGATAAAGGATTTTCTAACTGGTCGGTAGCAATATGTCGTCGTTGAAGGAGAAAGTTCTTCTAATCTAGATGTTACATCGGGTGTACCTCAAGGAAGTGTGATAGGACCACCTCTTCTCTTAATTTTTATAAACGATCTCGGAGACAAAGTGAAAAGCATTTTTAGATTGTTTGCTGATGATGCGGTTATTTATAGGGAAGTAAGGAATTCGGCCGATTGTTTAAAAATTCAGTGCGATCTGAATGTTATTTCGGCTTGGTGCCATGAATGGCAACTTGTAACAGAATTACCAAATATGGGTCATTCCGTACATTTTTATATATAATATTTTGTATATTTTTATATATAAAAAGAATAAGATTGGAAGTTTAGGGAGAGGATTGTCAGTGTTTGTGGGACCTGAGCTAGATGCGCCAGATTGTCGCGACAGGGGCGGCTGCCAGGGACAATGGACACCAGCTACCCTTTCTCACGCATTTGGTCAAGGGTATAATCCCTGGGGAAACTGTACACTGGGGTGAATGATCGTATCCAAATCCCAGGTCTCGGGACGGGCAGTTTGGAGGTCACAGGTGACGAATAAGTCCGAGGCTATCCCGAGATCGCACGAATCGAGAAAGACAATGTTCGCCTATCGTGACAACCGGAAGGAGAAGCTTG
>CM061921.1:54766840-54812354 GCA_031002005.1 Vandiemenella viatica
AAATCGAAACCATTTCTGGTCAGATATATACTATAAATCCCTAGAAGAGAAAAAAGTACCTTCCGATTGGAAAATTGGGTAAGTTGTTCCAGTTTTCAAGAAATAAGATCTATTTGCAGCTCAGTTCTGGAACATGTTATATGCTCGAAAATTATAAAGTTTCCAGTCGAAATTAATTGCTTACACCGAACTGGCATGATTTCCGTAGAACAAATCCTATGAACACAACTGGTCCTATTTTCGCATGACGTAATGAAACTACACAAGTCGATGCAATATTTTTGGATTTCCACAAAGCTTTCAACTCTGTACCACACAACCGCCTATATTCGAGTGTACGGTATATATGATCAGATTTGTAAATGAATACGAGATTTTCTGGCTGCTCGGTCACAGTATGTGGACAGAAAACCTCTTATAATCTTCTAGATGTTACATCGGGAGTCCTCCAAGAAAGTTTAATGGGGCAATTCTGTTCTTAATTTTTATAAACGATCTTAAATGACATCGTAAATACTCGTACCAGTTTGAGATAGTTTACTGATGATGCAGTTATCAATAGGGAACTAAGGAATTAGGCCGTCTGCATAAAATTTCAACGCGATCTAGACGTTATGGTGATATTAATGGAAAATTACGCTAAACTGCAAGAAGTGCAAGGCAATGTGCATAACTAACTAAAAGAATCCATTGTTCAAAAGTAGAAAGTAAAGAGTTCAGCTATTGACATGGTTGATTCCCTGTACTATTTTGGCCTAACAGAAAAAAGTGACTCGAGATGGGACCTGCATATAACTTGGGTCGTAGGTAGGATAAATCTAAGCTGCGATTCATAGGTAGAATTTTGAAAAATTGCAACACATACACAGAAGCTAAATGAAACGTGATCCGCAACCCGAAGGTTGGTTGGATCCTCCCGAAGGAGGCATACTAGGCCAGGTATCAGAGGTAGGACGGCTAGTTCCCTTCCTTCTCATCTAATCTTACCCGGTTATCCTACCGGGTAAGGGAGACCTACATTTTAACGTGTGGCGTACTTCACATTACACAACAAGCTGTGCCATAGGTGAAGTTTGGGTTTAGGGTCTACGAAACTCCCCGACGAGATGGAATCGAACAGGGGACCTTTCAACCTACTGAGTCAAAGGACCGCTCATGCACTGGAGATCGCGTACAAAACCCTTGTGCTTTTAAATATGGACTATTGTTGTGCCATTTGGAATCAGATCGCAAGGGATTGACTGACAGTTACATAAGATACAGAGTAGAGTTGCTCGATTCATGACTGCTTGCAACAATCCTTACAAAAACTCACAGAATTGATACACAGATTGGGCTTGGATTGTCTGAGATACAGACGACGTAGGCTTCAGTAGAATGTATGGGTAAACATGCCAACAGCACCTGTTATTTATGAGTGCAACGAAATACTTCTTCCGCCAAGGAGAGATAAGCTTGGAAAAATTAGGTGTCATCCTGATGCTTATATGAATTATTCCTGGTGCAAAGCACCTTCTGCTACCCACAGTTTTGTGAACTGCAGGGTATAGCTGTAGATGTAGAAATGGGGAGGATATCTGCAGTGAAAATTCTAGCCTTAGTGAAATTTCACTCCACCGGGAAAACTGTTTTTAAACCTCTACATTATTTAAAAGAAAAAATGACAGCCAAAACTATCTTTCAAATTGTATAATTCATTTTTATGGCCATTATTACTGTACTCAACAGTACGGACATCACTTAACGAATATAGCACTTAAATAAAAAAAAACTCTTTCTTACTATAATTTTTTTGGGTTGTATACGGTCTTTTAACCTTCTTCGCTGGAAACTTTCATTTCACTTTCAGTTTTGCTTGTAAATGAACAGCCAAAATAGTGCACCTACAGTCATCGTGGATCAGAATCGTGTGTCTTCTAGAGCGTAAAGCCTTTCTAAATTTGGCCAAGAATTTACAGTAGTTGATCACATAGTCGATCAAGCAAGAAGTTGACGATCACAACACCTCTGGTATACCAGAGAACAGTCTTGACAGCCTCGCTTGCAGATAAACGTTTCGTCTTCACTATGGCTGTTACTTCTTTCTCGCGTCATTCTACATTCGACTTCTTGATTCAAGAATGTACCTGGAACGCACATTAAAAGTGAGTTTAATCTTGTTAACCAAAGGCTTCGGAGGAATTTCAACACTTAATACCTTCTGAAATCACCTACTTCGAAGTAACTATACATAACCTTAAACTGTTTTTAATGATTATCTGCACACTTTCACCACTTACCCCAACCCGTAACTTATTCCAGCCATAGCACTTCTTTCAAGAAAAGTTATTGTAGTGGCATTGTGCAGTGGCGTAGCTAGCGTGGGTGACACCCGGGGCGGATATCGATGGTGTCACCCCTCGAAAATTTAAATTCAAAATTAAGTAAAATATAATATCTTGTAAGTGTAAAATATCATATTAATAAAATATAATTAAATAAACATTTATTGTTATTAAAATTATAGTTAATAAAATTGTAATATTAACTTCATTTAAAAAACACAATAAACTAAAAACAATCTTCTCTTTTTAGCTTTAACAGCTGCAAACTCGTAAATCACATCTTCAAAATTATCAATTTTAGTTACTTCATGTTCAATAGTCAATATGGCAAGATTTTAGCCACGTGTTGCTCACCGGTGATCGAAAGTGGTTTTAGAGAGGTCTCTGAAGATCGGGTCTCAGTCCGACACTCGGCCGTCATTGGATTGGTTTATGTTTTGACGGTACCGATCAGTATCGGCCTGCTAGATGAGGAGAAGCGCATCGAGAGAGTTCGGAAATTTCCCTTCCCTTACGACTAAATGTTGTTTTCATGTTATTATTTGCATTAAAAAAGGTTTTTTTTATCCATGTTCATCAGATTTTCGTAAAATGTAGGAAGAGTCCTAGCATCTTCGCATTAAAAAAATCAGAGCTTTGCCAGAGTTGAAGACCAATTTTACGACCCACAAAAATTGCAGAAGAAATCCGCATTTATAACCGAACCTCCCACACCCGAATCGCATGCCGTAACCAGACGCAAGACTAATCTAGAAGTACTGAAAAATATGTATTCAAACACATAAAAATGGATTCGTGTCTTTTGATAACAAAAAATATATGGTATAGAAAAAGAATATGTTTATTTTATCATGCTTTGAAAACTTATTTTTCATCGCACCTATATTCGGACTGGTGACTCAAATGATTACTGCGTGCGATTTGAAAACTGAAGGTCCGGGTTCAAATCCCGGTCTCGACTGTAATTTTTGCGGGCCTTAAAATTGACTTTTACCAATGGCAAAGCTTTTATCTTTTAATGCGAAGGACGCTCGGTGGTTTGAATTTTCACGTTAATCTATAGGTCTTCTTTTCAAGTTAGGTGACTACGATACTAGGTGCACTGCGAGTTTCCAAATAAGAAACTCTGTGACTAGACCATTGAGATAACATGAAATTATTATTTTACTATACAAAATCTTTACGACTTATATTTAAATTAAAATATTTTATAATCTCGTTCTTCACTAACAAAAAGTATTGAGTGAATCGAAAAGAACCTCAGACAAAACAAACACGTCAAGTGCGAGTGATTGACATTTCATTGAGATTGCGTTGATACTGTTAATACTGCGCTGGGATACTATTTTTGTGCATAAAATATCAACCAGTTAGGTGATTACGTGAGTCAGATAAAAAAGTACTTTTAATGTACATTCGTACCAAAACTGTGCACAATAAAGTACAGTACTCTATAATAAATAGGGTGTAAAACCTATCCTGTCATCCCCAACACTGATTCCCTGAAACAATCACTCGAAACGTTAAAGGAGACTAAAGACCGGGTAGGAACACGGGTGAGCTATGGAAAAGTTTGGACGCGAGGGGGCGAGCCGTCACTCGGCCGGCTGTCGTTGCGGTTACGGTACAGACTAATGTTGGTAAAGTGCAGTTCGACCTTTACACTTAGCAACTGATACACAAACTGGTGCAAATTAAAATCCCAGCACCCAGACGGAGTTGTGATAAACGAATGAAATTTGGCCCCAAATATGCCCGCATGAAGAGTTTAAATGATTTAACATTAAAATTTTACATGTAATAATGTAAGAATTACGGTGCTATATATTATGTAAATTGCAAAAATTTTTTTTTTTTTTTTTTTTTTTTTTTTTTTTTTTTTTTTTTTTTTTTTTTTTTTAAAGCGTATAAGTGGCGAACAATGTGGTGTCACATGACACTTGGTTGCCCACAAGTTTTTGTTGTCTAAGTATGCCAAGGCGAAGAGTGACAACTCTCTACACCCAAATGTCTAACAGTGAGAGAGGTCGGAGAATTGACGTGTTTTGAAAGGGTGCATCATATCGTGAAATCTCCAGAACGATTTGCCGCAGTGCAATGTCAGTATACAGACTTGTTACACAGTGATGAAAGAAATCTCTAATACTCCTAGAGCAGGCACAGGTCCATACAGATGGATAACAGCACGTGAAGGCTGCCAAATGGTGTGGGTGGCTGTTGCTGGCAGATGGTTGACTGCAGGCCAGATCCAAACAGTGGTTACACATAGTCACACCCCGCCTCCGCCTCTCCCAGGATGATTGTAAACTAATTGCTTGAAGCTGGGTTACACTCTCTGGCCCCTGTGCATTGTGTCCCATTAATCTAATTTCATTGCCATCATCATGTACCTTGGTATAATGCGAAACACAAATGGACATGTGAATTGCGTACATTTGTGTTTAGAGACGAGTCTCGATTCTGTCTGTGGCAAGGTGATAATCAAAGACATGTTCGCAGGCGTAGTGGAGGAACGGCTTATCTGCTGTGATTTCAGAACCTCGCGCAAGTGCCGTCACCGGTGTCATGTTTTGGTGGCAATCAGTTTCGATAGCATGACTGAGTCGGCTGTTGTTGAAGTCAATGACAGCCCATCACTATGTGGACGGGGTACTGCATCTTATTGTGATACCCTACATGTTCAACATCCGAATCGTATTTTCCAACAAGACAGTGCCCGTCCTCATACTGCGGCCATCGTCACACAAGCCTTGCAAGGAGTTTCGATCACAATATGGACAGCACGGTTCCCAGATTTGTCCCAAATAGAGCTTTTCTAGGATACCAGTAGTAGACACATTAGATCACATGGTCACCCAGCACAAACTGTGCAACAACTGACTGCAAAAGACATGCACGCGTAGTGAGACATACACCAAGAAGACATCCGAACACTTGTTGTGTCATTGCCGGCAAGGATCCACGAATGTATTGATGCTCAAGTTGGGCGCATTTCTCACTGACAACTGTAAAAGGTAATAACTTAGCCTGATCCATTTCCATTTGTTATTATTTCTTTCAGCTATGGCCCTGGATATATTTTCAAAGTTTCCTAAAATTCTACCATTCATGTATGCGTGTTGTGATTTTAATTTCCGCCAGTGTAACTATAGGGCGACCATAAGATTTCGCTATAAATTTAAAAAAGTTGAAAGCTACCCATTTGTTATTGAAACGTTAACATAGGCTGTATTTAAATGACTTCACAACCTCGGTATTTTGAGGACCAAGGGATATTGAGAGGAAAGTTAACAGAAGTGGCTTGATCCAAGTAGAAGCAATTCCAGACCCAGATGGGGTCCCATTGGAGCAAACCCAGGATCCGGGTTCCACAAGTTGTGAGACCCTGGGGGATACTGTATAGTCAGAGAAGCAACTCTACATTAAGTTCCTTCATAAAAATAGAGGAATAAATAAAATATAAAATCATAATTAAACGTAATTTAAAATAAAAAAACAACGGTCAGGTAATAAAAGAACATGCCTTTGTGATATCTGCCGCCTTTACATGAAGTACTTAATAGGTGAAGTATTTTACTACCAGCCTAAGAAATAAGTAGTTACAGACTCCTAAATATGATATGTATCGAAGCCCATCTCCATGTGTAAATTTTAGATTTCTAGCATCGCTCGGTAGCGTATAAATAAAGATGTAAACGGCTAGAATGTTCGTTCAGCTTATGATTAAATCTCAATTTTTGTCAGGAACAGAAGTTCGACATCCCTGTCGATTTAAGGAACCCATAAGAATGTAGGTACCTGTATTCGACAAAGAGGTTACCCATAATAGAAATCTTCTTCTGTAAATTTATGATGGAAAATTCTTAGAGAATCATACGCTTATTTATTTGATCGCGATCATATTTGTATATTCTCAATCAGTTGAAAGCATATCAAACTTACATGAACCTAGAGTTAAAGTGCTTAGGGGGCATCCATAAGTTACGTGAGGTGAAATAGGGGCGGGGTAGAGCGAAATCTCACCAATTCTCACGTGAGATTTTTTTAAATTGTGTTGGACTGTAGAGCTAAAAAAAAGGGTTTACAAATGACGCGATTGTCGATTTTAGGGGGGTATTTCGTCGAAAAGTGTGGGTGTAACCGGCTTTGGGAGGGTGAGACCTAAAAAAAAGGTATGAAAAAGTTGCGAAGACGATCTGCAGGGGGGGGGAGGGTCTGACGGGACCAGATCTCACGAAGTCTCACCAGAGGGGGGGGGGGGGAGGAGGGTCCGAAAATCCGGAAAAACACCTCACGTAATTTATGGATGTCCCCTTACTAATGTTACGATTTCGCTAGCAAGATACGCGGTTCCGACTGTTTTAAACACATGCCCTACAAAAACTAATTACCGACAGACGATAACACTTGGATTCGTCCGGATTGACTTGAAACCTGACCGTATTGCTAGTTTAATGCAGTTATCCGAATCATTTTATTTGCATAAATTCGAACATGATACAATTTCATGTCGAGTATAGGTTCACTGTCGACAAAAGGAAGGTACGCAGAGTGTATATCGGATAACACGAAATGTACTCAATTCGAATCTGTCAGATGATAAATTAAAAAATTACTAGAAAATACTTCAAGTCACTTGTGAATCTTAGCTAGAAAGCTAATAGAATTCTAAAAAAGCAAAACAATTTTGAAGCCTAGACTACGCGTATTCCAGCATACGCTTGGTTGCTTTTTTTCATTTTCAAAGGAAAATCTAATATTTTTCATGAAATAATTTCGAGGAATTACAATTTAACTGCCTAATTACCATGAGTTTAACAATTTTAGATATATCCTTTAATTTTAAAACTTCCTCTCTTAATACAAGAAAACTTACATTATATCCACCGCCGCTCATAACAAACCAGACAACTGTGACGGAAGGCAAGCACAACGAGTTCCAGTGATTGTTGGAGCAACAGAGCGATGCTCTATTGTTTAAGCGCGCGGTGTAGCCAATAATATTATTATACTCTACTGTACTGGATCGTATTTGAAAATGCGATAGATCAACTTAAAAAGAAATATTCAGAACATTAAAGGTAGACGTGTTTCGACACCAAAGGATAAAAGAAGTCTATCAAATATATATATATACATATATATATTGTATCACACTAATTTCGATTACTATTTTCGAAATTCGGGTGTCACCCCCAAACGGGTGACACCCGGGGCGGACCGCCCCCACCGCCCCCCCCTAGCTACGCCACTGGCATTGTGAATAAAGTCTTGAACTTCCAAAGAGCTCTGTGGCGCAACACTAGTTTCAGATCACGTAGGACAGTTATAAATTAGTGTCGCATCTTCTAGTTTGAACATAAACCACTTATGAATTTTAATTTTGTAAAGCGTATTAAACGAAATGCGTACCGTTGAGCGTGCCTTGCAACACAACTGACGCAATGTTGCCACATTAACGATTGTTTAAGTAACTCTTGCCAACTTCAGAAATGTTGTTAATATTTAGTCATCTCATATATGTATAATATGATGGCTGGGGTCACCCATGTATCTTTTCAGATCGAAGTTCTCCTTTACAAAAATATTAGTGGCCAATTATAATTCTTTTATACCAGGATCGCAGAGTTTAAAAGTAATACCACTCTATTATACAACAAAAAAAATTGTTATAAACTGAAATATTCACATTTGTAACATTGCAGTTGCAGAGAACATTGAAAAAAGTACAGTTAGGTGTGAAATGTTCAAATGTTCTTCTGAAAGTTTAGATTTACGGTTACATGAGACACGACTGTATAAGCACTAACGCAGAAATTTCAAATTCCGCCGAGTCTGCATACTACCTATACTCTATTCTCAAAATGCTGATTAAAAACTATTAATTAATGTTTATAAGACTGGAGTTGATTTTAAGAAATGTAACGAGAAGATGTTACGTAGGCCCTACTTGTAGTGTAAATGTGAATTTTACTTCTCTTAATCTGCACACAGGGGCGTAGCTACTATGGGGCTAGGCGGTGCAGTGCACCGGGGCCCTCACGCTCAGGGGGCCCCCAAGCATACCAAGCGCACCTTTAGGGGCCCTCAAGCGCAATTTAGAGGGCCCCACGAGCCTTCACGGCAAACTGGCGACCTTTTTTTTTTTTTTTTTAGCTCTACCGTCGTCTAAGGGGCCCCTCAGAGCACAAGAGCCCCTCACCAAGGGCCCTCGCTGTGCTCGGGGGGGCCCCAACCACTGCTCAGGGGCCCCTAAAGAATAATTCAAGGGCCCTCATCCTCAGTTCAGGGGGCCCTACCAGCACACAAAGCAAAAAAAAGGTTGCCCGTCTGGCCTGAGGGCCCGATATAAATTTTTTGCACCGGGGCCCTTGTTGACCTAGCTACGCCACTGTTCATAGGGACATAGGCCATTTGAGGAATGTTCTATTTCTGTGTGTGAGGGAGGAAATCTTCCTACTACTCTAACACAAGACACGATTCTCCTGTAAATAGTGGAATCTGATTAATGTCCATCCTGCTGCTTTTAAGAAATGATTTGATTTTATTTGCGAAATTTTCAGTTTTGAAGCAAAATCCAGGAAGACTTCTTCCAATTTCGTCTTTCTTCCAACTACTGCCTCTAGTGCCATTCTAGTGATTTGCATTATCTTTAGCTGCCCAAACCATTTAGTAGTGTTTTCTCCACAGCTTCATTCAGTCGAAAGGAAAACGAGCGTAGGACGATCGATAAAAAAATAACTTAGCTGGTTAAGAAATTTCTATCGAAATATTAACAACAACAAAATTTGTAAACAGTGAGATATATAAACACCATTCTATAATAAGATCTGTAACTTGACGCTCTGTGTTATTAAAGCGTTTGTCAAACTGTTAAAGAGAGCGAGTTATCAAGTGTGCCGAACATCGTGACAGTAGTTTCTATGCAAATAATAACAGTTTCCTGTCCTAAAACGTGCGTTTTCACAATTAGAATAACGTAACAGCACATACTAATGGCGTTACAACAAGAAGTCAAATAAATAATAAATAATAGTTTTTGTTGGTTTAACCTAAAGGTTGGTTTAAACCTCCATGGTTTAAACGTTCAAACCATAGGCACAAACTGGCTTGCGCAAGCCACTTTGTGCAGATGAACTGGATGAAATGTTGCTGTTCATATGTTCAGTTTGGCTTGCACAATTGTGAGGTGAAAGACCTTGAAAATTGTAAGTTCGCTGTGTTCAAAATGTAAAATTTTGACGAAGATCTAATTCTTGAAAAGACTGCGGTTTGCATTATTAAAATTGATCTAAACCATGGTTTCTAAAAAGGGATTTTTTTCTCATACCAATTTAATAGCATGACGATTTTCGCTTCTATTTGCGTATGGACGAAGCCACATACCAGCATTTGCCAAATTTAACTACACAAATAATTTCAAGAGCAGATACTGCTTGCAAATTTTCTACTAAAATTTTATGTGCATGAGATTTAACATTGCGGTCACTGTGTTCTTTACTCTTAACTTTCCACAAACACGCAAACGACTTGTATTGTTCAATAAATTCAACAAGCAATTCTTTCTCTTTGGACATTTTGAACAATGCAATAAACAAACTAAACAACAATGAACACGAACTGAAAGACTCTAAATAATAAGTGAATAAGATAACTGCCTACTGACAAGGTCGGGGGAACAGGTGGCAGAACGTTGACGTCACCAATTCCCATACCCCAGTTTTGAGCATTGTTCCCAACGGGCGTTCAAGAGATCATAGGGGCCGTTTCTGGTCCAAGGCAAGTTTGGGGTCGTTGATGACCAACCACCGCCCCCTGCTTTTCAGTATTATATGCATAAAAAAGTTTTCAATCGCCTTCCTATGATCATATGTAGCCAAAAGGGGAGATACCATAGTCATCAATTTATTAACGAAGAAAAGAAACAGATTTTCAGTAGTGGAACGTGGTGATTCAAGGTTGCTTAATACTTTTTCATAATATGTATTTACAATCAAACTGTGAACAAAACACAGTATTGTTTATAAAAAAATTATAAATATCTGTCCTTGTTTTTCTACATTGTCCACTTCAACTGAGAGGGGAACTATCGAAATCACTGTTTCAAAAAGTGTGCTACGAGCCAAAGAAGTTGGAGCACTATGGGTTACATTATTATTATTATTATTATTTCGAAAAATGGGTGGTAGGCCACGAAAGGTTGGAAACCTGTATTATAGATGTTCATGCCAATACACAAACCTCAAACAGATTTACTGTCGGGTCAGATTTTTACTAATTGGCTCGCCCAAACTATCGTGCATACGTTTACACTCAACGATTTACTTGCATAAACTGTATTGCGCAAACAGCTATACAAATGGCTCGACCGAGTAAACCCACCAATTTCAACTAACCGACAGATGTTTTTCTATATAAAGTTTTATAATCTGAAAGGGAACAGACTGGCAGCTCGTTTCCAAGGCGCGTAGTTGCAAAAGGCTGGAATTATTAACGGCCATTTACCTATGACGAAACTTGTATTGTGTATGTGAAGTTTGCTTCGATAACTCTCCGTTGTTCGGATTCCACGTTTACAGTAATGTCCGGCAGGAAGGAACTGTATCGCGGCTCTGACACATTGGCCGCTATACCTCTTTCGTGTGGATCCCACAAACAATCGGTAATCTTGTAACTGTAATTGGCGTTTGCACGTCGAATAATCAACCATTATTCTGTATTTCAAAACACACCAATATCTTTTTGCCGAAGAAGCAATTCTCTGGAATTCCAAGACAATTATCGTATTTGCCGGCCCCGGTAGCGTAGGGGCTAGAATGCTAGCTCCGCGTGCCGAAGGCCGCCGGTTCGAATCCGGCCACGGGCATGGATGTTTAAGTGTTGTGTGTCTGTGTGAATGTCCTGTCCGTCCTGTGGCGTCCATAAATTGGAAAATACAATACATACTGGATGATGACTTATACACTGAAAACTACAAAATTACATTGAGCTGGCTGTATGGCCTTCGTTGCCAAATTTGTGCACGTATTGTAAACGTCTGAGATATTGGGAAGAAAGAGAATGCCACGAATGGTGTCATGATATATTATTTTGTTAGTGATTTACTTCTGAGGGGCAAATTGAAAGCCGTCTCAAGACTACTACTTGCAAACTCCCTGCTTTTACAACATTACCAGGATGAATATATACAGCAGTAACTGTACTGAATTCATATACTCTTTGGAAGAAAGAAAACACAAATGCATCTACCTGTAGTTGAAGGGTACAAATGGACGAATGTTAACTTTTTAATAATAATAATAATAAAAGCATGGCTATTATGTCGTTCCTGCTTTATTAATTTAATTTAGCGAAATTATATAAACTATTTCAAAAGTAGAGGTTATTTTATACTTACATGAGCATTGGTGGCTACATTCTGCCGCAACTGAAACAAAGAAATGAGATGAGTTTAGAAAATTTCCTCGAAAAGTTGAATTTTTTGGTGTCAACATGTTCCATATTAATGCTTGCCTTAAAATTTATAATTTTTGTAGTTTAATTTTCACTATGTTTATTCCGTGAATATAAATAAAAAATTTCAAAAAAAAATTTCCACTGAATATATACATGATTTAAGTCAGCAAATTCTCAGGTAAGCAGACTTTTGTACTATAGGACTGTATCGCAAATGCAAAAGTCAACTTACCTGAGAATGTGCTGATGAATTTGGTTGCGTATCACGTAAAGGTTGTAATCACAAAAATTGTAGTGTTGGCTCGCCAACAATATTAATTTTGGAAATGCATATTCCGAAATATCAACTTATGTGAAATAATTCCGTTAAATATGTATATCTCAAACTCCGCAACCGGAAAACATTATGGGCTAATTGTTTTCTGTTGCTGCTTTCATGGACTTCAGTACTCTATGGAACGATGTGTTGCAATTATTAAACCCTTGATCTCTCATTTCAGATACCTGTCCTCCCATATCTGTTTAGATTTTCTATTGTTTTGCTAAACGACTGAAGAAGAATGTTGCAACAACATTTGTTTGTGGGGAATAATGATAGCAAAATTTTTGCAAAATTTATTTTTCGCGGTTTAGAGATAGCATCTGAATTTGATTGGAATGGTTCATATGCCCAGGTAGTAACTTCCATATACAGCTACTTTACCATTTTATGATTTTTTTTATTCTTATAATCTTTTCGTAGGATATCTCCAAACAGTTATTTTTTTTTTTGCCTTTTAAAAATTTTATTTCAAATTATTTCAGTGTTTCTGATAAATTATTCATTTCCTCGGTCATTTATTCCATTCTCTGACTCAACTTAACGGCAAAATAAAATTTTCCCATTCCCTTAGGGCAGAAAATAAGTATTAGCTTGTGGTTGTTAATACATTTTCCCTCCTATGCACTGCCACTAATTCTTCTACCGAAATTCATCAAAGCCTCATTACAAATTATACACTCCTTTATCATATCAGTTTCTGATTGCGTCATTTGCTAATTTTCACACACACGAATCTAGCTGCCCTCCTTCTCACGGTAGCTCGCTCAAGTGCAATACACATTTTTAAATTAATTTAATTGCAATTAAACCCATACCCTCGTAACAATTTTCATACGAACTCACTTTCCAATTTCAATGATTTTTTAATTAACTTCTTTGAGTGCAGCATTATTAATCATTTACTTTTCCCTCAACGAGCTTTAAATTCTTTCAGTGCTTCTCGTAAACTGTTTATCAATTCCATTGGTAAAACCCCTTACCTGCAAAAAATAATTTTCCAACTCTCTCTCGCCTAATATATGGGACAGCTTGTGGTCATGGTCATTTCTTTCCTTCTATTTGCTTTTCCTAGTTCCTCTACCATTATCCTCCACGTTTCATCTACAACATACGCCTCATAAACTCCCAGCATTCTCTCCAACCGCATCCTGCTTGCAGTGACTCCCAGCCCAATCCTTTATCACATCGGTTATAGATTGCGTTCTGTGGTAATTTTTAGAAACAAGTCTAACTATCTTCCTTTGTACGTCCCCCTGTTCCTTAATTCGTGTATCTAATACCCAAGAGGTGGGACCCATGTTACGACCCCATATTCATGCAACGGTCTGCCCGATGTTTTGTAACCAATTCCCTTACTTTCGTGGCACATTCCCCCATCACAGTCTCCAGTAAATGAAGGATTGTGAAAACTCTTCCTACCAACTGCCCAGTATGACCAACTGAGTTTATTATCAAATGTTGCACCAAGATATTTCCACTTAAATATTTTTAAACTAAACAACTAAGGAAAAATGGTCGACAACAAAATTATTATTTACACTTAAGCACTCCTATACACAATTCCTCCCTTAAATTAAAACCATTAAAAAAAACTTTACATATTTTTTATCTGTGTGCCTAATAAACTAAACCTTTTTGGCATTTTTTATTCCATGTATACCTATATAGATAGTTATCCTTTTAACACTTGCAGCAGTTCACAGTCTTCTCCCGTTTTAATCATACTATTTATCAATATGTTATCAGCAAACAACCTTGTTTCTATTATCACAGCGCGGGGCCCGTAGAAAATGTGAAAGGCCCTTGATTTTTGCCGTCCCCCAGTAGGCGCGAGGCCCGTAGCATTTGCTACCTCCTGCTACGTGGTTAATCCGGTACTGCACCTCTTTTGAAAATACATTTCCTTCTCCAACTCTTTGCTTTCTCCATTTTAGTTCCTGTTGTCCTTACAAAACAAGGATTTTTGTTTTTAACAAAAATATTGCCATAATACACTATTTCTGATAGATGAGCGATCTCAGGTTGACTTAGTTATAATAGATTTTTAAAAAAGCTTTGGACACTGTACCTCATACTAGGTTACTTGTGACACTTCTTAGTTCTGGTATATCTAGACAAATGTGTGACTGGGTTGCAGACTTTCTAAAGGATAAAACATAGTGTGTAGTTCTCGACGGTGAGCATTCATCACTGACCGAAATGTGGTCCGGGTTTCGCAAAGGGAGTGTGATTAGGCCCCTGTTGTTTCTCATATGCATCAACGATTTTGCCGTGGATGCCATTATTCATCGCGAAATGAAAACTCAGGACTTATGCGCTTTGTTACAATCCGACGTTATGTAATTAATCACTTGGTGCGAAGACTGGCAGCTGGAGTTAAACGCTAAAACATGCCAAGTCATTCGTATAAGTAAAAAGGTGACACCATTTAGCTTTGAATATACAACCAATGGCACTGTCTATAAATAGATAGCTCCCACTAAATACCTAGTTGTAACAATTCGTAATAACTTGTTGTGGAATGAACACATTGAGAAGGTGATCGGGAAAGCAAAACCATATGCCCCAATTCGTAGGTCGTAATTTTAAATAGTGTACACTAGAAGTTAAATTGATTGCGTACAATGCACTGGTGCGAATTCACTTAGAATATCGTTTTTCTGTATGAGGCCCACATCAAAAGGGATGAATAGAGGCATTGGAGGAGGTCCAAAGAGGAGCCGTCCGATTCATGATAAGTATATATAGCTGGGGGAAAGCGTAAGTGTAATGTTGGAGTTATGTTGGGAAGATACGGAACACTGGAGGCGTTGCTCTCGGCAGAAGTTAACTGAAAAAGTCATGACAGACCTATTTAACAGCAAACATATTTTACTACCAGCATATCTAGGAATGACAGGGAAAATAAGATAAGAGAAATCAGGATCAGAGCCGATTCTTTTCTATACTCAATTTTTCCACGAGCGTTTAGGGAATGGAATAAAAAGGATTTGTCGACCGAGAAAACATACAATGCGACAGGATTAGTTCTCGAGAAACCACTCCGGCCATCCTGATCTGGGTTTTCCCAGATCGCTTCAGGCGAATGCCAGAATGGTTCCTCAAAATAGCCTATGGGCACCTTCTGCCATATCCTGTATATCCCTTACCATGCATAAATGAACCACTACACATCAGTGGCGTAGCTAGGTCAACAAGGGCCCCGGTGCAAGAAAATTTATTTTGGGCCCTCAGGCCAGATGGGCGACCGTTTTTTTGCTTTGTGTTGCTGGTAGGGGCCCCCTGAGCTGAGGTAGAATTAAAAAAAAAAAAAAAAAAGGAACCAGTTTGCCGTGAAGGCCCGTGGGCCCTCTTAGCCCCATAGTAGCTACGCCCCTGCTACACATTAGGATTGTTGCAATGCACCCTCCGCCACCCACTTTTATTGAATTGCGGAGTAATAGTAATAATAATTATAATAATTTCCTCGCAATCTGCCAGCTGCAATTGGTTTGATATGAAAAATGACGATCACTACTGATGGGAATAGTTCTACAATAATCCTTTTGAAACAGGGCACTTTGTAGAGATACGGGTAAAGTTGATGATTGTATTTTCAGTTACGGTAGCAAATTTTCATAATGATGAATATTAAAAATTCGTATCTCTCTTGTTTATGTTGATACGTACGCACTGTATTAAATGCTCAAACTTTTCTAATCGAAGTGATGGATTTGTTAATTTCGTATTAAGTAACAATGAAAAAATAAATATATTCAGATATATTCATTCGAATACGATCCTTCCATCGCTATCAATGTGGAAGACAAATGCAAAAACTGCGTTCTGAAATTTTTGACTTCATTATGCAATATGTCAGTATCACGGAAACTTTTTTTGCTCGTTTGGTCAGCACCAGATAAGGAAGCTGCCAAGAACCATGAACTTGACAGCTTGCACGTCTGGGTCACACTTATCTGTGTACGACACAATATTTTGTCTTCAACAATGATTTAATCCTGAATTATGACCTTGGAAAAGAAAATATTGCATATTAAGTTTTAAGTAACAATGTAACGAAATTTAAGGCTTTAGTAATTCTCTCATATACATTGTGTTAATGTTCATCTAACATTATTACGAGTATCAACCAGTAACGGAACAGGATAGTATTCAATGATTTGAATGATCAGAAAATATTGGTCTAGAAGTTGGAAAGATCTTCAATTAAAGCGAATATCTGCGTGGAGCTACCAACGAATGTTTACGTTAGGTTCAATTAGTATTGCAGTTGGACTAATTTCTTTAATAATATACTAATCCGACCATTTATACACACAGTAAATAGAAGGCTGTACGGCGATTGAACCAGTACATTGGCCTTTACGCATTTTTTTAAACAATTAATTCTGCAACGTAACATTCTTTTGCAGACTTTGATATAACATCCATTGTGCTTTTTAACTACAAATTTCATCGTTAATGTCCAATCTGGTATAGTTTTTCTAGTTTCAAACGTGTTCACGCAATAAGGCAATGTGTATAGAAATACAGCGATAGTATTTATAGAAGTTTTTATAGTTTATTTTTTCGATTGAAGGATAGCAGCAATGAAGTAACTTAAGGTAACGATTGTGATTATACGGAGAGGCTACCACCCTTATAATTTTAAATCTACTTTCCTTTTCAATCATTGATTTCATCACCATATTTCTAGCACTTACAACTTTTCTCAGGCTCCGTTCTTTCTTTTTGATGTGACAGTTGTACTACAAGCCGGCTTACGTATCTTGATGCTTGTCATTGGTCTCCATATTAAGGGAAAATAGCAGATGTCGCTATCTATCTCTGAACACTGAAAGTTTTGACTGTGTGTTTCTTAGCTATATGTGTATTTTTTAAGCAGAACATGGGACCATCCAAGGATTCGCCTCTGTGATTACGTAAAATCGCATAAGAATTATAGTTAGGGCATCCGACGAGATCCGGAGGGATTTGAATTCACTCTGTGAGACCATCTCATTATTATTAATAAACGGTAAATCAAATATTTATGAAGAGAAATTTTATTCATATTACAGAGTGATCTGTATAATCGCTTTTTTTTAGTTATAATGTACTTTTTAAAGAGGAATAACTTCTTCCAAAGACACCAAAGAATAATGAACCCTTGATTCACAGGAAATCCGAAGCGTGGAAAAACCTTCCAACAAGTCTATTTCTAATGACATACGCTCTGGCCTCGAACTCTGGAGGACACCGGTTCGAATTCCCGTCCGGGCATCCAGATTTGGGTTTTCCATGGTTTCCCAAATCACTCCATGCTAATACCGGTATGCATCAGAAGTCCATGGCTCCTAGTCCCGAGTCCCATCCCGCCTCTAATGACCTCGACGTCGACGAGGCGTAAAACCATAAGTAAAAAAAATAAAAAAATCTAATGACATAGGTTTCTTCACACACTAATTACTAATCCACTCACTGCTAAATAACGTCAAATATTACATTTAAAAATGATAATACTAAATCACTTCAATAATCACACTGCACTGGTACGTAACGTTATTTTCTTATTTCGCGCTTGTCAAAGGTTCAAGAATTTTCCACACATCCTGAACAGGCTTAATCACAAGGTTTGAGATTCTCCAATAACAAGAATAATTGTAGACTACATGAAAACCTATAACGTAAATTCTGGTTGCATCAGTCATTTGCAATAGTAGACTTCATATGTCTAAAAATTTAAAACATGTTTCAACTAATAGTTGCATATTATATTCAATTTCACACATTCAGCATTATTACACCAGCGTTAGTGACGCATTTAATTAAATAACTTCACGAAAAATGAAGTGAGAGTAAGACTAGAATGACAATGACTGAGGCCTCTCCACGGATGATCAGCTCAATTGGTGCACGGCAGTCCTCTTCCGTTCTCGTTGAGATCGTCCCGCAGGCAACACGTACTCTGCCATCCTTACTCCAGTAACACTGATTTCGAAAGTAATTCAAAACCTTGACTCAAAGGCTATGGCGAGTTTCGTTTCTCTACCACAGACCTAATAAAGATTTATTGTTGGTGACGAGAAACATAAGTGCTCTTTGGTGCAATGCAGTTATGGCTTTGAATACAAATCAGAAATTTTTATTTCGCGAGAAGGCTGTAACGTTGAAGAAAATTTTGTATTAAAATTAATTTCAAACTTGTTTAATGATATTTATCTTCGTGAGGAAAAAGTATAGCAAATAAAACTGGAGAAATAACGTCGTTATGGTCATCTAAAATGGGATAATATTTTATTTTATTTTCCATTATGAATAAAGTGAAAACTGTATCAGTTTCCCAACCTCCTTTACCCAGATACAAAAATCAAAGGTCGAGTATGCTTAGTCAAGAAATGTTTACTTGTAAACTGATTGTGAATGGAAAATAACATCACCGTCTTTCATCACAGTACCAACTTCTACCAAGATAGAAGAGTTTACTGATCATTGATATTCTACCGTAAATATTATCCTCAGTATTTGATGACTCTAAAAAAAAAATGGCCTTTTTTATGTTGGTACACTGTGAACATTTTCAAGTTTATAAAAATCGGACAATTCCTTCATTGTTATATAATTGAAACCACTGTCTATCTCGTTTCTGATCCCTAGTAGAACTTCGTTTTCCTGCTGTGAAGCAACAATAGTAATTCGCGGTGATTATTTTCCTGGAATTACACATCGTCAATGGATGTTATTTACGACAAAAGTTTCATTTCGCGTCCAACAATATTTTTCAATTCAATTCTATACAGTCGTAAGTTAATTAATTTGTAAATGCTTTGGACCACATGCTTCGATTCCCTTAGTCATCTAATTAACACTTTCTTATTGGTTTTTTTAAAATTATTTTACATACCTTGATTGTTAAATTCATCCCCAATCTACTTTTGCAATTTTTACAATTTACAGCAATTAATTCTGCAGTATCAGTGAAAATAATTGAAAAGCTGTGTCAGATTTGCATGAGTAAAAGCAATTCGTCCACTATAATCGTGTATTAGTTTGTTTCAGAAATTATAATGAAAAAGAATGTTGGAGAGTTCTAATGGTTTTGAGCACAACGCAGCCTATATATGGTGAACGATCATTGGAGTATTCCCTCGTTATGCGAAATTTAAACAAATCAGTACAAAAGTCGAAGTATGTAAAACGCAAAATACAACGTATTTTAGGAATTGTAAAGTTATTTATAGAACAAAAAATGTTTAACTAAAGGTGAATATAAATACAAGTTTCAAATTCTGACAGTTATTTGCGTACAGTGGAACGGCCCAGAGAATATATCATGTCCAAAGTACGCACTGCCGTTTGTAGATGCTACTTTCATATACTTCTTGTATGCGAGACCATAAAAGACCCAAAGGAAGCACTGATTGCACAAAGAAGTGGAACCTAAGTACGGTAATATCGAAAAACTGCTGAAATGGAATATTGAATACTGACCTTGAATGTAGCAGCCGGAGGAGATTGTCAGTATAAGTATGAACCAAATGTGTGGCGATGTAGCTAGAGTCCCCATGCTGACGAACTCACTACAAGACCAGAGGAGCGCTCACATCCGCAATTTATACATCGGAGGCGGCGCGGCTCAAGAGGAGGGGGCCAGCGGCACAACGTCATCAACTAGGGGCACCGCCTGCACTCGAAGCTCCAGCACTGCAAATATCGAACATATCGAATTTCATATACTTAGTAAATTATTTTCGTGCTTAGATATTGGTCATTCCACCACTATGAGGACGATGAAAGATAGAGGTTGTAAAAATCAAAATTACTCAGCAAAACAACCGTAAAAGTAATATTTATCAACAATAAAGTAAACTCTTTATTTAAAACTAGGTTTTTCTATTCACTGACGAAATGTTTTTCTAAGCTGTTATCAAATAATTAATGTTACTTAAACCTACGTGTAAATTAACCAAACAAATACAGGGAGCAAATTGAATGTCCGTCATCTGAGAAGCCAAGGTCAATAACAATATCAATGGAACCACATTTCAAAACCAATCCAAAGAGAGAAATCGAAATACCATTATTAATCAACAATAAGAGAGATTTATGTTAATTTTTTGTTTATGGCTTTACGATTCGTCGACGTAGAGGTCATTAGAGGTGGGAAAGGACTGGGGACGAGGAACGGGAAGGAATTCGGCAATGGCCTTTTGAAGGAAGCATCCGGGCATTCGCCTGAAGTGATCTGGAGAAACCATGGAAAAAAAAAATCTAGATTCGAACCCGCGTCCTCCCAAATGGAAGGTTAGAGCTTTGGTATCGCAACGTCACACTTTAATTTCGGTGTGATGACACGTCCGAAACAATATCCACTTCAGTACCATTTGTAGTAATTACACCAAACAGCGATGTGGAATCCAACAGTTGTCATCTATTCACCTTCTCATGAACTGACAATAACTGTGTAAAAACGTGTTATAGTTACTAACAGCGTAACGTAAAGGTTATATGGCCTCTTGGCACTTAATGTACTCAAGATAATATTACTAATGTTGAACTGTGTAGTTTTTTCTGCTAATCTATACATGTTATATATGTATCTTAGTGTATAGTATTAGGGGCGGGAAAGGAATGGGGGCAAACAACGGGAAGGAATTCGGCCACGGCCTTTTGAAAGAACAATCCGAGCATTCGCCTGAAGTTGTTTGGAGAAATCATGGAAAACCCAAATCTGGATGGCCGGACGGGGATTCGAACCTGCGTCCTCCCGAATGCGAGGCCAGATCTTTACCGCTTACCCACCACGCTCGGTCTATTTTAGTACAGATTTAGCATGATCCATGTTAAGAATTTCGACGTGCTTTGTTGTTCAAGCACGCTCGGTAGAATCATTGGGACTAGGAAAGCGCCATCAATGTTGGTCCAAATGCTGTCCCTGAGACGCCAGTTATTCCGAGTTCAGTTTTTCCGAATAGTGTTGCAAACGATGGAAGTTTCTCAGTTCTACTTCCGAATTATATGCCTCAGAACCGGTATAGTCCACTAAACACTAGTATAATACCCATGATTTGCAAGCAGATGACGGAACCGAATATCGCTATCCTCAGTGATTTCCCTGACGTCAGTGGCGTAGCTAGGTCAACAAGGGCCCCGGTGCAAAAAATTTATTTTGGGCCCTCAGGCCAGACGGGCGACTTTTTTTTTGCTTTGTGTGCTGGTAGGGGCCCCCTGAACTGAGGATGGGGGCCCTTGAATTGTTCTTTATGGGCCCCTGAACAATGGTTGGGGCCCCCCTGAGCAGCGAGGGCCCTTAGTGAGGGGCTCCTGTGTTCTCAGGGGCCCCTTAGGCGACGGTAGAGCTAAAAAAAAAAAAAAAGGTCGCCAGTTTGCCGTGAAGGCTCGTTGGTCCTCTAAACTGCGCTTGAGGGCCCCTAGAGGTGCGCTTAGGGCCCCCTTGGGGTATGCTTGGGGGTCCCCTGAGCGTGAGGGCCCCGGTGCACTGCACCGCCTAGCCCCATAGTAGCTACCCCCCTGCTCTGACGTAGAGCTTAAACTGCTAAACTGGAGTAGACCTATACTGCGGATAGTTCAGCACATCCTGTAGATATGCAAGTTTTAGGGTTGTCGATCAACCATGATTATAAGCTGGAGCCCGTGTCACAACAGGTGTAATAAATTTGAAAAAAGTTCAGTAAAGCCATTAAAGGTGCATTCTTATCGGAAATTCGACACAATGGGGAAATGAGTAGAATTCAGAACTTTTTTGAAAAAATTATTCAAGAAATTTAAAAGAATAACAACTTGAAAATGGTAAAAATAAAAAGAATGGGTCTATTGGTGATCGCGATTTCGCTACATCATTCACTAATGACTTCATAATACTGCTATAGTCAATCGCAAGACGTATTATTTTCAATCAGTGATTCCGTTTTAATACAGCCTGGACCTTTATTTTCAAGCAGAAATTAGTTTGCAATACACCCTGGACCTGCATGGCACCGTTAAATGTACTTCGAAAAGTGTTTCTAGAAGTGTCCCGCGTTTGACTATTGCAGTATTATGGCGCCAATTCCTTGCGTAATAGTGATCTCCAGTAATCCGCAAAAAATTACATCAAGAGTCTCAATTTATTAACGTTTACAAAAGGTAGTTAAATATCTGGTAGCATTTATTTTCAATGGTCTGACAATGTATGTTCAATGTAGAAATAGAGGCAAAGAGAGAATTAAATTGATGTTTATTTCTCAACCACGGCAGTGTGAACAAGCTTTTTTATCACAGATATATATGTATAAATGTTTCTTTAAAAACATTGTCGTGTAAGTAAATACATTCAACAGTTAAAACTTTTCAGTTCTTTGCGCTGAAAGGGATTAGATGGCAAGCCGTCTAAAACTTTCTTTTTTTAATAAATACCTTAGCTAAATTACAAAAACTTGAATCATGGAACCACTGAGTTACTACAGCTTTTCATTTTAATGTTCACTCTAATTTGTTACCTGTTACATCAACCTTCAGAGTTTGTTATTTTCTTATTCTGTCCTTGTAGCGTCTCGAAGGGTGCTCGTCTTGAAAATTCAAATTCACAGGTCCAGATCCTATTGTGCCTTCCTTATGCTTCTAAAAAAGCGTATTGAATATGCGTGGCTGCCGCGCGAGGCATGTTCGAGCGCGCCACCCGGATATTTGAGGTCCGAGGCATTTTTTGGCACGAGCGTGGCAGCCGCGCGTGGCAACGCAAGCCAGACAGGATTGCGCGGCAGACTAAGCACGCACGGTGGAAGCAATCATGGACGATTCACATGCATCACATTATACATGAGAAACCCAACGGAAAAGTGCGTTGGTGGATGAGGAAATTGTATGTTAATAAAATGTAGTATGTTGTGAGACTTATGTAAGACATGAAATACAAAGCCATTGATGATACAATAATTTTTTTTACAAGAATGACAACAGTAGAGTTATAAATCTCCAGTCTTATATAGTAGAGTCATAGTTCTTAAAACCATTAATTGATCCAAATGTGAATAGAGCGACCATTCAATTTTGAGAGGCGCTATCAGTTACAGAAAGACCAGCTAAGATTTCTAGCGTCTGGGCACTCGTACTCTAGACAGCAGTACCTTTTTTCGAGTATCAAAACAATCAACTTCGAGAATACATCCACAGTTTGCGACGCATTGTGTGAAACTCTGAAAGACTGGATACAAGTCAGTAAATAATACACAGTACGTGATTATTGTAGGCAGGGCCGGCGTTAGGGAGGGGTAAGCGGGGCAAAAGTACCCTGGGCCCGGGCCCCCAAAGGGGGCCCTCCTGCCAGGGTGCCTAGCTAAATAGAAATAAAAAACTTTTCTTAAAAAGGTGTTATCTGATTTTTTTTGATTAAATTTTTCTGACTTTATCCATATATATATATCAAGGTAGGGGGCCCGAAAACATTTACCTGGGGCCCGAGAATCCTAGCGCCGGCCCTGATTGTAGGCCATATTCTCTGAAGTTGCTTGTTAAAATAATAAATGGTATTTAATGAGAACGCTAAAGCAAATTTTGAAGGATTTTATTTGTTCTAGGACGCGTTTCGCCTCTCGTCGAGGTATCTTCAGTGTATGCTCCTTTCTGTAATAGGTTTCCAGTTCTGCACAGCCTGTTACAAAAGAATGTGTACGATGAAGATACCACAACGAGAGGCAAAACGCGTCCTAGCGTAACCGTTAAATAATATTAATTAAAATAATACATAGTTTATATTAAGGTTTTTAATATTATTCAATTCCCTGTTGCCATTCTTAATAAGAGCTAACTTCTTACGACAGCAAACTGTCGCTGTGCCACGCGAACAAACTAGAACAAAGACACCCTCAACTAAACTGCCTGCACGCGAGGCAAGTAGTGGGGGGCCTCTGCCGCGTGCCTAAATACCGACAGAATGGCTCGCAGCGCGGCATGTTCGCCCGCGCCAATGTTCGAGCTGGCTCGCGAGCCAACAGCGTATCCATTTAGGTGGCTTCCCACGGCCTGTGCATTTGGCGGCCGCGCCTGACAAGCACCCAACAACGAGCCGAGGGACGGGAGGCGCCTCTGCTGGTAGTGATGGCGCTCCTCTATCCGTCACCCAGTTGGTAAACATCGAACGCCCGGGTAGCTGAAGCGACACTAGGTAAGGGAGCGTGCATAAACCACGTAGCTCCATTTTTGCCTCCTATGAAACCCCCTCCCCCCACGCAGCCCGACGTGGCTTTTGCCTCTACCTCCAACCCCCTGCCTGCGTGGCACTCAGCGTTTTTCCCTATTGATTCCAGAAGACATTTTGTTCTGTTTTCTCTTGTCAGACTATCGTAAATTACATATGGAGATAATCAAATGACGGAAAAAAAATATTCACATGCTTCTGTGTGTTTTGTACCTTATTTTAACTGTGATAAATATTATTAATGTTGGCTCGGAAACCCCCCACCCCCCTAGCGTAGCTTTCCAGCCAACCCCTCCCTCCTAGACCAAGTCACGTAATTTATGGACGCTCCCTAACGTGGTGGGTAGGTGGCTGCGAGGTGGCGAGGAAAGCCTGCTGATCCGTACAATTTGGCTGCATGGTGTGACGCCACAAGACGTTTTTAAATTATAATTAGGAACTTTAAGGGTTAGTATTTAATTAGAATAAGAATAGTATTAAGGAATTTTAATTATGGTAGCGAGAGTGGGGCGGAGAGATTTTATTTTAAGATTTTCTAGTGGCTACAGACTATTGTAATCGCGGCTAAGCCATGCCGAAGAAGTTCAGGCACTGCTCCCGCCCAGAGTTTGGCGCGCAAGTCAGCTCGTTGCGATGCCACCCTACGAACACTAACGAACTCCATGGCGTGGGTGTATCTTTGGAACCCTGTGCTGTCTGCGATAAAGCAGAGGAATTTCTTACGCCAATGGGGAAACAAGAAGCCAAAGTTGGTAGCTCCCCTCCCAGGATACCGCGTACCGTTAGCCGGGGTGCTACTTAAGACCCCAAGGGGACCATTGTGTTCTCAGTCTTGACCAGTTTTTGCCCAGTGCTACGCAGTGGAAGTTCGCGATTTCGCGCCACGCGGGTTCATGATGTAAGCCCATATTATGTTCTGTTTCTCTCCCTTTGTGTATCTGCCATACATCACTCTCGCTCACAGTTTGTAAGGTAAACTAAACATATGAAGAAGGAAGTTGGAATAGTCTTATCAAGATGATGATTTGCGGATTCAATATATGTATTTGAACAGAAAACCTATAGTGTATCACAGTGTACAATTTATCAGAATCAGTGTGGTGCATCTACCTAAATTTTATTTTCTTTGTAATTGTTCCGCCCCTTTTATCTGGATTAAATGATGGAAAAATGCAGTCAATCTTCAGCAAAGAGGTCTGATTCCTGGAAATCATTAATAAAGTAGCCGGAAATTAATTAAAAGAAGGGTAAGGAACGTTACAACGGCGTGGTCTTCAAAACCACGGGCCGTGGGAACCCACGATTACGCGCGGCTGCCGCGCGTAGTGATTGAGCAGCTTTACGTAATTGCTGTGGAATACCTTTTGTCTTCTAGAAACTTTTGATGATAATCTTTAGTATAATATACTCTTGGGAAACAAACATCTGCTTCTTCTTTTTTCTTCACCACCTTTACACAACATTTTGCGGCCGGCTGCCTTCGATAAGTTTGTCTGTGAAGTGTGCAGTTTATCAGCCGAGACTGGAGCCGCCCCGGCATTCGCGTTGACGGCTGTGGATAACCGCCTAAAAAACGCAGTCAGGACGGCTGGTAGAACGGCCTGGACTCGTGCCCGGACCGTTGTACCTCACCATTCCACTGTGCGGTGTCCCAGCGCACTGAAACACATTGGCGGGTTTCAGAAACATCTACATATTGTAATGATAAGTCTATCATACAATTTTTTAATAGTTAGTTAATATGGGCTGAACAGTAATGTGAGGGAGTACGCGATAATTAGCAGGAAAGGTACCGTGTGTGTGAAAGTCTGAGATGTTCGCCTTGACACGTAACGAACAACAACGCTACGTCATTGCTCAGTGAGGGATGCTATTCCTGGATCGAGCGGCAATTACCTGCCCCTACAATTGAAGAGACGAGGGACCCTGTCAATACAAAAAGGCACCGAGGTTGAATGTCTCTCTCAAGCCGGGTGGTTAGCGCCTCCAGGCCTACTGGTTATTCCATTTGAAAAGAACAAGTCAATCTGCGAAGATTTGTGGCAGAGACTAAGCCACAGTAATACATGAAAGGCACTGACTTCATTTCCGAACAGCAACGATTGTCGCCGAAATAACGCGAAGATGCACAGCCAACCACGATGAAGGTGCCCTGATAATTTCGTGAGCGTCTGGGAGAGAGAAAATGTTTTATCCATTAAGGAAATTGTTATTATTTTGTTCATGAACTCAGTCCACCAATGGCGGGAACAAGTCGTCGGACCAGACTGGAGCACGCAAGAGACTGGAAGGGGGATTGTCAACATGGGAGAAATCGTGGCTTTGGTTCTCGAGCGGTCTTTCTGAACGATCGATATACTAAGTTGGGAGCAAAGCGACCAGACTTTGAGTTGAAAGAGTTACTATAACAGTTTGATATTTTTACTTTAGACTCTGAACAAGTAGATTTTCACTTGGTGCTTTGTGGTTGAGGACGATTAATGAGGTGCGACTTCGTGAAACCTGTCCACCATTTTACGGTGATAAGATTTCGTCGAACTTTGAAGACGGGTGTTTGTACATGAGTATTTCCCTCAAAGAGACCACCAAACAGACGCCCTGAATGGAACAATCCTTCCGATAAAGTATTTCACTGCCGAAGAATAAACTGAGTAAAATTAGTCGCGTGCATATGTTATCCTTGAGATCGACCTTCAGATTTAATCGAAGGCCTTAAGTAAATGGTGAGCATTAGGCGCATATAATATTGCGTTTCCCTTTTTAGATATTTCATATTTTGTTGTGTGGTGTTCTTTTTGTACATATATAAAGTCACGTGCGTATCAATTCTACTGTACAGGTGTTAATGTTTGTGAAGTTGTGTTCAATTCCAAATATAATGTTTTCGATGTTATTATAGCATATTCAATTCCATAGTCTAACGGCCATTCGTGTAGAATGGCGTCTTGTTTAATTAAAAAAATTTGAATTGTTTGTTACATTTTAAAAGTTACAACTTTCGTCTGTTTGGTCATGATGATGTTATCAGAAATGGTAATTTTATATATGTTTATTCGATTTACCTGTAATACGAATATTAAGATTTATTTCACGTTTTAATACAAACATAAGAGTTAGAAGGTATGTATTTCGGTACTGAAAGTGGAAGTGTTTCCAGCATATGGTAAAAAATCGTTCTAACAATGTTAGTGTGGCATGCATCATCAGTTGACTCTACCTAATCCTTGTGTTTTTCGTTTTTTGCTGTCTAGCAATGCTTCATCAACTGTTTGTAGCTACAATTTAGAACAGTTATGTCCACCTCCTGTTTTAATATCTGAAATTTTTAAAAGTAATTAATGAAAGCCCTTATGAATTAGTAATTATTTTTTATTACTTATTTCCCGTTTATTTATATCATTAGCTATGAAAAATGATTGCATATGTAAATTTTCAATTCCTTTTGTTTAAATAATGTAGAATTTATTTTTATATTCTGCATGTCATGCCTTATAATTTCTAACTGAATATTATTTTTCAGTTTCGAGACATTGGGAGGAAGCATGTTCGAATCCCCGTCAAGCCATCCAGATTTTGGTTTTCCAAGCTAATGCCGGGATAGTTCCTTCAAAAAGACCGTGGCCCAATTCCTTCATGTTCCATGTCCGCAGTCCTCTCCCACCTCTAATGACCTCGACGTAGACGAGGCGTCAAGCAAAAAAAAAAAAAATTGAAAATACCTATCGGATGCTAATTTAAAATGCATATTTGTAAAGTTGATATCACATAGTAATGCTGCTTTGTTTACGGTAAACTGCACCTACATATAATTTTATTCCCAGCTGTCCACATTTAGAGCAAGAAATAATGAGAAGATAGTTATTTATCCTCGCCGGCTGCAACTCGGACAGTTTGTGAATAAATTTCTGATTTCTGGTGGCTGAACAGGCCGATACTCGTGTGAAACATGAGGCCACACAAACTTTACCGAATTGATGATGGTGGCCGATGTTGTGATGGTCGAAACTTTCTTGTTAGCCGTTTCGCCTCTTCACATCTTCCCCCATCCTTGCTCTTAATGATCGAGTGCTGCGAGATCTTTAGAAAGTTCATCCCAAGTTTTTAGGTATACACCTGATGACTTCATAGTTTGTACAATTTGATCCTTATACCGCTTCAAATGAATATCCCGAGGTCTTTCGCCGGAGGAAAGTTCAACATAAAATATTTCCCGAGGAAATCTTGTAACACTCATATAACAGACATGTCCAATCCATCTAAGCTGACAGCCTACAACGGATGCTTTAATGCTATTTAAACCTACTTTCTCAAGCATTTCAGTGTTGGTAATATAGGCCTCTCATTTATCATTCATAATATGTCGAAGTTTCTGCCGATGATAACGTTCAGTTTTTTGATATCGTGAGGGAACAGGGTACACGTTTCACAGCCAAAAGTGAAAATTGCTTGGTACACCAAGGGTCTAGTACGCGCCGTTAAATGTTTATTCCTGAAGACTCGGTGTGACAGTCGACCAGAAGCAGTATTGACACCACCAATTCATTTCTCCGCTTCCTGCTCACAACAGCATTGCTCGCTCAGGATGGTTTCAAGATATGACAAATCATCTACATGCCCCACTCGTATACTCGAGATGGAGAGGTTGAACTCTGGAAAGGTAGTCGTAGGAATGGGTTTAACACGTATCTTTGTTTTGAGACTAAATAGATAACAAGAAATATTAAAACAGTTGACTGACTGCTGCAACTCCTCTGATATTACAGCACTGTTACATTTCAAGCAAGATATAATGGGAAGAGAGTTATGTACAGGAGTTCCATGTTGGTATGGGTTCGATAGAGCATGCTGCTACCTGGACTCCTGATATAAGTCACGAATAACTAAACAATACATGTTATTTGCGTTCAGAAGCTATGCTTTTATGATGAAGATGGGTGAAAATGCCACAGATGTTGGTCCATGTCAGAGGAATGGGATGTTGTACCTGCCTTATTTTGTATGTGTCGTATTGATTTACATTATTGACATAGAATTAATGTATCAGGCTACTTTATAAATTCTCAGCGTTTATTTTTGTCATAGGAACATCGCACCTTGTTTGTCGTTGTGAGTAACAATTTCCTGATAGTTAATACGCTTTAACGAAGTTACGAAACTATAGTACTTTGCCAGTATTAAAATTTAATTTCAGGATTTCATTATTGCTGAGGAATTCCTTTTTTTTATTATTCCAACACTATTTATTTAATTTATGTAAATAATTTCGAGAAATAATCAGCATACCGCGATTTCCTGATGACATTGTCCTTTTCGAAGATATGAATGAGGGTATTTAGAAATTATTGAAGGCGAAATATAAACTAGAACAATTGAAAAGTCGTGAAATGTAGCAGAAATGGTAACAATATGTTGAACAGAATAATAGGATTAGATTTTGTAGAGTAATATAATTCTCTTATTTAATAAGCAGAATTACAGCTGAATGCAGATGCAACTACGATCTTCAACCTAGAATAACTCTGGTACAAAAGTATTCTTCAAAAAGAGAAAATTTTCGATTTCAAACATTGACTTATGACCGAAAAGGAACTCCACAAAGCTACGTATATATGCGGATCACAGCACTTCATAGAAGTAAATCTTTGACAATAGTACAACAAAAACCAAGCATGGTGGGTGAGCGGTAACGCTCCGGCCTCGCATTCGAGAGGACGCAGGTACGAATCCCCGTCCGGCATCCAGATTTGGGTTTTCAATGGTTTCCCCAAATCACTCCAGGTGCATGCTTCAAAAAGGTCATGGCCGAATTCCTTCCCCTTCCTTATCCTCAGTCCCATCCCTCCTCTAATGACCTCGTCGTCGACGAGGCGTAAAGCCATTAGTTAAAAAAAAGATAGCCATAAACGATGTAATTTTTGTAATTAGAAAATAAACATGATGTACGTATTTCTCAGTTTAATTATTTTTTCACTTTCCTCGGAGTTAGGGCAAATTTTTTGGCTAATAAGTGACTCTATTGCAGATATCTATCAAGTCCTCTTCAGTTAGCTTTACAATATATACGAACTTTTCTCTGGTCAATCTAAAATATTTTCTCAATCTTTCTTATTCATCAATCAGATGGCTAGTTATTAACATTTTGAAAAACCTTCGTCTTCCCTATCCTGATTCATGTTACTTGCCTTCTTTCTTAGTTCTAAACAAAAATATAAGAATAATTATAACAGCTAAACAAAAATAATGTATAAAAGCATGATGAGGCAAATGTAATAAGATTATAAGAAAATAAAGTTATGTATAACCTATAGGCTGAAAAGAGCCACAGCTCTCTAACAGCCCGCCTTTGGCCCTCAGCCAAAGGAATGAAAGGTAATTTAAAAAAAAAAAAAAAAAAAAAAAAAAAAAAAACATGTAGTTCTCTTCATCATTGTCCATAATATGTTTTAGAACAAGCATGGCGATCATATTTATTATTCTTCTATTCGTTTTGACGTACTGAGATCCTATCCGTACGTCAGCTGACTAGATCAGAACGTTGCCCTAAGAAAACACTTTTACGCCGAGCAATACATTTCGCGCTCCTGACGACGTGATTAAGGCAAAACCGGTCCCTGCTGCGCAAAATAAGCGTCGCTAGGAAAACAGGGCTTTATCCTTAAAGCTGCTGGTGGACTACCCTACCCTACGACGTTAAGACCTGTTTTCCTAGCAACGCGTATTTTTTTTTTTTTTTTTTTTTTTAAATGGCATTCGGCCGTGTTAGCCATTCAGCCAGCTCAAAGTATTTGTTTTCTTACAGTGTACAGATTTCTTATATGTATGATGATTTTTCTCCAGTGTGCGAGGACGACACAAGACGAACACAACATTTAATTAAAACCACCCATGCCCTAGGCCGGACTCGAACCGGCGACCCCAGCAACGAGAAGCAAGCACGCTACCCCTACGCTGCCGGGGTCGGCCAACGCGTATTTTGCGCTGTGTACACACGTTGACCTGGTTAGCTGAGCGCGTTTGACCGACTGCTTGCACTCTGCTTGATGTGCCTCATAATTACAAGGGACTACAGCTGTTGATATCTTAAAAATATCGGATTTTCGATATATCGAAGAAAAAGTATCGATATATTGACTCTATTATATAAAAACAATGTTACAAAAACAAATCATTTTAAAAAAGGTAGAAGTCTTGTGGCTATTTACTGATGAAAAGTTGTGAGATATTCTTCTGAATCAAGTTTTGATTTTCTGAAACAGAATGATTTTTCATGACGGTACGGATAATATTTTTTTTTAATTGTGATTTACTAAAAGGAAAGGCATAATGTGTATGATTTACTGGAAGACTTGTGAATCCCGAAAGAGGATCGAGGGAAATCTTGGCTTTTGCGAATTTAAAAGATCAATAATGCAACACTGTAGAGGCATTTATTTAGGTAGAAGTTCTACTATCAGAGTTTGGATAATGGCCAAGTCGCTTTTTTTTTACAAGGATTGTTTTATGTGGATTTTAATTTCTTTTTGTAGGTTGACAGCTTATTCTGAGTCTTCTTACTTTTCTGGATCAAATTTTTGCATCTTAGGAAATATTTGGTATCCGAATTTATCAATATTCTTGCTTGCATCCAATTTTCATGTCGAAATACTTTCCTCGACAACGCACGCTCATGTAAAACAACGGGCTCGAGTCCGATTCGTTCTGTGTGAGCGACGCCGTGCCTACATTGTTACATCGGTATAGGACTACAAATAACTTCCAAATTAAATGTAGGAACAAAGCGAAATTTAATGTGTTTTTATGCTCCTGATCTTTGTGCAAAACTGAAATTTGAGGCATCTAGCCTCATCACGAAGAAAGCAATTAACGTACAAATTTTCTGTAAGACGTATCAACTTTTAAATTGGCATTGGATAAACACAGGTTTTTGATATATAATATATATACTGTTGGGATGAAACCATGTATGTTTACCAAATTACATTTTTCTATGGCAACTGGAAGTTGCATAGAATTATTATGAGAGAGTGTCATAGTCATTTAAAAGAGTTTCAGTTTCACAAAATTCCAAACTAAGGTGATGAATGAAGTAAAATTTTGCACATTAATTATGCTTCCTAAGCTCCGTTTACAATAAATTTTATAACATAGTGCGATAGAAATGTGGACTGTGCTTCCAGGAATTATAAAAAAATAAAGTTATGTGTACCAATATTTGTCAGCCGGTTTTTTATAGGTTCTGTTGGTAGACTATTAGGCACTGGGAGATTAATTGTTGATGCAACTCGATCAGATGCCACAGATGCGGCAAAAGATACCAAAAATTTTAAAGCAATTTCTGACAGCACAGGAATACTCAGCTGATCCAAATATTATATTTTTTTTTAGTTTAGCAACCACTGAACCAAAACTCATGTCAGAAACTTCGTAGGACATACTTTTCCAGAGCGTGAGCTCATGTTTACCCCGTTGTTTCTTCTACTATGAACTCCCTTCATTAAGTGAAAATTTCCCCTTCTTTGATGTTGCTTTGAAAAAGGGTAATGCTTTACCAAAATCCAATTTTTAAAGCTGATATTCAGTGTGCAGTGTCGGATTTAAGGGGAAGGAGGGGAGGCAAACCGTGGTGCTTGCTACGGACGACAACTTTAGAGGGCGGCGGTAAAATCGTGTGTGAAGGGCGGCGATTTAAGACGCGGTGAACTTTTTTGTTTAACTCTACTACCACTCCAGGAGGAGACAACAATGCGTTTGGCAGACAGTTAAAGGGCCCACAGACGATCAACTTGGTTGTCAACCTTGTCGTCAACTTGCCGTGTTGAAGACTAGGTTGAACGTCTGTGGGCATGTTGGTGGTTGATATTCAGGTTGAGGTTTTGGTTGAAGTAAGATCAAACAGTTTTGATATTTGGTGGGCGGAGTCTAATGTTGGAGACCTTGTTGTAGCGTCTGTGGGGAAGTTGACGACAATGTTCTCAACATCAATTGTAATCTTGGAGCTGCTCTGTCTAAGTTATTGTTTTTGGTGAATATGTTTTCATCTGATCAATTGATATTTATATTATCATTTTTTGAGGTCAGTTACTATTTATTGAATATGGACAGTGTACCGAACATTCAAATTTGGGTGAATTTTCCAATACTTTAAAAGAACTACCGAAGCAGTGGAATTGAAATAGGAAATATTTCAGAATCCCAACAAAAAGAAGAATGAGTGACCAAAACTGTTTAGTTCTTACCAACAAATTGAGCTACATACGTATATTGACAGTTGTAAGAATACAATCAGAAATTTTAGAACTTGTTACCGGAGGGAATTGAAAAACGTGAAACTGAGCTAAAGAACTAGAACCGGAGCCGAAGTTAATGGTACTTCAGATCACTGAAATTCCTACGTTACACTACAAGTCTCAATGATAGGGTGTGGCGATATAGACGTGAGAAATTTTAAAACCTCGACGCTCCGCCCACTAGCTAAAAACATCAGGGTTTCGAACAGCTGACCTTCTGTCCTCCCATTAGAGAAGCCGCGAGTTTGAATCCCCATCCGCCCATCCAAATTAGGGTTTTCCAGGGTTGCTGCAAATCACTCCAAGTGAATGCATGAATGGTTCCTTCAAAAGGCCAAATTCCTTCCCGTTCCTTGCCTTCAGTTCTTTCTGCCTCATGATCTTGACGTCGGCATTTATTCACATTAATACAATCCTCATGTTCGTATCATTTTCAATAAATGGTCGCACTTTATCCAATTCATTTACTTCCCGTTCTTAAAAAGTTTTGGACAAAGTCAGTTGCAGTGACATGTTGTTCGCTCATTAAATTGGAATTAGAATTCCGGACGCGGTTTTAAATATCGTGCCTTTATGACAAGCAGGAAACACATTATCGTCACGCAACTCTCTTAAAACTAAAAACTCGAATGCTCCCTCACTCATTTTTTTCAATAATAAAGCTGTACTATAACCAAAATACTTAAAAACAGTAATTCAAACTAATAAAATTCAGCAACAGAAAACACCCAACAAATAAAACCCGATGTTGACACATACTCGAATGTGATGTTTACAACTTGGTCGTCAACATTTAGTTTCGTCTGTGGCAAACGCTGACAACCAAGTTGACAACAAGGTTGTCAACCAAGTTGATCGTCTGTGGGCCCCTTTAAGGTGGTGACAACAATCCGTTTGGCCAACAATCAAGGAGGCGATTCTTGGGGTCTGGCTGGCAATAATGTTCGAAGAGGCGGCAATTTCAGTTTTTGACCCGGCTTGGAAAATTCCTAGAGTCGCTACTGTCAAGGTGGTTGCTTCGGCGTTAGCAAATTGTTTTTTTAAAGGCACCAATCTCTCATTATAAGTTTTTAGTAAAGCGCTTTGTAGAGACAATCCAAAAGCGGTAGATTCTTTTTTTCAATTTCTGATCTTTATAAATTTGTAAGTGGTATAACAAAATTAGCTGTGACATACTTTTGGAGCTCAATTCTTCTGTTGATATGGAAACAGAAGCATAACCAATTCGCGCAAAATATTTAACTTTGGAGTGCTAGATACAGGCTTATAATTTCCGGGACATTTCTGGGACTAAATAGTATTTTTCTGGTATGTTTAAAAAGTGAACAAAAGTGCAAATTAATACAAAATTCTATTTTAGGTAAAAACTTTGCTATCTAACGTGTATATAAAGCGCCTCTTTTAGGTTTATTAATTAAACTCTGGTTGAATGTCAACATCAGGTATTATGAATCAAAAGTAAAAATATTAAACTTAAAACAAAACTCGACTAGCTCTTTTAGGATTTTTTTTTTTACTTTGGTAGAAAATCAACATCGGATGTTATCAATCAAAACTTCAAAATATTTTAAAAAATTGAACATTTCTGTTAGGATTGTTTATTAAATTTAGGCAGAAAATCAACATCAGGTTTTATCAACAAATAAAATAAATTGAACATCTACATTTTGCTAAATCAAAATCATCATCAATCTTAATCAACTGCTTTTTAAATATTTATCACTAGATTTTTGCCATTTTCACAAATTTTTCTCCGTCACTGCTTTGCAAAACTGATAAAATTTCTCAGCAAGAGTCTTCAAAATTGATTGAGTTCAGCCTTGATCAAATCCATGAACATTCTGTTTCGCTCTTTAGTCCATAAATTATTCAGTGGGCTAAAACTTGTCTCGCAAAAGGCATTGCTTGTCGGAATTGACAAAACAAAACCAACTAGTTCCTTTAGATTTACAAAAGAAATTGGCCCAGATTTTATCGTTTGGAAAGTCTTTTGGAAGGACCTCAAAAACAAGTTTCAGACATGTGAACTCTGTATAAAGGGAATTAATGTTAACTGCATCTAGAATTTTCAAAATCCCAGGAAATTCAAAGAGTATTTTCCTGTCAGGTTCAATTCCTCTGATTTAAGGGACAAAAGCTCAAACTGCTCGTACATTCCATCCTCCCGCTGCGAGCATGGGATACTCGGCTTGGCCTCTTGGCGAACTGGGTTTGAGAAAAAAAACTAGTATACGGGGATTCCGGGACAATAACGCATAATTCCTGGGCACGAGACCAGACACAAAATTCCTGGATCCATCTGGCAACCCTACCCATACCTGGTACACTACAATTAGTTTCTTAATGCTAATGCTTTTGCATTCTTTTTTACTTCCCCTTGTGCTCGGATCGTAATTAATCAGAAGCACTAACTGAGTGTTTAAAGTAAAGCGCAATTTGTCAGAAAAATTTATTTTTCATTGTTTCTTAAAATTCTATCTATGATTAAATTTATTGCATGTGCAACACAGGTAATCGTTTTCCCCCCAATAATAAATTAGAATATTCTACGAGGAAAGCGGAAAATAACTTATTTTTAAAAAATATCGACTCCGATATTGAGATTTTAATATCGATATACCGTATTAAAAAATATCACTCATAAATATCGATATCTTTAAAAAAATATCGATATTTTATCAACAGACCTACAAGGGACACCTTTGACCCCGAACGCTCGGAACCGCACGAAAACAAGCTTAGAATAAACAAAACAGTGGGGTGTGTCATTTTCATGCAAAACGTTACATTCTACCTCAAGTAACATTTTAATAGAGAGTAACAAAATAACAAGATATCAGTACCATAGGAAGGAAATTATACATAATTCAATAACGTTAGTGTGTCATTACATTTTAAATCAACAGTGCCAAAAAACTCTTTGCTTAACGAATGTAATCTCTAAAGTCATTTCGACAATCACGCTATATTTTGTTGTTATTTATTGTATTCTGAGTCGTAGCTCAAATGAAACGAATCCGTTTTAAAATCGGTGGATGAGGACATTTCAAGAATTTAAGCCATCAATATATGTATGTCCGTTACCAACAATGCCCGCGCTCTCTGTAAACAATGAATGTGCGCTATGGCTGATTAATGCCAATTGCCGTAGATTTAACTGCCACCATAAGTAAATAGCAAGTAATTTCCAAAATAAGCGTAGGGAAAAAGTTAAATTTAAGATGGTAGTTAAACTTGCTGATCTATGGGAAAAGAAATATGAGTCTTACAGCCTCATCTACAGCAAAGCAAAACATTTTTCACGTTTGGGGTTACCACAAAACTAATACCGAGAAAAATCACCAATATTGGACTTTTCAGATGATTTGTTGATGAAACAATGTGTGTTTACCAAAATATCACGTGAAGTTGAGTGGAATTTTGATGTCGAGTTGTCGTAGTCGAACTAAAGTTTTGAATTTCATTAAGTTCCAAAGTAAGCAGAAGAAGGAAATAAAATTTATTACGTTAATTACACTTAGTAAGGTACAGTACGTCTACAATGGAAATCTGAGGCGTATATTTTTTTATTATGGAAAGCAATTTCAAGTATGGGACAGATAAGGGGGTAGATATATGAAAATATACAGGTTTTAGACATTTCTTGTAATCTGGGGGCAAAACTTAATCTATGTACCGAATTCCAGCTTTCTACGTCTGCGGGAAGTACTTTAGAGTTTTGATGATTATCAGTCAATCAGTAAGTGAGAGAGTGATTGACAAAACGGTGAAATTTGCATTTGAAAAACATTAAAACTAAGAACAGGAACGAAACATAATTTAGTATGTTTTCTAAGATTGCTGATACACGTGTATAATAGAAATTTGAGGCATATAGCATCATTAATACCGAAGAGATTGACGCACAAAGATTCGACATCTGCGGGTGCTTTGCCGTGCACCAGAATTTGTTCTGTAGTTTATTTAACATGTATTATATTCTCTGTTTAGTGTGGGGTAGACTGAGCAGTAAGTAGAAATGGATAACTTCAAAAAAGAAAAAATTGTTTATAATGTTATACCAATGATGTCATTAATCACTACGAAGCACATTAGAAAAAGCTCTCTTCAGTGATATAATTTCCACCAAAAATCATTGCACGATTTCCTCAGCGTATACGAACAGCAATAAAATATCGATATTAAACGACAGATAAAGTCGAAAGTCAACGATGATTTTATTCGAATAACTGAAAACTACACACCAAAAACATGGAAGAACTGACTCTTCAGTTACTAAAATATTTTCAAAATAACATTACATAAAAATTTTCATCAAATCTGACATTGATATGAAAGTGCAATTCTTCAACTTTTTATCAGATATGTAACGATATAATAGGGGTAAACTAGATAACAGTGTGTCGGACATACGTTTACATTGTATAGTTTATGAACAGTAAATCGGAAGATAGTAAATTCATAAAATATTGCTAACATGTATCTGGAATTTCTACCTCCTTGCATATTTTTCCCGAAGCTGAATTGTTATTATACGTAAATGGCCTGTTATTTAGACCAACCGAACATTGTGGCTGAGCGGTAAAGCACCGACCTGGCATTAGGGAGAACGTGGGTTCGAATCTCTGTCGGGCCACCCGGATTTCGGTTTGCATGGTTTCCAGAAGTCACTCCAGGTGACCACCGGGTTCCTTCAAAACGCCATAACTGAATGCATGGGCGCCGGCAGGATTGCTTCTAGGGGGGTGCACCAGGGATGCATTGGTGCCCCCCCCCCAATCGGCCCAAAAATATCCGGGCTGGGCGACCTTTCTTTTTTAACTCTACTACTGCCCAGACGGCGATCCGGGATGTAGGGGGGTGCACCGGGGCTGCATTGGTGCCCCCCCCCCATATCGGCCCAAAAATTTCAGGGCTGGGCGACCTATTTTTTAGCTCTACTACTGCCCAGACGGCGACCCGGGATATCAGAGGGGTGCAAGTGCACCCCCTTGCACCCCCCTCCCGGCGCCCATGACTGAATGCCTCCTCGTCCCATTCCTTCCTCTAACGACCTCTATTCCGACGAGGCGGAGAGATCTAAGCGTTGTGGTCGGAAGTTTCGGTTTAGGAAAACCCCAAAGCTGGATAGCCGACTCTCATTTAGAAGCTGTTTCCTATATAACATGAACCTATCTAATTTAAGAAATTAGTAAGAATAATGTTAATGGAACCAACCAAAATTGGCTCGTTATTTGTACACAACTTCTGTAGACATCCGGTTTCTTATTTGAAGAAAATATTAGATAACGATTCAAGAGGCTAATTAGAACGAACTTAACACGGGATGAAGGTTTAAAATGGCTGTTTGAGATCACGCTACTTGAAGCTTAATTTACCGTAGTCTAATCCTTTTCAGGCATTCATAATTTAACTCATCTGTTGATGATACTTAAAAGCAGCATTTGTTACATGAGGAGAATAAAAGAAAAAAAAAACTGCTGTCACAGAAAATAATGACATAATAAACAAGGGCTTAGAAATCATTGAAGTAAAATTGATTTTAAAACAATCGAGAATACTTATTCCAATAAATGTTCCTCCGTTGTGCAGAGCTTTTATTTTTTCACAGATTCTTCAGCGCTTTTAAATCAAAGGACATTTGATTTGTGAAATAAATCGTAATTATAGAAACCCCAAATCGAGCGTGGTGGGTGAACGGTTAACGTTCTGGCCTCCCATTCGGGAAGACGCAGGTTCGAATCCCCGTCCGGGAATCCAGATTTGGGTTTCCCTTGGTTTCCCAAACCACTCCAGGCGAATTCCGGGATGATTCCTTCAAAGAGGACATGGCCAAATTCCTTCCCGTTCCTTGTCACCAGTTCCATCCCGCCTCTAATGACCTTAGCCGTCGACGAGGCGTAAAGCAATAAATAAAAAGAAAAAAAAATAAACCCCAAAGCTGGATATCTGTGGTAGCGTTTACATCTCTTCATAATTAGTATCTCATCTTAGGAGTTTCATCGCTCGTATAATTAATATTGAAACAAGCAGTGTTTCACCTCTGCGTATAATTTATTTCATCGACCACAAACCAACACATAATTCATGGATTACTGAGCCTGGTATGTAATCTGCTATTGTAATATGAGTTTATCGAGCTGTTAACAGAGTCATAGCTTGTCCTTCACCCGCAATTCCCAGACATAACATTTCCTTCGATACAAAGTTAACAAATAGCGATACGGAAAATGATGGGTCACTTTCTTACATCTCTTGTTCTTGTTTCGATAGAAACAGTTGAACTAACGACTTTGACCTTTATTGAGGCGGCATTGCGGTAAAGAATAAAGGCAACGAGGTTGATTCATGCTATCTGCTGTGTGCATCTGAATGGACTTCCAACGCGGGTAGGCTAACAGGCATCTCTTTTCCTGTGTGACCGTCTGCGGTGGTACTTGCCCAGACACGAGGAGAGGTTACATAGTTTAAGCCGAATGAAACTTCTCGTCAAATAGACACATTGCTGTGGTCGTACAGTATAAATGACATCGTTGTAACTAAATAATTAATTTTTTACCTCTCATGCTCGTCTTAAATATTGGTGCTCTGTTTTCTCGAATGTAATTAAGACGTAAGTGTCACTAACTTAAGCGCACTGATGGTAGTATGGTATGTTCGTAAGGAGTTTTGTAGCCAGTGTACGAGTTTTAGATGAAATAAATTCCGCCAAATAATTAGTTTTTTATAATTTAATTTTTATAATTCGAATTATACACTCTACCCCTAACTACACGCTTGTGTACTTAGAAGTCGCTTGCATATCTGAAAAATGCATGTGAATCGATGAGAATATTGTGTCGATATGATAAAGTGGATGAGATGCAAATTCTACACTGGAAAAAAATTTAAATTTTTTAAACTTATAAATCACCGGAATGATCTCATTAAAAACTTTTAAAACTGTGAAAATATTTTTTAAGCGAACTTAGAGTGATAAAAGTTTTTAGTGCCGTAATAATATAGAACCTATTATGCAAGTTAAGGCTGACGAGAGTAATTATCAATAGTTGCCTTTATCCGTAATAACGAATGATTAATTTCGTTTAACCGATTGTTGGAGTTACCACCGATATTCCCTTGTGTTACCCATATACTACTGAAAAAATTTCTTGCTGTAATATCATTCAGGTAGGCTTGAGAAGGAAATTCAGGTAGGCTTGAGAAGGAATTTTTTACAATAAGGGATCTTAATACATATATTAATTGGGTTTATGCCCTCGAATGCCTACTAGATATTAAATTTCGTTGAAATTTTGTAATTAATACTGGAGCTATTATCTTAACGTCTATCAGTAAATACCGAAAACGTCTTCATGGGAGTAATATTACTATTAAAATCTCGAAATGTGAAGTTCGTACTATTATAATAATTTTTCTATTTAATTGGATAAGGAAAAAGCGAAGTAAAAGTTAATAAGTACTATCATCAGAGAAATCATTACTTCTACTAATAAAACATGTGGTTTATTTATCTAGACTTTCTCAGAAGATATTACCCCCTAATAAAAACAGAATTATGATATAAGTTTGTTTTCCTCATATGTAGCAGCAAACGGAACAGATTTAATTCACGTACAAAATACTGGAGAAAATTCATAGAAGATAGGAGTTCTTGCATATAGTATTCACTATATTCTCCGACAATTGAGGTCCCAGCGAGATGTACTAACACTAACTTGACTACTTCATAAGTAGGTCTGCTTTAACAGCAATGTCAATGTGTGATGAAAATGCTCTCGTCAGTTTAGACGAAACTAATAATATTTTTTTTTTTTGTAACTGCTTTACGTCTCTTTTTAACATCGAGGTCTTTAGAGACGGGAAAGGATAGGGGGCAAGGATGGGGGCAAGGAATGGGAAGGAATTCGGCCATGGCCTTTTGAAGGAAGCATCCCGGCATTTGCCTGGAGTGATTTGGGGAAACCATGGAAAACCCAAATCTGGATGCCCGGACGGGGATTCGAACCGCCGTCCTCCCGAATGCGAGGCGAGAACGCTAACCGTTACACCGCCCCGCTCGGTCTAATAATAATAATTGTGAAGCATTACCGAGTAAAAAATACGACGTTCTCTCAGAATTCCTCTACAAGAAACGTCACTTCCTTCACCAAAATACAGGAACGTACTGTAACTAAAAGGAGATTTGGCGGAGTCTTACATCTATACTGAAGAGGGTTTCCTAATAACAACGTGAAAAGTTGGTGTGAAAACTTCATCCGGGCTTCCGAGAGACGACACATGAGCAATTCCACTTACACAGACATGAACTGGCTAAAAATCTACACGAAAAAAAAGATCTTCTCGATATATAAGAAAAAGTCAGTGGGCATGTGAATACCATTTCATTTTTTTTAGTTCGCAATGCAACTGATATCAATTAAATCAAGGGAAATCACGAAATATTTATTAATTTGTTTAATATCATCCTTATTAAATTTGTATCACCAAAGATTTGCTATAGGTTATTGTCACTGTAAGACAGAAAACAATTTTTTTTTTTTTTTTAAGCAGACGTACCGATTAATATCCTTGAAGTTTAATTGCAGCAGAGTCTACTGAAACAATTTGCTTTATGCAAACATAGACGTGGAACGGACGTCAAACACAGTAAGACCTATTTTATTCATGTGGCCTAACATGATAAGCATCCTGGTGGCTCAGTGGTTAAGGGGTCTGACTGAAGCTCGAGTAATCCCCGGTATGCGTCCCTGTCTCGGTGGAAATTTCATAAGCCTTTCATCTCTGGCACAGCCAGAAATCTAATGTGAAGTACGCCAGGTCGCTTCCGTGGTTAAAGTATATGATTTTCTCCAAGTGTTGTGTCCGCTGAACCTGGTGCGTGAGCGGTAACGCTTTTGCCTCACATTTGGGAGGACGTGGGTTCGAATCCCCGTCCGGGAATCCATATTTGGGATTTCCATGGGTTCCACAAATCACTCCAGGCGAATACGGTGATGCTTCCTTCAAAATACCATTGCCGAATTCCTTCCGGTTCCTTGTACCCAGTCCTTTATTGCCTCTAATGACCTCGACGTAGACAAGATGTAAAGCCATAAGCAAAAAAAAAAAAAAAAAAAATTGATTGTACGTACTGGAAGATGAAGTTTAACACAACAGCTTAATGAGATTCAAAAACGGAAAGAGCTCGCTGCCTGGCCTAGAAGTTGAATAGTCTATCACATTTTTTCCTTTTTAGAATAAAAAGAAGGTAGGTAGATGAAATATCAAGAAAATGGATTTATAATTTTCTCATGAATCCGCTCAGCGAAAGTTCACGATCTTTTCCTCGTTGACTGATACATTGTAGGGTGGATTTTAGAAAGAAAGAAAAAAACACTCTATCAGTAGGTATGTAACCTACGGAAGCCATGCTACATGTTACTCCTCATGAAGACTGCCCACCCGGCTGTCGAAACGTTGTGTTTTATACGACTCCATCCGGTTTGACACCCGAGAAGATTACAATGTATCATTACGCCGTAAAAATCTACATTCCATCACATATGTTTTCTTTCCTCTCCTTAGCGCACTTCTACCACAAGGGATCTATCTCGCCTACTGTATTTCATTGTATGTGAATGTGAAAGAGGATAAATTCTTTAAAATTGTCGCTTTCCAACAGGAAAAACTTTTTGGCTTTACGCCTCGTCGACGTCGAGGTCATTACAGGCGAGAGGAGACTGGGCGCAAGAAATGGGAAGGAATTCTGTCATGGCCTTTTGAAGGAGTGATCACCGTATACACCTGGAATGATTTGAAGAACCATGGAAAACGAAAGTCTGGATGACGGGACCGGGATTCGAACCCGCGTTCTCCAAATGAAGGCCAGCGCGTTACCACTCTCCCACCACGCTCGCTCAAACGTTCAAGGATTCTTTCTCTGCGTATCATAGGAAAAGTTTTAAAGGAACGCTCCCTACATAAAAATCCAGTGGCTAATGAAACTGTTGCAAGAGGACAGCAGGAACACAACAGAAGCGTCTATATGGCCTTTATTGCTGACATAATAACTGTAGACTAAACAGAAAAAGTTGAAAGTAACTGTAAGACATGATAGAAAACTCGATCAGTCTGTAGTGATACAAAAATCAGAAATGCCTTGTTCCACGCAAATTAAATAAAGATGCATTTCTTTCCTTACAGTTCGTAGAGGTCGTTAGAAGCGGGAAAGGTCGGAGGGAAAAGGAACGGGAAGTAATTCTGTCATGATCTCTTGAAGGAAGCATCCCGGCATTCGGCTGGAATAATTTGGGGAAACCATGGAAAACCCAAATCTGGATGGTCGGTCGGGTATTTGAACCCACGTCCTCCAAATGCGAGATCCAGAGCGTTACGGCTCACCTACAACTTTTGGTCTACGTGGTTAAGAATATGACATGTAATGACGGGAAACATTAAATTAGCGAACGAATATGGCGAAGTGTTTCTTGTAATTTATATTTCATTTTTCGCTTCAGAGAATGCCACAATTTATCACACATCAAAAGAGAAGTAGGTTTGGAATAAAAATATGATAAATGTTATTTTATCCAGAGCATGTTCTGAAGGTAAGTTTTTGTTCTATCTCTGGCGTTACTATTTCACACGTAATAATTTTTTTGGTTTAGAACACAATGAAAAATCTCGTGCTTGATTATACGGTGAATAATCCGAGAGTGACAACAAATACGCATCTTTTATGAATGATGACGTCATTGTAAAAATTTTCAAAGCTATTTATCAAAAGCATCACGGAGTTCAAAAGATCATTCAAGAGGAGAAGAGCATTTCAAGCTTAGTGAGATCGCTCTAGTTCTGTAATAATTGTTCTCTTTTGCGTCTCTAGTTATGGTGCATTGCATGTTCTATTTCCAAAAAATATATATTTCTTGCATTCTCTGGTTTTGTTAATGTTCGCTATGCAAGACAATTTTATCCGGTTTCGGTAGCGTAGGGGCTAGAATACTAGCTCCGCGTGCTTAAGGTAACCGGTTCAGTTCCGGCCGAGGGCATGGGTGTTTGAGTGTTGTGTCTGTGTGAATGTCGTGTCCGTCCGCGGTGTCCACGTGTCCATACTTAGTTGCAACAATCACAATCACATTGAGCTGGCTGCATGGCCTATGTAACTGAATGCCATTTAAAAATTTAAAAAAGTCACTTTTAATACATTTCTTAACAGTTTCTTCTTTACCGTGACGAATCGTTTATTATTACACCTGCCAAAGTCATTCAAAGATCTTATGCAAGTAATGGCTGAATGAAGAGTTTATCGTAATCCATACCGTCCATGATTAAGATGGATATAAAAAATTGACTTCTTCTCATGTTCTTATGTTATAGAAGCACTGTTTTTTCCAGTTACGGGGACAATTATCCGCTCGGAAGATGCCATCGCCGTCAAGGAAGACATGAAGCATGAAGAGCTCCAGGAGGTCCGAAATCAATTTCCACTTTGTCCTCAGCTGTCATGGTGCCTACGATTACAGACACAAGTCCCATAAAGCCCACGTGAATGCCCCCCACAGCATAATAATGTCCCAGCCAGCCTGCGTCCGTTGCGCCGTGCATGTTTTGAGCAACCGTTTCCATTGATCCGCAGTCCAATCTCGATGATCTCGTGACCTCTGCAATTATAATTGACAAAGTTGTTGGATCAAGATGGGAACACGTAGGGGACGTTAGAGTCCCATGTTCAACAATGTACTCTCTTTGGCAAAAAAATTGGCAATGGGTGTCAGAGTCTAAGTCCCTAATTTTGTCCAATCCCGGCAACAGTGGACAGTATGTCTTCCGAGGAGACTGTAGCGCCTCTATTAGCTCCACCCACGGTGCGATCCCATTAGTGGGTATTCAATTCAGCGCCATTTGATGAACTATCCTGCCAATAAGAATCGTCAGTAGGCGGAGTCTTCCTGTTTTGTTCCAAGCA
>CM061921.1:54813354-55049218 GCA_031002005.1 Vandiemenella viatica
GCCTGGAGTGATTTGGGAAAACCATGGAAAACCCAAATCTAGATGCCCGGACGGGGATTCGAACCGCTGTCCTCCCGAATGAAATTTGGAAAACATGTGATGTGATTAAATTATCTGTAACTCATTAATAGAGCCCAAAATTATTATTTTTTTAAATATATAAACTACTTCCGGTTAGAGTTAACTATCTATAAATATAAAAATACCAGTGCGATGATGAATAAAAAAGTGAAAAACTTTACTAATACAAATCCCATTATGAATTGAAGAATAAAGTTGACCAGAAACACCGCCTTTAATTTGTTACATAAATTGAAAAAAAAAAGATAAAAGGAAGCAGAACATTCAATAGATAAACTGTTCTATTGTTCACTGCCAAGTGTTTAAAGATATAAGTACACTTTGTTACATTATTTTCTGACTGTAAGTATCCTTTTTGGAAAAAAATTCAGAAAGAGATTCTACACGTAGATAACAGTTAAGAAGTGAGTTAAAAGAACAATATTATTTTAAATCTGAATTAGAGGCACAAGTTTACACTGTATAAACAAAACATAAGAATCACGAAGGGAGTAGAAAAGACGACTACTGTAGACTGGAATTGAAGTATTGCGCCACGCGGAGAGAAAGGCGGCAATGAAAAGGCAAGAAGCAACGAAGACCGGAACACGGAAAAAAAGATCGATCAATCGGCACGCCCCTGCGTCAGGAATAGCTCCCATAATAGGTGGCTTACGATCGCCCCCACCCGCCTGTCAATGGGACCCTGGGAGCCGTCGAAATACTCCGCCCGCACAGCCAGGAAAAGTGACCAACATCAATTAAAAACTTTCCGACGTATTATCCCATGCAACTTAAGTTACTTAGAGGTGTTTTTTTCTGTAAAAAATAAATAAATAAATGATTACGTCCAAATAACAACGACTATATCACAAGTTATCGATACAAAAATTGCTCACTATTTAAATTTGTGCTGTTCTCCGCAAATATAAATTTTATCAAAGCTGATTGTTTAAGAAATTCGTCACAATTAAAACTGTCTGCAACTAGAAAATATTAACAATCAGTAGTCGTACTCACAATATCAAACAATGTGATTGCACCTGAATAAAACAAACTTCCAAACAGCTGAAACTACCTGAGGCAGCATACTAAAGTCCTGCTCCCTCCCCCTTTCCCCAGTCAACGTAGGTAGATATTCTTAGCATGTCAGCTGGTTTAGATCACGAAAGAAACAACTGTAATGTCGCATAAATAAACTTGTCAACTAAACATTATCGAAAAAAATTACGCCTCTACTTACAAATTAGATACAACATAAAAAAAATGACTGACCCGTAAATAAATTTAAAAAATGCAAACATAAGAATATGGTAAAACTAAAGAATACTTTCACAAAAAAATTAAAAATGGAACACATATTCAACAGAATAAAATACAGTTCAACTTAGCAACTTATGTATAATGCAAATTACAACAGAAATTTTGTTCTCGAGATTCCTTGGCCTGTTTTCGGGCACATTCTTTTAACAAAAAAGCTCACTGTGAATATACAGCTCACAAATAAGCATTCAGGAGTGCTTTGTTCACGAGTATTTCAGGTTAAAAAATAATCCTGGTAATATGAATGAATTAAAAAACAATTATCTGAGCTGTTGTTGAAATTATATTTAGTAGAAAATAACAGTAATTTTTAAGGATTAAACGGTGCTTATTTTTACTAAGACATAGCTTGTCAAGATCGATGTCATAACGGCGAGTGGTTATTAGAGAAGAAGTTAGCCCATACCGTTTCGAAAGAAGTATCCCAGCATTCGCCCGCAGTGATGTCTGGAAACCATTAAAAACAGATATCGAGATCGAATACGTCTTTCAAATGTAAGGGTCGAACATTATCGCTCATCCGTCAGGATCAGTGACTGAATTTTAAAGGCGAGGTCTACATAAAAACGCTATACAACACTTCAACAAATCACACACCGACAGAAGTAGTAAGAAGACGTTCATTTAAGCACGAGGTCACCGCTAATGAGTCCTTAATGATCCCGGATGTTTACTTCACATGACGTCATCAACATGTATCCGGGGAAAATACCAATTCGGCTACCAATAATGACGTCATCAGGTGCCGGACGGGGAAAATAGCCAATTCGGCTATCAATAATGACGTCATCAAGTTCCGGGTACACCAAGTGACTGGAATTTTCCATGACGTCACAAACAAGTCTTCAAAAGTATCCAATTCGACGAACTATAATGACGTCACAAGTACGTGAACTTCCGGGTGTGAAATTCCCATGACGTAATTCTAAGGCCTTCCCGGACCTCCTCGTTCCGTGGCATCACAATTCGACGAACTATAATGACGTCACAAGTACGTCCATAATTCTAAAGGCCTCCCTGGACTTCCTCACACAAACACACAAATCGAATTAGTGAATTGAGCAAGTCTAATTAACTATCGGACTTACCAAAATTTCATCAGCACGAGTAAAAAATGGCCCACAAGTCAAATTTCAGCGTCAATAATTCCGTAAACAGTGGAGGATAATTCCATGATGTAATTTCCCAGACATCCAAGTCATTACAACACAGATATTCGGAGGTATATATAATAGTGAGCCCACACACACTTAATTCAGTTCCCGCTATTACAATGGCACTGTTCTTTGTATCATCGTACAAGTTAAATGCCAGCGATACCAAGCGGCTCAGTGTGGGGTTGTCATCAAAACTGGAGTTTGAACCAGTAGTTGTACTTGAAAAAGTTGGGTACAATAAAATTACACTTACACGTGAAGAATGGGAAGTACTGGTCCAGGAGATAGATACAATTACTGGATTTTTTAGTAATAGTGAACATTTGCAAACGAGTGTGTCACTCGGGGGTCACAATGTCTGTTCTCGAATGGTGTCCGGAACGAAAACTATTTGGGTTTTCAATAATGCTGTACCTGCAAGTGGTGTGTTTCTCGGTGAATCTACTTGGAAGAATCTGATTGATGCTCAGCCTGCGGTGTCAAATACCATCAACACCAAGAAGTCGTGGAGTCATCAGGTTTTGAAATATTACGTTGATTTTATTAACATGTTGACTCTGAAAGTGCTACACGATTATTCCCGTGCCCCAATAGAAAAACTAATAGATGTGCATGTGGATAATGTTTTTGTGAACGAAGTGTCATACAACCCCAGTTCTACACTGGACTATGGACAGCTGAAACTAGAAATTATGGCATATAAAAATTTGTTGTTAATTGATGATGTTAATTCTAATTTGAAGTATCGTGTAAAAGGAACTGATAAATAAAAAAAGATATATCAATTTTTTCTTTTATTCTACCCACCATTGGGCTAATAAAATTACATTTTTAAGAGCACACATAGCATTTGAAAATATATGTCCATTACAGTTTGTCCCCCACAACTTCATTTTACGTAGAGAAGGACACCCCAAATTCTCAATATTGTGACAAACTTTATTCCTGATAATTTTCTGGAACCAACGTGTCTTTTCCAATCCTTTCACATATATTATTACATCTTCTTGATTGGTGATAGAGCGCAGAATAGAACACATCTTACTGAATGTGATACCATTAGCGTCCCAAGGTATCCCATGATAGTACTGTGTCAACCATCCAATACTTGGATCATCACCTCCACCTGCTGGCGACGAGACGCAGATACGATGTACGCCAATAATGTTGTCAGATTGCATGACACATACACCAACCTCTTTGAAAACAAATACACCATCCTTTGTCTTGAATCCTTGCGCATCCAAGAATACAGTCTTCATGGTAATGAATGAGAATGATCATTACTACACTGATTTATGTTAGCTTCCGCACAACACTAGTCAGGGGTGTGTATTCCACAACACGATCATGCAGTATCAGACAGTATGCAGACGTGTAGGCAGGGAAATTCTCACTGCTTTCAAATTCAATGCGAATATCGACGGGTCCCGTCTTAACGGTCTCATTTTGTTGTGAACAGTCAATTACAACCAGAGGTGCAGAAGCGACAAATTCATCACGTTTAAGTAGCGGAGTAGCGTTATGTCTTTCATAGTAAGACTGTTGGAATCTTGCATACCTGTCATACAGCACTGAGGTTATGTTTTTCTTAAAATCCACATTCAGGTTCTCATATGGGAATGATACATCATTTAGAAACACTCTAACATTAGTGAGATTACAGTGGTCAAACTCAGATGAACTAGTCTCCTCGTTGCGTTTTCTGTCTGTTTGTAACCCCAGAATCACGAACCTAGGTTTCTCCAGTTGTGTCGATGTCTTTAAAGACCAAATTTGTTTCTTACTTATAGGGAGCAATGGATATTCTAGCAGGTCCCAACTTCTAAAATGCATGTAAAGTGGCTTCCACTCTCTACGATCTTAAGCAGAACTAATTTCTCTCTTTCACTCACTTGTAAATGTGGCATAACCCATGCAAGTTTATTGATGACAAACTTACTCTTTTCAGGATTTTGAGCAGCTTTAATGTATGAATTTGCATCATCCCTAGCACGAATCAATACCAGTTCTTGTTTTACATTGGTAAGTATCCGTTTGAAGTCTTCGAAAAAACCCAAAAATAAATTCATCAGTATACATACATCGAAGTAACCATTCCCAAGATCGTGTACACCCCATCCTGCGTTGTGCAACACACCAATTTGTCGGGGGTCACTTGAAATATATGTCTTCATTGTGCTTGTAATACCGACGTTACGATTTCTATCAATTTCAGCACCATTAATTTCATACCTAATTTCCTCAAACAGATGTGCAAATGCATTTGATGAGAGACTTGAATTTGTTGGTCCTGCCCCATCTGCCTTCACGAATCTTCCTTCTATGTGGAGATAGCTTTCACAAGGCAGTGTTAAAGTATCTTGGTTCTGAATAGGTATCCGAATCTCATCATTGTTATTAAAGGTCGTTGCTGCATATGGCTGATGAGACAAAAACTGTTTGCGTGTAACCGACTCATCAAATTCAACATTAGAAGTAATATCCAGAGCTTCATCCATTTTTTACGGTATAACCTAATGACTGTAAGAAGAGTGTGTTAGCAGCTGTTAAACGTTTCACTGGTGGTTCACGACTGACCATTGTTTGTATTGATCGCTTCTTATTATTATAACGAGCGCCCATTATACCAGTTTCTTTACATGTAGTCTCAGAGAAATTGTTTCACCTCTAAAATCCACCAATTCACCGTCCTGGTCGACGACTCTAATTACAATATTATTGAGAGATTTCACTGTGATAGGTAGATATATGACATTAGCAGGAACTTCAACAATCTTGTATCCTGGTGGTACTGTAGGGAAAAACTCGTGTAAAGTATGTCCTAGCTTGTCGTTAACGTAGTTACCTGTACATATGCTACACTCTATTCGTAAAGCATTAACTTTGAAAATCTGTACTGTGTAGTCCGAGGTATAAAATTTAGTACTTGGTTTTAACACACGTTTTGAAAAGCCGAGCAGTGGCCCAATTGAATTTGGTTTAGTAAAATCGATTTCAAACGATGTTTGTATCTCACTTCTGAGTGAATTGTTGTTTGCTCTAATTCTAAGCTCCTCGTTATTAGTCTGTTTACTCAAATAATTTGCCAAGTCATCAATATCATAAGATCCTGTGGGTATATCAATCACCCTATTTTTCCTGTAGTGAAATTTGCAGTTAGAGTTATCTATGTTTGGAATCGAGTTGTATGTTTGAAAGTCTACTAACCCGATTGTGTACACACCCTGACTCAAATCTATTGGTGGAAAGTAATCACAGCTCAGGACTGAACTATTGCCGGACAAACAGAGAGTTACAGACATGAGTTATCCCGACAAAGGTTCATACAAGACTGAAGTTATGTATTTTCATCCAAGAACTTTAAACACAAATGTCCACATACAGGTGTACCAAATTTCTGGTGTTGTTGTACATTATACTGAATACGGTTCCCAGCAAAGTACCATTGCAGTTCCAATGGTGGGGTAGGTCACCAAAACTGTCGAAATACTTAACTATTCCTTCCTTGTATTTAATATATGCCACCCAATGTGATCCAGCACCTTCACTGCTATCCAAGTTGACGATTCCACATTCACGTTCACGAATTTTATTAGGTAATGCATCACGCATGAATACTCCACGAAAATGAGGTATATGTAAATACTTTACATAACTACATATATCGTTATCTGTCAGCGGTCTCACAAACTTTTTTTTTTAAATCCCAAACCACTTTTTTGATACGGTTTCAAATGTAGACCTTTACCCCTCATTGCAATTGCCTCCATGGTTTCATTGTGACGTTTCTGTTCAGCCAACTGCTTTTTTGCTTCTTTGGCTGCTTTGACAGCCCTGACAATGCCAGAGGCTCCTCCTGCGAGAGCACCTGCTGCTGACAAACCAGCGAATATGGGTATTAGAGGAAGGATACCACCTTTTTCTTTTTCTTTTTAATATCACCACCCTTCTTATTCTTTTTCTTTTTGACACTTCCACCAAATTTTAGTTTAGCACGCATAGCCCTGTTAACTAGAAACGCCGCAGCACGTTCACCAAACTTTGCATCCTTCGCCTTCATTCTGTTTGAGGCCTTCTCCGCAAGTATATTATCTGCATTGCGTCTATCTACACCCTGCGTATACGCTATGTCGTGTTCCCTACATGCAGCATCGAGTGGATTGATCCCTGTTTGGCCCAGTTTCAGACGTTTTTCGAGTTTAGTACCCGGCCCACAAAATTGGTATGTCGGTATATGTGCCTCAAATGGCATCTTGTCGACGAGTTTGTTTAGGAAACCGTGTCCTTTCTTCTTCTTGTTCCTCGTTGGAGGCATTATTATTAACTGAGTGACTTAACATGTTTACACACATATATATATACACGGTGCATCCAAATGACATTACCAATATGCGTTTCACGAAACAACGTGCAACATTACCCGTGAGTAATGCAGATGTTGTTGACAGCGGTAAACGGTATAATAAGAACGGACCCCTATTTCCTGAGACAATAAGGGCAATAGTATGCGGACCATCAAACTGTGGAAAAACCAATATCGTGCTTTCACTGCTGCAACATTCCAATGGGGTTAGATTCGAAAACGTGTATGTGTTTTCAAAGTCTCTCTATCAACCAAAGTATCAATTACTGGGAGAAATATTAAAACCTATTAAAGGAATTCGGTATTTTACATTTAGCGATAATCAGTGTGTACCACCACCCACTGACGCTTTACCAAATTCTGTATTTGTATTTGACGATGTTTCATGTGAAAAGCAAAATAACATACGTGACTACTTTTGTATGGGAAGACACCGGTTAGTAGATTCTTTCTACCTGAGCCAGACATATAGTAGGATACCGAAACAATTGATTAGAGACAATGCGAACCTAATTGTGCTCTTCAAACAAGACGACATGAACCTCAAACACATTTACAATGACCACGTCAATACAGATATGTTGTTCAATGAGTTTAAAAACGTCTGTGGTTATTGCTGGAACGCTAGTAAACATGGATTCATGGTTATTGACAAAGACAGTGACATGTATCATGGTAGATACCGCAATGGTTTGACTCTTTCCTGAATAAATAACTGGTTGTACTGGGTACCAACATCATTACCAACATGGATAAGTTTGGGAGAACATCGATAATACAGGGTAAAAAAGTATTAATGTATTCACCTCAACATATACTTCTTACAAAAGAAGGTAGTTTGGATTGTCAAGGCAGAATACTTAACCATGTACTTGATCCCATCGAGGCAGATGATGTTGCAACCAAACAATATGTTGATAAACTTCTGTTACATGCCAAAATTGAAAAATTTATCAATGAATTGAGAACGAGAAGTGACTATGGTTGTAAATATTGTGGCAACGGATACGTTTAAAGATTATGCATATATTAGATACAGGCTTAAATTATTATGATATCCCAGTCAATGGCGAAATCCTCTCAATAGTCAAGCTGAAAAGAGTTGACGTAAGACTGAATTGGGTTAAAATTGACTATGGGGCCCCACTACTCAATGTGAAACGAGGTGATAAGCTTAGTTTTTTCCCAGCAACCGTAAATGGTCAACCCCACGAACCATTTACAGTTAAGGTGACAATCAGATATAAAATTGTGCAGTAGTTACCTTTGAACATTATTGTATATGCAAACATGGGTGTGGAAACAACTAGACGTGGTATCATAAAGGCGCGAAATGCAATTCGACACAAGTTGCTTGAATTGAAGGTTGGCAAGATTGACTCAGAACAATTTTTCAAAAGTTCATTAAAACCTGTGACCGATACTATGGAAAAAGTTTTCATACCTCAGCGACATCAGCAAGAGCAGCATTCTTCAAACTTGATTAAAAACTTCTTGAAGTCACTAAATCGAAGTGAACGTGATTATGATTTAGTGTACGGTGTCAGAGAGAAGAATGATTCGCTAATGATTGGAAATTCACCTCTGACGATTAATAAAGATATTATTGTACTCGATGGTAACGAATACGAGAAAACACAAGGACTAATGGAACTTTTGTTTTTAAAAAACCCAAAATTGTATACCACTAAGGACTTTAAAAAGTATTCAGAAATATTAAACTACACGAGTGCCCATAGAGTTAATTACAACCCAACTAGTAATGTTTTTAAAATTCCTAATAACATAAAGTATAAAAATATCATCTCTAAACTTGATAGTCCTTCAGAGGTTCCGTCTTCCGGTCTCCCCATGAAGGAATATGTGTATTGGGACGATCCAAATGAGCTTGTCGAAAGATTGCGTCTACTTACAGCGTCGACATCTGCAGGACACACGGCCCACTCCAATGAAATTATATCAGTGATTGAGGAACTTCGTGAACGAGGTATTCTACTGTAACATGAATCAAGTAGTTGCTGAAATCCACAGACCGGCCAGAAGAAATTTTCCGAGAAGACGTGTACTAATCAAAGGACTCGATGATCTATGGCAAGCTGACATTGTGGAAATGATACCCTATTCTCGCAAAAACAGTGGTTACAAGTACATACTGATGGTGATTGATACATATTCAAAGTTTGCGTGGGCAGTACCAATCAAAAACAAGTCGGTAGTGTTGTTGTAGCCGCAATGAAAAGAATACTGAGTTGCGGTCGTGTTCCTAAAAATTTACAGACTGACAATGGAAAGGAATTTTACAACTCAAAGTTCAAGGCACTACTGAGAAACAGCGATATTAATCATTACTCAACATATACACACTCAAAGCATCAATAGTTGAACGGCTCAACAGAACTATCAAGAATGCAATGTGGAGGGAATTTAGTAGACGTGGTTCACATCGTTGGATAGAATTACTTCCAAAATTGATTTCAAATTATAATACAACCTGGCATAGTACCATCAAGATGAAACCGTGTGATGTTAAAGACAACTCGTTACTTTCAACCGTATACAATCGTATTAAGATCACCACCCCAAATAAGTTCAAAGTGGGTGACCACGTTAGAATCAGCAGACTTAAGGAACAGTTTGAGAAAGGTTATCTACCAAACTGGTCGACAGAAATATTTATCATTAGGCAAGTGAAATTAACAAATCCTGTAACTTATTTACTCAAAGACTATCAAAGTAACGATATTGCAGGGGGATTTTACCAGCAAGAGTTACAATTAACAAAACATACAAGTACATTTCTGGTTGAACGAGTGATAAGGAAAAGGAAAAACATGGCATTGGTGAAGTGGTTAGGCTTTGATAAATCACACAATTCGTGGATACATGTAAAAGATTTATTTAAATTGTAATATACAATTATTGATTAATAAACTTAATTATTATTCTAAACATTTTTATTTATTTCTAATATTAATGACTCAATTGTATATCACAAATATTTACAAACGGTATGTTTCACCACACTCATACAATATTTACACGGAATTATTCATACACACAATCATGGTACAGACATTTTGACACATCACACAATTCGTAAAAACGTGTAAATATATTGACTGATAATTGTAATATACAATTATTGACTAGTAAAATTAATTAATATTCTACACATTTTTTCTTATTAATTACACATAAAATTTTACAAACAAAGGTACACGGATAAACGGTATATTCATCTCCACTCACACAATATTTTCAGTGAATTATTCATACACTCAATCAGGTACAGACTTGTGCCCCCATGGTAGGGTCTCTATTCCATCGGGGAAAATATACCGTTTATCGTCCAGTCTAGATAAACCCAGCTTGGATACTTCAACTGTCTTCATATGGTGAAGCTCGGACTGAAATCTATGCTGTGTGTGGTGCTTAACAGGGGCACCGTGTAAGCAATTGACATAGTCCACCATCTGCAGGTGTTTGGTGACTGAGCCTGCCAAACCTTTAGCCCGTCTCGAGGTCTGGTTGGTTTCTAAGCGGAATGTGTACATTTTTGATCTCAGACCCGCATACTCCACAACTAGAGAACCATTTGCCTCGTCCTTCATAACCCCAACAACCTTTTCGTTATAGGACTCTATCCCAAAACGGTTGTTGGTCTTATATCCAGACGTGTCGAATTCCTCCTGTTTCGCTTTATTACTTGGTATGGGTCGCAATCAGTCACCAAATAGATGAAACTGTCTGTGTCCATATAAAGCAATTTGGGTTGTATAAACTGAGGAATGGCGAATTCATAGTGAAAACGATACATTCTCAGTTTAGACAGATCGAGAATGCTCATTCCGACATAGACAGGTTTGTTAAAAAGTATCCGCACTTTCGACATTCCAGAGCCACAAAACCTTCCTCGAAAATGGTCATACGTTTGAAATTTGGTGCAGCTACAAACTGCGGGCACCGCGGGAGCCCACCCAATCAGTACACAATTTTACGTCGCGGTGTTTTCTAATGTTCTCCATTGTTTTACCGAAAATTGAATTATTCATCAGTTTGTAAAAATCTTTCTCAAAGTCAGATTTGGCTTGTTGGCGTGAACACGTGTTGAGAGATATGTAGTCCCGCAACCAGGTGACTGGTTGAAGGAAATACACGGTGTATTTTGTCCACAACCAACCCCAAACCTATACACTGCTGGAGAACTCGGTAATGGAGAACGTACCGAACCTTGTTCTCCAGTGTAGTCATTAATTTGGATAAGTTAGAGTTAGGTGTGGCTTTGTGGTCTGGGCATGGCGGTAGGTCTGCTAGAAAGTCGTGTTTATTTTTGGGAATCGTCAAGTCTACCTCCAAAACGAAACCACAAGGTGAGTCGGCCGCGATTTCCATAAAGTCTATGTCAACAATTTGCTCAGCTGTTAACCATTGAAACCCTCCAGATGGTAGATACTCTGACATGGCCCAACCGTACAAATTGTTTACGTCGAAATACATGATGTAATTTTGTGGTTCGTCAGAGTTGTACTCGCCATGTATGCGTTATTCGCTTTTGCGTACCTGTGCACACACTGACAAATACCCCACGAATTCCACGTTCAAAAAAAAGCAGCATGTCGACGTCTGTGAGAAGCTCCAGCTCGACACGTGTGATCTTTAACATGGCCTGCCACGAAAGACCTGGGGCTGTGAAGTATGAGCGGGGTCCAGGGTGTATTTTCCAAACATACACTCCTAAATTTTTCGAATAGATCCGCGAGTAATCGCACATCTGTGTCCATATATAGACTTGCATATTCCCCTAAGGTTTGGATCTGAAAACGCCACACTTGTGTCGCGTGTTCGTAATCAGCATCAGAAATTCCGGACTCTGACAGTGACTGTAAAATTTTGACTTTGGGGGGAGTGTGGTCTCAGAGAGTTTCTCCCACGAATCCATGTACTCGTAAGGGAAGACTCCTTTACGTTTAACTAATTGGAACTTTTCAGGGTCAGTGAAATTCGCACGGGTAATACACATATGTTCGTCTTTCATTGTCCCAATTAGCTTATCTAGTGAGGATTGCATAAAACGGTATGTGTCCAGAAACCTCAATGTAATTGATGTACCATAAATTTTTTTTGAAAAAGAAATGTAGCGCTCAGTGTTAATGGGTAGGACATTAATTCCATCTTTATCGAGTTGTGCTAAGGCCCTAACAATGAAGTGCGCATCATACCCAGACAAATTGTGACAAAATATGGGTATGTACCTCTTGGTTTTATATTGTAAATTGCAGTCATTGTGTGCAGCCCCTCTGAATTTTCCTGTGATGTGGCAATGATCGCGGACTTTAATATCATACCATACAATGCCTCTCCCACAGATGTGGCATATCTCAGCACGAAGAAATTGTGCTTCTTCCTCAGCGGACATTACAAGAGGGATACACTCTTTGTAAATCCTATCAACTTTTTTAGCTAGATCAATGAGTTGGTCAATAAACCAGTTCTCAGGGTTTCTTCCTGAGAAAGAGTTGAATGAGGGTAGCTGAAGATGATCGTGTGCGCAAACGACCTGGTACGCCACAGCAAAAGGAGTATGTTTCTGGACTTGAGTAATGTATGATGTGTTGGGTCGGGTCTGCACGTGTCAAGAGGTTCTAATATACATTCAAAATCCGCGTAGACGACAACTGGTACACGCTGTTGGTGTATAAAATCCTTGAACTTCAAGATCTTGTCTTCATCGTCTGGCAGATCAACTCTGACGGCACCCACCTTCGAGCAATCATTTCATGTTGTTGAAAAGATCTTCACGACCAAAATACTGTAGACATCTATCACATACAAATATCTGATTATGATGTTTGGTTAGTGATGATCTAAATAATGCCGACATGTTCTTTATCCAACAGTAATGAAATTTATCCCTTCGTAATCAAAAGCATATTAACGTGGAATTCGCGTTTGTTTTTAGTCAGGTGTAGAGGCCCATTAACAATATGTTTACCATTTCTTCTTTTTCCAAGCCATAGACGTTGATTGAATATCGGGGTTTTGTCGCTCAAATTTTGATATGTCCTTCATTTGATGGAAAATTTATATCTGTGATATGGAGAGTGTACTTAGTACGTGCTTCAATGTATTTAGACACTCTATTCGCGTTTTTATCCACATTTACGCGAAATGCTAGGATGACCCAATGAAAACACCGTTCATCAGTGTTTTTTATATTGATTACTGCATGCTTTGCGATGATATCTGGTGGCAGAGGTATGTATGATGAACCGCGGTAAAGTGGCTCAAATTTCGCGATATTAATATCGAGGGAGATGATATGATCGAGGGCTTTGCCACTATTTTTGTCCTGAAATTCGCTGAATCTGTTCATGATTTCTAGTGAAACATAGACTTTATACCATTCCCCCAAAGAATTGCTTATTGAGATTTCACGCATTTTTGACATGAGACATATACGTGCGGTTTCTATACGTTCTTCTTTTTCAATCTTGAATTCACAAACCAATCCCACCTGACATTTTACTATCGGTGTGGAAGGGTTTGTGAGTATCATATGAATTTGTTTTTTCCAAGTACCAAAACAAGCATTAATAAACTTTTCTGGTTCTTTGAAATGATGTGAATTTAAAATGCTGCCGCTAATAAGTCGATTACCGTAAGCAGTCGCCTTGGGGGTGAAGGTTAAAACCACTTCCGACTCACCCCTTATATCTGCGGTTGTAATGCCAGATCCTGTTCTTGAACCCATGTGTATCGGGGGAGAAACGTGTGGTTCACTTGACGACCCGGGTATATCCCACAAATTTAACTCTGGTGCATCTGAAGATTGAAGCATTGTTTCTGGAAAAAAATATTCAAATTATTTGACAGATAAAGGGAGGGATATAGATTAGATAGCTAAGAAAACTATGTGGTTTTTTCCTAAAACTGCATATTACGTACCCTGTCTCTTTGGTTCAGACGTCATATTCACAACAGAATGTGAAGTTGTAATTCGTGGTCGTTTTTGGACGGACACGCCATCTGTAAAATGCTTATATAAAGTTCTCGCTCACAACTACATTTGTGTAATTTTTACAAAAAAAAACTTTTGGCTTTACCAGATAAATATTCCATTAGAGATTTCATTTCAGCGTCGTTCTTAATTACATTTGGTTCTGCAATAAAACCCCTGATTTTTAATTCTGTGCACACAGATAAATTAAAAGTAGGTATTAATTTTATACTTTTTTACCTCTGTCAATTTTTTCGATGAAACTTTCGAAATCGATCTCATTTGTATTCACCGTGTGTCCGGTAGCTTCAGAGGTATTTAGCTGATTTGAGATGGATGTCTTCTGTGCAGGTATTTCATCTAAAAAAATGTTTATATAGAATTTTTGGTCGCAACGTCATTTGGCTAATTTTTACAAAAAAAATATGTTGGGCTCACCAGATAAATAGTCCAATAAACACATTGTTTCAGGGCCCTTAGGTACATTAGGTTCTGAAATAAAACCTTAATTTATAATTGTCTACACACAGATAAATTTCGTCTAAGTATTATTTTAATGAATTTTTTCTTACCCATGTCAATGTTTTCCATAAATTTTTCGAACTCCAGCACATTTGCATCCATGTCCTTAGTGCTACTAGGAAACTCGTCTGAGAAGCTTTTGATGTCTTCTTGACGATTCTCAGCTCTTAAATATCCTAATCTCTCACTCTCAACTTAATGATGTGTTTTGGAACTGAGATAAAAACACCTAGGGTGTGACGCTATATGTGGCTAAATTTTATGTGTCAAATTACAGTAAAAAGACGATATTATATTTTTCCACAAGAGGAAAACCAAAGATCTGGATAGTGAAATAAAAAAATCATATGCTCTGAGATACGTTTTCTGCATACGTTTTCTTTTTTCATATGTTTTTAAATTATGTAAAACTACAACAGCTAATGACGTGTTTCACTTTCTACAATTCGTTGACATTCAGACAGCCGATGGTGGTGACACAGCTCACTTTGAAATAACAACTTTCACTTTTCTATCCGCGTCTCTCCCAGCCCAGTACACAACCGCATTCGAGAGCAGACTGATGTGGGGTAAGCCAATTTGGCATTTATGTGTGCGAATGTTATTTAATTAGTGAAGAACTGGGGTCTGAAAATAAATGATAGAGAAGCTGTGTTGTAATATCCGGAGTACTCAAATCTGGTTATTCATTTTACATGCCGTATGCAAGAAAAATTAGTTTCAACCTCTAGGTTATGAAAAGGGGTTGTTATACTTTAAAATTTTCTCGTCACTAGGTTTGCAAATTATTCGGTATTATTAAAGAATCAAGTATTTGTATCAATCTCCTGAACCAGTAGGCTTATCCTACTTCCCATTCACCCCCGCAGGGTTTTAATTCAAGTGATTTATTTTCATATTATTAGATTATTTTTATTTAGCTCAAGTTACTGACCGATTTTCACACACGTCTCTAGCAGATTTAAAAAAAAAATACATGAATAAAAGCTTTTGCATGTAAAGCTACGAAGTGATGAAAATACCAACGATTTCCCGTTCAATTTCGTAAGCGATGAAGCTCCCCCTTTTACATGGGATCATTTCCACAAAGAACTCGTATTTAATTATAGAATTAGTAGACGAAGAAAAACCGTATAATGCACATTTGTCGTAATGAAAAAAATTTAAAGTGTTTAACATCCCCCATACAACATAATAACTCAGAAAAATGTGATTAATATACCAAAATGAGCCTGCATAGTGTTAGTAGTGGGAGAGGACTTCCATTCAGTCCGATTGAATTTGGAAATATGTAATTGACACACCAACACATAATTTCGCTGCCACAACTTAAAATTAGTTCTCGTTCATCGGCATATGGCAACAAAAATTTTTTTAACCAATTACTTTATTACTCCACGATGAGCACTTCCTTGACAATGGAATTATATTATGTAATTTAATTTAAGAAAAATAACTTTTATGTGTTTATATAAAAATATTGCTCATTATTCGGAGTGATTTGGGGAAACCATGGTAAACCCAATTCTGGATGTCACAAATATTAAATTATTTGGTTGTCTGAGAAATTTTTTTTGCTATCGTCTGTTCTTGATGATGAAAGAGAAGCAGTCATATCCGGGATATTGAAACCTGTTTATTCATTTTAGATGCTGTATGCCAGAAAAATAAGTTTCATCACCTAGGAGAAACTTTGTTATCGTCGGTTCTTGATGATGATAGAGAAGCTGTGTTGTAATATCCGGGGTACTCAAATCTGGTTTTTCATTTTAGATGCCGTATGTCAGAAAAATAAGTTTCAACCTCTAGGTTATAAAAAAGTCTGTTATACTTTAAAATTTTCTCGCCACTAGGTTTGCAAATTATTCGGTATTATTAAAGAATCAAGTATTTGTACCAATCTCTCCCTGTGGGGTTTTAATTCAAGTGATTTAATTTCATATTATTAGATTATTTTTATTTAGATCATGATTTCGTTTTCACTCTGAGAATTAAATCTTGGAAGTATCCTTCACTATTTACGGAATTTTTTCATTGACTCGTATGGTCTTGTAATAAATAAATAATTTTTTTCTCTTAATGCAGATTTCTAAATTATCGATAGTTTCGGGGATTACACTGCTCGAGGACATTCACATGCTTGCCTCACATGTGCTTTTTATTTCATAGTGTTAAATTCTTTTTTATTTTAGCTCAGGGTTTAGAAACCCGGTGCGAATTTTTTTAATATTTTTAGGTTTTTCATTTAACCCCTCTAGTTTCGACCCCCAGTTTGTGATATTTAAATTATTGGTATTTTTTAACGTACTGTTTACCGACAATGCGAAGAGTATCCTTTTACTGTTTGCGGAATTTTGCCATTTGAATTTGTTGATTAAATTTTGGTAAGTCCGATAGTTAATTAGACTTGCTCAATTCACTAATTCGATTTGTGTGTTTGTGTGAGGAAGTCCAGGGAGGCCTTTAGAATTATGGACGTACTTGTGACGTCATTATAGTTCGTCGAATTGTGATGCCACGGAACGAGGAGGTCCGGGAAGGCCTTAGAATTACGTCATGGGAATTTCACACCCGGAAGTTCACGTACTTGTGACGTCATTATAGTTCGTCGAATTGGATACTTTTGAAGACTTATTTGTGACGTCATGGAAAATTCCAGTCACTTGGTGTACCCGGAACTTGATGACGTCATTATTGATAGCCGAATTGGCTATTATCCCCGTCCGGCACTTGATGACGTCATTATTGGTAGCCGAATTGGGTATTTTCCCCGGATACATGTTGATGACGTCATGTGAAGTAAACATCCGGGATCATTAAGGACTCATTAGCGGTGACCTCGTGCTTAAAAGAATCATATCTTACTACTTTCGTGGACCCAGCCAAGGGCGTATCCATGGTCAGAACGAGGGGGAGGGGGGGAGGGGAAACTCGTATTTTTTTCCAGTCAATGGTGTGGGGAACTGAAACATGACGATTTCTTACAAAATGAAACTCAAACCTATTGAGGAAACTATTTTTATTACTGATTAACTTAGTAATCCAACCATTTAATCCAAGGACCTACTACGTAGTTAATTGAGATCGTAGCTTAATTATAGGTTTTGTGTAAACATTAATCGTCTCGGATTCTCAGAAAATTTTTCAATAACTTTATTTTTCAATATCTCACGGTGTACTTTCACGAAGTTTCGATTCACACTCATCAGGCATAATCCAGTCAATCTCTCCTGTCCCATATTGCTCCTGAGCCAGTTCTTCACTCGTCGAAGCGTACTGAAGGCAAATTCACTTTTCTTCTAGCCCCCCCCCCCCCTCCTGCCCCTAGCTGGATACACCCATGGACCCAGCCCTCCTAATTAGTGCTTTGTTATAATTCTCACGTTTGTCGATAGCAGTAATATGCGAATAGTGTTTCAGACTTAACTTTGTTTTAATTCTATTAATGACAAGTTGAAAGAGGAACTGAAGCACTTTAATCTGCGAATTGAATTAAGAAATAATTTACAGAAAGCTTTTGAAATGGTTGAAGCTAATGTGAATGAATTCAACAAAGTAATGGATATCATGGAAGGCGCTGAAGGTCCGGATAATCTTTTAAATTTTGAAGCATTAGAAGCTCTTAATCCTACTGACGATTTTAATCACATCAACACTGCAGAGGCGGAAGGTGAGGATATTCAGGAAATGATAAACAAAACCTTAATATTGATCAGAAAAGTTTGATATTGTTGTGAAAACTTTGGAAAATATTGAGAACAATGAAATGATGTGTTGTTTTGTGAGTGATACAACATTACTCTGGTATGTATTCATTTTCGTCTTTCGGTAATATACGATTCTGTTGACGATGATAACGGGTGGTTCAGTAGAAATATATCCTTGCTTTAGAAGTTCTCCTCCGGTGAGAGGAAAATCTCCATTCGAAAAAATATCTGTCTCAAAGCGCGCAAACTTCATAGGTAATCTACTTTTCCTAACCTATGGACAAAACGTTGTAAGTAGAAAGAACCTACTCAAAAAATGCGACATTCGTTGAAATGTTACGCAGAACAAGAGTACGCGTTATAACGCAACAAGACCATGATGTGTTGAATATACATCTTATTACCTCCGATATAATCCAAATGATGGTAGATAATTCAAACAGCCGAATGTCTTTCCAAACTCTCAGATGAAGCAGTCTCTTTATTGCCGACGAAAAACATTTGTCAGCAGTTAAATGATACTATATTATAAACGATTCCACATACAGATATAAAACTTGTTGCAAACAATAATATAGACTGCTCAAGATAATTTTCTTCAAGAGCTCCTGAGTGCCTTAAAATACAGGGAAGAATCTATTTAATAAAAGCCGGGTTAGAAGAGTAATAATTAAAGAAGAAGCGAGAGTAATGTTGAAACGAAACATTGAAGTATTAACACAAACACAGGAATGATTGAAAGAGTCATAAAAATCCCTCAATAAAGCTTTCCAACTGCTATAAAAAAAAAAGATTGTAAATGCCAAAATTTAGTGTATGTCCTGTAACTATCTGTGCAGTTCAAGAGATGTTTCAGTCTTACGACACTTAAGAAAACCTGCACCTAGTACTATTTGAAATCAACATTATCCATTATCAGCCAGTTCAATATTTTTCTGATGTGGTCTCTTAAGGTCATGATTTTTTCAGATATAACTTGAGCAGTCTTCTCCTAGCCTCACGATCTTGGGCGATCCTCTGCCAGTTAACTCCGAACAACCCTGCGTATGTCCTTGTCGCATCGGTCTGGTGGTCTTCCTCTAGGTCTGGGGTGATCTCTTGGGCTCCATTTTATCACTATTTTTGTCCACCTCTGGTCTTTTTCCGGGCAATACGGTCGGCCCATTGCCACTTCAGGGATGCTGTCTACTCTAAGATGTCTGTGACCTTTGTAACTGACCTAATGTCTCTTGCCCGTTTGTTGCCTTTTCTAGTTAAGCCTAGCATTGGCGTCTCCATAGCTATTTGGGCAGTCCTTAGTTTCCTGTGTTGACATACGGTCCCACAGCCGTATGTCAACACAGGAAGAATTCACTGGTCATAGACTATTGCTTTAGATTTGTGGGCATTTTAGATTTCAGGATAATAGAATGCCTCCAAAATGCTTGCCATCCCAGCATGATGCGGCGGATAATTTCGGGTTTTACATCACCTCTCATATTTACGAGCAGGCCAAGATAAATGCACTCATTGACATTTTCCAAAGATTCTTTACATAGTTGTACGAGACCCTCTGTGGCCCATTTGTTAGACATACTCGTAATTTTTGTTTTTGATAGATTCATTCCTAGGCCATCTGCTTAACACTCAGAGGCGAGGTCGATAACCAAGATTTGGAGTTCATCAAGGTCATTAGCAACAAGTGCAATGTCATCAACAAATCTCAAGTTGTTAAGTCTTCTGCCATTGATTCTAATTCCCTTTTCCGTCAATTCTAACTTTGACATTGCCATCTCCAAGACAGCTGAAAATAATTTCGGAGAGATGGGATCACCTTTGCTTAACACCTCTTTCGATGCGGAACTCAGTGATTGGTTCTCTAACATTGACAAAGTATGAGGAGGTGACATAGATATTATGGAGCACTCTAATATAAGCTTTACAAGGCTCATAATAAATCATTCATATTATGACTTTACCAGATTTTTTACTTTAAATCAACGATCCATAACCCAGCTTGTGAATTATTTTATACAAAAATAATTGACAACCAATTGCCTTCACGTGCGAACTTAGTGACCTGTACCTCAGTAGAATTCCTCTAGAAATAATTACGCCAAGAAAAATAATTATTACGATCAGCTCACCATAAATTACTTGCGCTAAAGGAAAGAAAATGCTACTGTTTGGAAACTACCAACTATCGAAATAAATGTAGTGCCAATAGTAATAATGCCCTTGGTTTTAACAGTAGACTAGCCTCCTCGTGGTGCACCCTAGGTAACGTGGCACAGTCTACATCTCAGCTGGTTGCTGGACATCCAGTCTTAGGACATCACAATATTGTCTGCTTTAAATGGCCCCTCTGCAGAATTTGTTACTTACTACTACGTCAGGTACACATATATGATTTCATCCCAAAATCATTATAAAAGTTCACTATTGGTTCTTTTTCCTGTATTTACCCCATGAAAACCACAAACGAGAAACGTTTCGGAGCATATTTGTATGTTAATAATATAATCCACACAAGCCAAGATTTCCCTCCCACGTGTTTCGAGCTTTACTAGGTTTATAATAAAACATTCATATTATGACTTTCATTTCAGTAAAAATTATGACTTGCATAATGGCAAAGTTCCCAGATTTTTTTACTTTAAATCAGCGATCCATAATACAGAATGGAACCACTCTTTTTCAGAAAGTGTGGTGAATATACGTTGTATAGTGTACACTAGGCTCAGAACAAGATATCATAACTTTTTGTCACTAAACAATCACGAGACTTGGCCCATTTTTAAAAGAAGCGTTTCTGCGGAATCGCTTTTTTAAGCTATCCCTAGTGTTCATAACCGTACTTTGAAATATGCGATTTCCTGTATTACCTAAATTCACCTTTATTTAGAGACAAGCTACAAAATGTGGGCTGTTAGTGGACAAATTCATAGAGTAAAAAAATGTAGTCAATTGACTTTCATATTAGGTAAGGTTTGTATGTTCCAAAAAAGACAAATACAAACTGTATTACTAGCTTTAACTGTTTATTAATACAACAGGGGTGCAGTTGATTTAACCGTTCTAATAATAGTGTATAACCGTGTGGTGAAGTTCGTGCCTGGTAGAGCGTGTGTTCGATGCCCGTCCCGGCTTCGCAGAATTCCGTTTTGCAAGGATCCCGAAATCACTCCTGCCCGATTCCGCAGTCATGAGTGATTTCTTTCCAATCCTTGTCCACAATCCTCTACAGCCGGCCTCGGTAGCGTAGGGGCTAGAGTGCTAGCTCCACGTGCCGAAGGTCGCCGGTTCGAATCCGGCCGCGGGCATGGATGTTAAGTGTTGTGTGTCTGTGTGTGTGTCCTGTCCGTCCTGTGGCGTCCGCACTTTGAAGACTATATAATCACTGGATTTAACTGATTCACTGGAAGCTTTAATATAACACATTGAGCTGGCTGTATGGCCTCAGCTGCCAAAAGCCATATAAAATAATAACAATTAAAAAAAACAATCCTCTACCACCCCCCTCCCCTCCGCCCTACCAGCAAATGTTATTCTGAGTTATATGGAACAAAGTTAAGTACTCACATGTCCACATGTCGCACCTGGCAAGTTAAAAAATACATAATAAGGGGTAAAATCTATGAACCTGGTGCTGCATTACAGAAATATGTATTATGGCCGGAAAAGTTTCAATAATTATTTGTTCATCGAAGGAAATTACTGTCGCAGTACATTGATCCACTGCGATTTACTGTTAGTCCCTATTACTATTAATCTGAGAACATGGTTCAACAACACCATTGTTGCAACCAGAAGTGTGTTTGTTTTCAGGGCTAAGGAGGTTTGGTGTGTTTACAGTACATAACGGGAAACTTGACAACAGTCAGATATCCAGAGGAAACAAAAACAATATTATTTAAACATTGAACACCACTGACCAAACTATATGAAAGTAACCATTAACGTTTATCAGGGTACAGTAGTAACGTATTCTTGCTACTCACGCATTGCAATGCAGTGATTTAGGATTGTTGATTCAATTGTTGTCTTCGATAACTGCGTTAACCGTGATATAATCCAATTATTACAAATTTATGTTAAAATCGTACACTGTGAGAAATTTGGTGTAGAAAGTTTTTATAATCTTGTTTTACTCTTGGCTTTTGTTTTCTCATTTTTGTTTATAAATAACAGATTTAAACAAAATTATGTCGTTCCATTTTTTAGAAAAAACTTTGTAACGCTTTAGGATTAATTACAATAAGAGAGCTGAGATTACAGAATTTCTGGTGTCATTCAACCAGAGCAAATTTCATAATTCTCAGTTCTTGCTCTGTTTTATTGAAACAAGATTCTTTAAATTGGCGCTTTAAGAGAGGGTTACCGAAATCATCCAACATGGTGCCAAACCACAGACTTGAATAGCACAACAATCAGAGATGCTAAAAATTTATTCACGCCTATGATGTTAAAACTGTCTTTATGTTTTCTATATAAGAGTATAATTCAATAATGTAAATTTCAAGATAATGCACAAACGAAAGAGAAAACCGTACAAAATCTGTTGATACCGGCAGTAATTATTCTGTTGTGCTCTCGTCCTTTTATAAAGTATTAAAACTTCTGCTATATTAATTCTTTAAAATGGCGTAACAAAGTGAAACAGGTCGTAACGACTGGTTTTTGTTGTTTTTTTGGTTAGTTTTTCCGTCTTGTAACTAAAACAAATGCTTTTGATGGCATAAAAAGTTGCAAAACGGGGAAACTAACTAAAAAAGCAAAACACAGTTATCATGGCAACTAAGGACCTGGTCCGAAAAATCACCAACATGTTAAATCAGGTCGTAATTAATTTGGCCTGAATCTTTCCAGTAACTAAAATATTTCTTTTCTAAAGAAGTTCTAATCTACTCGACTGAAAGAGAAATGTTGCGTAGATTTAACATGTGTGTACTATACATTACTTGGTTATAAATAAATAAGTAACGGTAAATTTACAAATAAAATTTAATTATGGCACTATTACCTGCTGTACACAAGGAACAGTAAATTGTCCAAGATAATGTTGCGGACCACTAACTTATACGGGCCCAATTTTTTACCTATGTATATATTAATAACATCTGCGGCATATTTTATTGTATCATTACGACATTATAAATTTTTTAGCATGTTTGGAATTCCTACGGAAACACAGTTATGAAACTTAACTGTTAAAACTTAACTACACATTGACCAGATTCTTAATATTTAGTAACCAAATGAATAATAATGTTACTATAGGCAAGATGCTAACTGACCGACACTACAAAACAGATTAAAAGAAACAATACCTGACACCTTTTATTTTGTTTACTTCACCACTATTATGTTACCAATCCTACCATATAGGGCAGTTCATCACACTGTAACGAGACTGCTGTGTCAGACTCGTACAATGTTTCAAATAGTAACAATAATTCATATTTAAAGGAGGGTAGGAATATTTTGTCGTGAGTGCCAGAGCAGGGCGGTATTTTTGCTTTAAGCCAGGAGGGAGACACCTGTAACGGTAACTTTGTTGTAGGCCATGTTCCGCAGTTGTTGCATAAATATTTTTTAATAAAAATCCGTCTTCTAACAACTGGTTTTATTTTTAAACTTTCCTCTACCAGACGCGTTTCGCCCTTCTGGAGTGGGGCATCGTCAGTGGCTATAAATAACATAATATTTTGATCATATTTGTGTATGCGAATCTAGTACATTAATTATATACATATATTCATGCTGTAATATTGTATCATCTGTAGGTTCAATCTGTTATAATTATTCTATATATTATTCAATATATTATTCAATATATAGAATAATTATAACAGATTGAACGTACAGATGATAAAATATTACAGCATGAATATATGTATATAATTAATGTACTAGATTCGCATACACAAATATGATCAAAATATTATGTTATTTATAGCCACTGACGATGCCCACTCCAGAAGGGCGAAACGCGTCTGGTAGAGGAAAGTTAAAAATAAAACCAGTTGTTAGAAGACGGATTTTTATTAAAAAATACCTGTAACTGTGGATGCGACCCCTCTCATACCTGGGCTGAGAGGCAACATATTTCACAATAGGGAGTGAAGACCAGCTAATCTCCGGCAGGTGCGGGCCTGACTGACCCTTCTCCGGTCAAGTGAATAATCAGGCTGGACAATCTATTGTGCCGCGAGATGTGAGATCGCCGCACCTAATGAAAAAGTATGGCAGATGGAGGTATGAATCATGTGACTGTGAACTCCCAATCAACGTGAACGTTACAAAATAATAATAAGCCCTTTGGTGTATTCTGGATCCACATGTCACGGATTGGATTTCGACGGAGCTGGAAGGGATTCCGATCCAACATCGAGAAAGAAGGACGTTTACCAGAGGTCTTGCAGTGGTGACTAGCAGAGAAGGAGGTCTTGCGGTGGCGTCTGGCGGACAGAGAGGTCACGTCATCACCCGGTCTTCGATTACGACGAGACTTATAAGAGTACGGTTTGAGCCACCTCTGGCTTGCGATACCTATTGCTGTTGTCTGATGGAAGTGTGCGTGTTACTATCATAGGTGCCGACGCAACACCACTGCTGTATAAACGGTAAAGACATTCGGCCATTAAAAAGAACTCAGTGTTGCGTGTTTCCTCGACCCGTCAACGCCTCTGAGCAGAGTATCACTCTCTGACAATGTTTCTGAGCATGTTAATAGCCGTGAGCAACCTGATTTGATACGGGAAGACTGTCATAAATTCCTATCAATTAGAAAATATTGTTTTATTTAAGTCCAAGACTTAATGGCGCCCTGTTTGAATTAAGATACAGAAATTCATTTCTATAAGCTAGTATTTGTGAAGAACTTTATAAATTAGTAGAGGAATTTTAATGTTAGCAAAATTCAATATTGACATAGTGCTTAAATTTCACATAAAGTATGTCACTGTTGTTTGTTTAAAATTAACGCCTTATGCCTCATATCGTAAGACTCGGTATTAACTTTGTTTGAACCCTTGATTTTCATGTATTAAATTAACTGTAATGTACACCGACGTCTGTAAGCATTCAATGTTGAATCTGAATAAATCTGTCAGGTTATGACTTTATATTAGTGATGAAAGCTAGCATATCACTTTGCACCCTCTTCCTATTTGATAAAATCAAATGATTAAAATTATTAAATTGATAAGATCAACAAAATCATTAATATCAAAATTAATATAATGGTAAATGTAAAGCAATAAATATAATTACACAGTGAAGACCCCTTCTACTACCACAACACCTACTACAAGACCATAAGAAAGTAATCATTAACTTAATCCTTAAACGAACGGCACCCTTTTTGATGCCAGCTGGAGAAGGATAGGTTATTGTAGGAACAATGTTGGCGTATCCTCATTTCTGGAAATACCAGAATTTTGCCTGGTCACTGATATATTCGTGCCTTTTAGTAAAAATGGGTATATGGCTTATGATCGCTTAATTTTTTAAATTTACTTATGGCTTTACGCCTCGTCGACATTGAGTTCATTAGAGGCGGGATGGGACTGAGAACAAGGAACGGGAAGGAATTCAGCCATGGCCTTTTGAAGAAAGCATCCCGGCATTCCCCTGGGGAAATCATGGAATACCCAAATGTGGATGCCCGGACGGTGATTCGAACCGCCGTCCTCCCGAATGCGAGGCCAGAACGTTAACCGCTAACCCACCACTCTCGTTCATGATCGCTTAAAGCATTATACAGTACGATTAAGGTATGTAAAGTTTTAATAATATGCCTGTGGACCATTTGAAAAATCTTCGCGGATACAAGTGGTCTGCGATCGCTAATGTAACCTACACAGACGGAAAAAAAAATCCCAACACCAAGAAAAAATTATTGTAGAGTAATGAAATTTGGACAATGCATTTGTCAAGTTAACATGTTTAATTGATTAAATTTTCAAGATCACAGGTTAATTTAAGCTCAAGAAAATGCATTTCAAATGTGAAATACTGTTAAATTAATAGCCGGTGTAACCTCCAGAATTTTGAATGCAAGCCTGCAAACGTGAATGCATTGTGTCATACAGGTTTCGAATGTCACTTTGTGGTATGGAGTTCCATGCTTGTTGTACTTGTGCTGTCAATACTGGGACGGTCAGTGCTGGCTGTGGATGATGCTGGAGTTGTCGTCCAATGATATCCCATACGTGTTCAATTGGAGACAGATCTGGTGATCTCGCAGGCCAAGGTAACATGTCGACACTCTGTAGAGCACGTTGCGAGACAACAGCGGTATGAGGGCGAGCGTTATCCTGTTGAAAAACTCCCCCTTGAATGCTGTTCATGAATGGCAGCACTACAGGTTGAATTACCAGACTGACGTACAAATTTGCAGTCAGTGTGTTTGGTATAACCACAAGAGTGCTCCTGCTGTCATAGGAAATTGCTCCCCAGACCATGACTCCAGGTGTAGGTCCAGTGTGTCTAGGCCGCAGACAGTTTGGTTGCAGGCGTTCCCCTGGCCTCCTTCTGACCAACACTCGGCCATCACTGGCACCAAGGCAGAACCTGCTTTCATCAGAAAACACAACAGATCTCCACTCCGTCCTCCAATGAGCTCTGGCTTGACACCACTGGAGTCGCAAACGGCGATGGCTTGTAGTCAGTGGAATGCACGCTACAGGGCGCCTGGCTCGGAGCTGTCCTTGAAGTAACCGATTTCTAACAGTTCGTTGTGTCACTGTGGTACCAACTGCAGCTCGAATTTCTGCCGCAGACGCAGTACGATGCGCCACAGCTGTACGCCGAATACGGCGGTCTTCCCTCTCAGTAGTGCCACGTGGCCTCCCGGAACCCGGTCTTCTTGAGGCAGTACCATCCCTTGACCACTGCACCCAACAATCATGCACAGTGGATACATTCCGGCCAAGTCTTTCTGCAATATCGCGAAAAGAAAATCCACCTTCTCGTAGCCCTATTACACGACCTCGTTCAAACTCGGTGAGCTGTTGATAATGGCTTCTTCGTCTTCTTAAAGGCATTCTTGGCTAACATCAACTCACTATGTCAAATCTCAGCGGTAAATAACGTTCACAAACTTTACAGCGCGTATTTAAAGCAAACCTGATTTGCAAGCTCTGAGTAGCGCTACTAGCGCCACACTTATGCGCGAAGCGCGAAATTTGAATCGATGTCATCTTTCAGATGTATAAACACGCCTACCAAATTTCGTTTATCTAACACAAGTCTTTCTTGGTGTTGGGATTTTTTTTTCCGTCTGTGTATTTCAACCGTTGGTAACATTTAATTCTACTTTGTCAATGATTGGTCACTTACTTCCCGACGATGGCTTGTAATTATATTCACGTCATTTCTTTATTGTATCACAACACCTACCATTTATTAAATTAGGAGACAATTAATTTGAGCTGTGAGTGAGTAATACACACGGCTGGGGTTCATGAAGTCACATATTTAATCACCATTCCATCCATCAATGACTTCCTCTGAGATACTGCAGTAGAATACCGGGTTGGTTCCCTCAAAAGACCATGGGAAAGCTCCTTCTATTTCCTTGCTGCCACAAAAAATGTTCTCCTGGCTCTAATGACTTTGATTACGACGAATTATACAGCCTCAGTAAAAAGCGTTGTATTAATTACAGCCCTTCCTTATAATACTTCTGATATGTTGCAATGGACGTCTTTTCGACGCAAACATGGGGAATTCCCTTTATTAAGACATCAAGTCGTAGTTTACGCATATTTGTCGGAAACCATATCACTCTTTTGCTTAGTGACAGGAGGTTAGAGGGCAACTGATAGTAAAATTCTTAGTATCTTCAGTCTGACTCACTCGACTGTAAGTAATCATCACAAGTGCGAGATGCTTTTAAAACCAAGTTCATAGTTCTTTTTGTGGTTTCAAAGGGTTATGTAAATGAAACACACACGAAAAAATTCAACTGTAGAAAAATAGGTCTTTAAAAATGTAGAAAATCGTATAAACGTACTTTGATGACATTTTTACTATCAGATTCACGAAACTCTGGATCGAATTATCTATGTGATTTTTTTGTCAAAGATTTTCTCCTAAAATTCATACTTTTTAAAACTAAGCAATAATTTTCTTTTCTTTTACGAAAACTATAACTCCAAAAACTATGTGTATGGTTTTATTGTAATTTTTAGGAGACCCTATATCACTGTAAAACATGAAATATTTTTTCGGTAAGTACTTTCGTAAATAAAGAGTATACTAGATTTTACATTGATTTCGCCAAAAACACGTACAAATAGTGGAATAATTAAAAATCTAAACATTTCCAAAGTAGGTGGATTTCCAGCATTCATCTGATACCCATGAACTTTATCTAAGATAAAATTTCTTTTAACGTCCCCTCCCCCCTCTCCCCTCCCCCTCCTCCGTCACCCCTCCAAAGCAACCGATAATTATTTCCACACCAATGATTTATTTAAAATATTAGTTTATAATCCTGATTGCGATAATCTATATATATAATAAAACTGTAAGAAGGAAAAAGTTTTAATAAGTTAGTTGATGTCCTATTACAAAGAAGTAAGATGCAAGTAGAGATGAACCCAATTCACGGAAACTACTACTACGATTTTTGATGGGGTTTCCATTGATGTAAAGACTGTGGACACTAGGATAGAATAGGACATATTTCGATTTGATATGACGAAGAAAAGCTGATGGATTTAAGGTATTTTTGCTGAACGCGATTAACGTAAAAAGTACTTGTCGGATTTTGATAGGGCTTCGATTACTGTATAGTTCGTGCTCCCGTGGGTAAAATAAGCTATCTTTCATTTTGACGTGATGTAAAAAAGAAAAAAAAAAATGAGAAATTTAACAAATATATTAGTTTACGTTGATCGCGATTGATGTAAAAGCTACTAGTAGGAATTTGATGGAGTTTTGTTAAATGTACAGCCCATCGTCCCGCTTTGATGTCACCTGGAAAAGCCGTGGGACTTAAGATAATTTTTTGTTGAACGCGATTTACGTAAAGATTGCTGGCCTGGTAATCATGGGATTTTGATTAAAGTATAGTCCGTAGTCCCGCGAGTCAAAATAGGTAAGTTTCATTTTGATTTAAAATTGTAATGCTGATATACATTGAAGAGTCAAAGAAACTAGTATAGTCATGCGTATGCAAACACATTGATACGTAAACACTCAAGAATGCGGCGCTGCGGTCGGCAACGCCTATATAAGACAACAGGTGTCTGGCACAGGCATTAGATCGGTTACTACTGCTACAATAGCAGGTTATCACGATTCAAACGAGTTTGAAAGTGGTGTTATAGTCAGCGCACGAGAGATGGGACACGGCATCTCCGAGGTAGCGATGAGGTGGGGATTTTCCCGTACGACCATTTCACAAGGGGACATCCATAAATTACGTGATGTGAAATAGGGGGGGGGAGGGGTCCGGCGAAATCTCACAAGATCTCACCAAGGGGGAGGGGGGGTCTATGGAAATCTCACGTGAGATTTTGCGAAAATTTATTGGACAGTAGAGATAAAAAAAAAGGTCTACAATTTGTGCCAAAGTCGATTTTAGGCGTCAAAAAGTGAGGCTGTGACCTAAAAAAAAAATCTAGAAACGTTTCCAGGGCGATTTCTAGGGGGCGGGGGGGTCCGGCCAGATCTCACGAAATCTCACCAGGGGGGAGGGGGATCCAGAAATCTGGAAAAACACCTCACGTAATTTGTGGTTGCCCCCCAAGTGCACCGTGAATATCGGAAATCCGGTAAAACATCAAATCTCCGACATAGCTGTGGCCGGAAAAAGATCCTGCAACAACGGGACCAACGACGACTGAAGAGAATCATTCAACGAGACAGAAGTGCAAGCCTTCCGCAAATTGCTGTGGATTTCAATGCTGGGCCGTCAACAAGTGTCAGCGTGCGAAGCATTCAACGAAACATCATCGATATGCTCCTTCGGAACCGAAGGCCACTCGTGTACCCATGCTGAGTGCACGACACAGCTCTACGCCTCGCCTGGGACCGTCAATACCGACATTGGACTGTTGATGATTGGAAGCATGTTGCCTGGTCTGACGAGTCTCGTTTCCAATTGTATTGAGTGGATGGATGTGTGCGGGTATGGAGACAACCTCATTAATTCATGGACCCTGCATGTCAGCAGGGGTGTGTTCAAGCTGGTGGAGGCTCGGTAATGGTGTGGGCATGTGCAGTTTGAGTGACATGGGATCTCTGATACGACTAGATACGGTTCCGACAGGTGACACGTACGTACGCATCCTGGCTGATAACCTGCATCCATTAATGTCCGTTGTGCATTCCGACGGACTTGGGCAATTCCAGCAGGACAATGCGACACCCTATACGTCCAGAATTGCTACAGAGTGGCTCCAGGAACACTCTTCTGAGTTTAAATACCTCCGCTGGCCACCAAACTCCCCAGACATCAAAATTATTGAGCACATCTGGTATGCCCTGCAACGTGCCGTTCAGAAGAGATCTCCACCCCCTCGTACTCTTACCGATTTATGGACAGCCCTGCAGGATGCATGGTGTCAGCACTACTTCAGACATTAGTCGAGTCCATTCCACGTCGTGTAGCGTCACTTTTGCGTGTTCGCGGGGGCCCTAAACAGGGGCGTAGCTACTATGGAGCTAGGCGGTGCATTGCACCGGGGCCCTCACGCTCATGGGACCCCCAAGCATACCTCAAGGGGCCCATAAGCGCACCTCTAGGGGCCCTCAAGCACAGTTTAGAGGGCCCACGAGCCTTCACGGCAAACTGACGACCTTTTTTTTAGCCTCTACCGTCGTCAAGGCCCCCCCCCCTGAGAACACAGGAGCCCCTCACTAAGTGCCCCCGCTGCTCAGGGGGGGCCCCAACCACTGCTCAGGGGCCCCTAAAGAACAACTCAAGGGCCCCATCCTCGGTTCAGGGGGCCCCTACCAGCACACAAAGCAAAAAAAGGTCGCCCATCTGGCCTGAGGGCCCAAAATAAATTTTTTGCACCGGGGCCCTTGTTGATCTAGCTACGCCACTGCCCTGTCCTGCCAAATTTATCTAAATAAACGCAATTTATGTATATTAAAAACAATTCTTTTATTGTTCCGATCTGTAACCCTGATAGCAATTTTTTTTTTTTTTTTTTTTTTTTTTACCCTCCATCCCAATTTCTAACAAACCCGACCTAGAAACACTATTTGTAGGGTAGATATTGAAAATAAAATACTTCTTATGAATGTAATCGAAGAACAGTTACAGTTGTAATTCAATGGCGCCGATCATCATGTGGATAGTAAATATAATATTGTATAATGTTACCTGATTCATAATGAAAACAAATTATAAAAACGTAACGAAACTACTTTACCTTTTAAATCTGTATCTGTTTCCCACATCTTTATATACTTTTGACTGTGTTTCTTTAATTTCTTAAACATGATTAACAAACTGTTTGCCGACACACTACAGGATACACACAACAGCACAGTAAATTCGACCTGAAATAACTAAACAATAACGGCTACATTGTTGCACGTCGGTTGTTGCCGCAACAACCAAAGTCTTTCCATAGGGAACCGAAACAATTATATATCTCTGGTAAACATTAAACGCTGAATCTATGCTTTTTTTTTTCAAATCAATTATGTATCAGAAGCAAAAATTTTATTCTGAGGTCAGAAAAATATATTCAGTAATAGAGAAGTCCGAATTCTTAGTAACGGGGATCTGTACGAGGATTTGATGCTGCTATTTAAATATTCAACAAATAAATACAAGAAGTCATACAGTATCTAAAAAGATACCCCTAAAAATTCCCCTAAAATTATAAAGCCACTAAAAAATCCCATCATGCGTGTATACCCCCTAAATTTAGGGGGAAAACCCCGAAGTTGGTACCCATGGTTGCCAACTCGGAAAGACGGAAAGTCGCTACGCCACGGCCCGCGGGCCGCATCCGGCCCCCGGGCCCTATCAATACGGCCCGCGATCGCAATGTGACACAGAAAGAAGAATCATGTTTTTATATTATATACTATACAATTAAATTAATAAAATGTTTCAATAATTCAGTACATTTTTTTTATTTGAATCTTGTCCACCTACACATTCTAAATTTAATATACGGCCTGGGGTGTAGCTACTATGGGGCTAGGCGGTGCAGTGCACCGGGGCCCTCACGCTCAAGTGGCCCCCAAGCATACCTCAAGGGGCCCTCAAGCGCAGTTTGGAGGGCCCATCACGGCAAACTGGCGGGCGACCTTTTTTTTTAGCTCTACCGTCGTCTAAGGTCGCCCGTCTGGCTTGAGGGCCCAAAATAAATTTTTTGCACCGGGGCCCTTGTTGACCTAGCTACGCCACTGGCCCTAAACGATGTGAAGCACGTGTACCAGTTTCTTTGGCTCTTCAGTGTATTTAAGACTTTATATTTGAATTCGACCACGGAAAACTTGTAACAGCATATGTGAGTTGTTTCATATTTTAATGTAAGCATAAATAATAAATAGGTATTACTGCAAATATTCCAACCAATCAGAGCGGATCCTCTACCTCGCCGACTGGTACATATGGAGGTCCGTCTGGGAGGCTAAGCCAGTCCACGCGGTGACTGCCACCTTTCGTCAGCCTGTAGACACCGGACACCTGATGAAGACAGCCAAGCTGGTTGTCGAAACGTTGTGTTTCCAAAACACCATCCGGCTGCACACCCGTGAAGACTACATTGCTTCAGTACGCCGGAAAAGTCTCCACGCACACACTGCAAATATTATCTCGGTTTGCGCGTGAGATTTGTGATCAAGTGGTACGCAACGGGCAACCCGAGCTCTGACGGTTGCCCAGGGGCGTAGCTACAATGGGGCTAGGCGGTGCAGTGCACCGGGGCCCCTGCACTCAGGGGGCCCCCAACCATACCTGGCGACCTTTTTTTTAGCTCTACCGTCGTGTAAGGGGGCCCCTAAGACACAGGGAGCCCCTCACTAAGAGGGCTCTCACTACTCAGGGGGGCCCCAACCACTTCTCAGGGGGCCCCTACCAGCAACACAACGCAAAAAAGGACGCCCATCTGGCCTGAGGGCCAAAAATAATTTTTTTTGCACCGGGGCCCTTGTTGACCTACTTACGCCACTGCGGTTGCCAGAATAATAACAGGCAGAAAGCAACGACACAGGCAAAGAGAAATTTATGGGCGGCGCCGGAGGTATTGTTACCTGAAGGGAAAGCTGACGTGCATAAGTGGTGTGAACCCTCGTTTCTTATTTGAAGGGGATGACAGTTGACAATCACGGTGATAAATTCATCGAGACAAGTATAGTGGGAGGTTAGCTTAATTTGAATGTGCGAAACGAAAGAAATGGGAGAGTGTAAAACCCAGTGACGTAAGTAAAATACCGATATCGTGACAGTGTTGGCGAATAGGTATAAAAGATTGAAGTGAGATGATGGCCCAATGAGCAGCGAATCAGAATTCAACTTTATGGATGTTAGAAACTAGCTTCTGGTATTTGTTGAGTTCGTGAACGAATCACAGCGACACTTCGTTCCTGCCTTGCTGCGATTGGGCAGTCTAGACCAGTGGTTCCCAAACTTTTGCCCATGGAGTCGTGCTTACATTGAGGAGATACGACGAAAAGTTCCAGCTAGGCTACCCGAGTTATACCCAATACTCAACAGGGATAGCTCATTGTCAGCCAGCACCGGCGTCAGTGTTTACTGTAGCCTAATACGTCCGGCGATTGAATATGCTTGCCCTGTGTGGTGGTACGCATCCAAGGCCCAGCTGAACCGCCTGCAAATGATGCAGAACAGATCACTTCGTCGAGCACTACATGTGCAGAACCGATTTCCGACAGCAGATCTTCCAAAAAAGAATTCTGGAAATAACCAATCTTTCTATAGGCATCACGAAAGTCAACCAACCGACTGATCGCCAGCCTCAGCCAGTATTATACTAATTTTGACAAACACAAAAGACCATTGTCAATTCTAACTAATAACTGAAACACACAAAGAGCAACCAAAAGACAAAAAACCAGTAAAGGGACTAAATCTCTAAGGTTGAAGGAAATGTCCATCTACAAAACCTCCACCACAACTGCTTGCAAATGGAAAGAAGAAATTGCTCACGGGCGCGTGCTTGTAGCAATAATCTAAAAATGGATCCCCAAGTGAAATTACTCTACATGACTAGGTAATAGGAAAATCACTAATTTAATTTCGATGTGTTGTATGATAAGCGGGGACATAAAAATAAAGTATGAATTAAACAAGTTGATAATTGAAGTAGTAGTTATTGAAATTATTACTTTTGTTTAAAAAAAAATAAAAAAACTTTTTAAAACAATGAGATTGGTGGACCTGATGGGAGATTATTCCTGTTCGGCTCTACATTTGTGAGTAACATTCATAACTCTCCTCAAACGCTAATTTCCATTCGGTTTCATTCTTTCGTGATGAGCCTCATAACTGCACTCAATCTACGTTCTATATAATAGGAAAACGGGAAAACAATCACCACCTTCTGTATCGTGACCCATAATGCTGGATATAAAATTGGTATCTGTTTTTGTAACCAAAATTTGTGGTATCCTTTTTCAAATATGGGTTTCAACTGCACATTTTTGTATAATTAAATTAATTGATCCTGTATTAATGATTCATCTGAGTTTGTATAACTTTTTTTCCAAAAATCTTTTAAATACTTGAAATATTTTTTCAACTTTCGTATCAGTGTCCAAACATTTGGCAAACAACAATGTCTGTAAATTTTTTTCTTCTTTTACAAGTCTCACATAAGCTAAAAGTAAAGCAACGTTTCCTGGCAAAGTTGACTCGTCAAGCTGTGTAAAGAATTCATATGTTTTTAATTACCCAAATAAAGAATTTTCTGCACACTTAACTATTTTTACAATTTTTTTTTTTTGTAGTGTATTATCACCCAGTGGAATTCATATAGCTTGCAGAGTAAGTTCTTCACACTATGGCATGCTGCCATCAGTCTTAGAAGTTGGTAAGGAAATGTTATAAGAATCATGAAGTTCATCGCCATCTCACTCAGATATTGTCGCTAAGAGTTGCCGCAATGACAGGGTTTTCAAATAATTTTTTGAGTGTTTTTGAAATGTTAAATCTTTATCTCTTTTGTTGCTATGAATTTTTATCAAACGTTCCTAAAGCTAAGAAGGTTTCATTGATTCGTTTGACAAAGTTTTATTTCATAGAACGCAAATAGGTAAAGTACTGTTTCCTGGTAACAAAATAAAGCAATAGTTTAAATATTACAAACTATATCGTTTGCACTTGTCTTCGGTTCACTCTTACTGTTAACTAAACAAGAGGAAATATTTTTAACATATAAGAAAATAAAAAAAAATTGTTTTATTTTGGAAAGGAAATGCCACAAAGTTATGATCACATCAATCAATTGCTGAATTTTAAGAAGTGTGACATATTCTATAGGTACACATTTTTTACTCTTTTAATTATTTATTTTTATGAAAAATGAATATTTAAATTATTATAAAATAAATTAACAAATAATAAAAGATAACCTACATAAGTATTATGTAACAAAATTGTTTTATAAATTACATTTAACAAAAGTCAAACTTCAGTAAAATAAATTTAATATGTGAATCGCATTAAAAAATACTTGCTTAAGGTTCCCTATCTTCAAAACAATACAAAAAATGATACTGATGTTGTGCATAACATGGAAAATTTGTTGCATACACGCATAAAATAGAATTAAACTGTTGATTAGTTTTAGAGGTATAAGAGAGGTTTTGTTTAATTTGCTCGAGACTTAAATGTGTCACTTCTCTCAACACACCAGTGCTGACAAAATAACAATACGCGCGTCGACGGAATTAAGGGAAAATGTTCACACCCAATTTTCACGCCTGCTAAACCCTAGCATGTACTTTGAATTGACTCATATTTCGATGCAGAGTACACTATGTTCCATGCTGCATAGATTGAAACCGTGTCCACATCAGTATTCATGTAGCGATTCATTTCTTTGCGAAAGATGACAAAGGAAGTTGCCCTCACTGGAATTTCTCTAGTTCTTTTTTGAATAATCATTAATTGCAATAAAAAAGACAAAAAGGTGGCAAGTTCTCAAATTATTTCATCAGTGCAGGATTAATCTTTTGACCACGTTCAGAATGGAAATACAACTTTGAAGATCGTTTATACTCCTTCTGGTTGTTTGGGTGCAAAAGGTTCTGAATGTAACAGCGTATCATGGAGATTAGAAATTTCGCCATATGAGGCCCTTGTTGCTGTTAAAAATGTTCCATGGAAATCGGCGAAGGAAATAAGAAATGAATTCCGACATTATTTTGAGTCAGATGAAAGTTCAATGCTGCGGAAAAATATCGTATGAAACAAAGTACCTACACATCGTTTCTGTTGTTAATTTTTTAAGATTCCGATAACTATACTTTTAAATTGTCTAATTTTAGTAAGTATCTAGCAATACATTTCTGCTTGTCGATCAACACTGAAATGTCTTGGCTCGTTATGCCGAGAAAACATTTACGTGCATGAGATGCAAGATGTTATTTACTTTAAAAAAATGTTCTTTTAATATTTATTGCAAAAAGCAGGCTTAACTTTATATTACACCCTCTAATTACAACAGGACAACACGAGTGCGGAATTGAAAGAAAAAAAAATACATTTATAAAATTAAATACAAAGAAATACATTATTATTTAAGATTACACATAAAATCGAACTCAGCCAGCAAAGAAAAAGAACAGAAACTGACAGACAATACACAAATGTTCCCGGCTAGGGAGAGCACGAAACTCCTTCAGTTTGGGCGTATACTGGGTGAAAATTATTTATATGAAATTTGTCACTTATCGTAACTACTGGAGGCTGTCGGCGACCTTGATGTTTCCTTCACTATGAAGATACACTTTTAACTCCCTCTGGCAACTGAGGTGGGTTCACTTGTTTAAGCACATAAAGAAAACAGCACGACAAATATTGTCGTGACGAAAACGCGACCTCCACGTTTCTTTGAAATCCGCGTACACACACACGTGCGGACTTTACGGGCTCTAGCCCCCAAGTGCCCCCGACAGTTTGACCACACTCACCCCCTCGTCTCCGGGAGTGGCCTCTCTACCTGCGACAAACAAAGACACACACACGCGTCAGGAACCTGTCGCCAGACAGGAATGCGCCACCTTCCGCTGTCTCACAAAACGGCTGGATGATATGTCTCACAAATAGAGAGGTGACGTAAAATCAATGACAGCAGAGGCTGGACATTACAACACCATTTTACTGCAATATTCACTGTAACTTAAACTTAACTTAGTCCACAACCCGAAGGTTGGTTGGATCCTCCCGAAGGAGGCATACTAAGCCATTGTGTCAGAGGTAGGACGGCCAGTTCCTTTCCTCTGGGACCTACAGTTTAACGTGGAATCCGAACCACGGAGCGTCCTGGCATAGCTCATATGATTAAACACAACTCTCAAAATTCCTGCGCCTTTAGGGATTCGTGCCCGGGGCAGGAGTAGCGAATGTTTTGAAAGCAAGCGCCTTAGTCACTGAGCTACCAGAACGCTCATATTCACTGTATAATGCATTTAATATGGGATAGCTGTAAATAATTACAAAACTACGTTCATATGTGCTATTGCTTTTCAGATTAAGCTTACCTAACAGTAACAAAATTTTTTTTTAGCCAGATCAACTATAGTTAACTGGAAAGATTCCACTTTTCATCTTTCTGTATTAATGTTAAAATTGTCACTTCAGTGTATGATTTTTTTTTATTCGATTTCCGCCATGAACACATTAAATTTATCAGCAAAACCCAATAAAGTTTTGCTTTTTAATTTTCGATTGCTGTAGTCCAAGGACACATCCCACAAGAAAACGATGGGAATAAAAAGAAGAGAATACAAAGGGTATACAAGGCGTACGTAAGTGATGAGGCCTGGAGGGATATCGGTAAAAGAGTTGATAGTAGTAAATGGAAAGGAAGAGATTACCATTACCACAAGATGACACTCGATATCAGGCATAAGAGAGGGGGAAAATTTTCTTTCGTAGGTAAGGGAGTCATGGATTGGAATAAATTTCCAAGGAAAGTGATAAATACAAGTATTAACAACGCTGAGTGAATTTAAAACTAAAATTCGTAATGGCCAAAAATAGATAATGGGAAATTTAAATTAAATTAAAATGTGAAATAAAGACGTACTACACAATAGAATTGCAAAAATAAATTTAAAAAACTATCCCAGAGACGAAATAAAAAACAAGTAAGTTAGAGCCGCTGTCTGGTTCGCATTCATGTCCACACTGATCAACGTTTATGTTCGAGTCTGATAATCCCACATGGGACGGGACACAAAAGATTCAGAAAATACTAACCCGCAACACACGAGATTCTCCGCAAAAAGAGGAGAGGGGGCAGACATTGCACAGTTTTTTTTATTTTTTATTTTTTATTTTTTTCGAATCACCCATTTTTGGGGTACGTCAGATCAATCACTTTTTGGATACTTGCGTTTTCTTCTTCTCCCAGTATTTCTTCATTCTATCTGATCTCTTCCTTCTTTCCTCTTCTGATATTTGAATCGGTTTTCTGGTGTTTATCGCAACTTGGAACCTCTTACTTTTGTAGGGCGCTAATGACCCCGTCGTCGACGCGCCCTAAAACCCCAATAACAACAACAACAACAACATCTTACTTTTGTCTTTGGTCACGGTCTTGGCTGTACCATTCTTTAACATTACTTCGGTAATCTGGAGTTCTCTCAGATCCTTTTCCACTTCCTTAAACCAGTTGGGCTTAGTCTTTTTTTTTATAAAAGAAGTCAAAGATTTTTTTTGTTACTCTGTTAGGATTCATTCGGAATATGTGTCCATAGAAATCAATCCTTTTTTTTCTCATGGTTTCCGAGATTCTCTCGGACTTTGCGTAGAGGGCTTCGTTTCTGTAGAAAACTTGTTTGTTATTCTGGAATTTGGGACCCATGATCTTCCTCAAAATTTTCCTCTCTTTGATTTCCAATTTCTCCATTTGTCCTTTCCTCCCCATGACTAGTGTCTCTGCTGCATAGAGTGCTTCCGGCTTAATTACTGGGTTGTAATGTCTTATCTTTGTGTGCCAAGAGAGGCTTTTCTTATTGTAAGTGTTTTTGGTCTTCTGGAAGGCTAATTCCATTTTGGTCCTTCTCGCTTCCATTGTTTTACCTTCAAGGTTGTTGCATTCAATCCATTCCCCTAGGTACTTGAAACTCCTAACCACCTCTATTTTATGAGCTCCTACTCGGACTCTCGTAGGAGTGTCTGGTATATTTGTCATAATCTTTGTTTCTTCGAAAGAAATCTTAAATCCTAACTTCCCTGCCTGCTCTTGTAATTCGGCGATTTGTTCTTTGGCTTCCTCCCATGTTTCTGCGAGCATCGCCATATCGTCAGCGAATGCCAAACACTTAATCGTAACTCCTTTATTTTTTGTTCCAAGTCTAATTCCTCCTCTGGTTCTTGCATTCCATTCTCTCACAACTTTTTCGAGTGCACAATAGAACAACAGGGGGGAGAGGCCACCCCTTTGCCGGACCCCTGTTCTGATCTTAAAAGGTTATGACAGTTCACCCATGAATCTAACTTTTGAGGTCGTATTTGTGAGGGTTTCTTTGATGATATTCAGGGTTTTCCTGTCCAAGCCAAATTCCTCCAAAATATTGAATAGCGACCCTCTGTCTATGGAATCGTAAGCTTTTTGGAAGTCCACAAAAGTCACTATATATGGTTGCGCCCTCTGCTTCTGGTATGCTAAAATGTTTCTGAGGTTTAGGATCTGTTCAGGGCAAGACCTTCCTTTCCTGAACCCTGCTTGATACTCCCCGATTTGTCAGTCCAACTGGGATTCTGCTCGTTCAAGTAATGCTCTGGACAATATCTTATAGGTCACATCCACCAGAGAAATCCCTCTGTAGTTGTTCGGATCAGATTTAGAGCCTCTTTTGTGTAGAGGTTGTATCAGGGCCATTTTCCATTCCTCTGGAATCACTTCTTTCTTCCATATCTCCTCAAAAAATTTCTGGAGTGAGATAATTGCATTTTTGCTAGCATATTTCCATAATTCGGCTGTTATCTGATTTTCCCCTGATGCCTTAAAATTTTCCATGTGAGTCAGAATTGTCTGGATCTCACTTATAGATGGGGGTTTAGAGTCAGGGTTGGTGGAAGACTTCTTTCCATCATCGAACACCATCTTTTGGAGTGGTTCTTCGCAATTTAGGAGTTCCTTGAAGTAGTCTGCCAGTATCTTGCAGTTGCCCCTATTACTATATGCCATGTTCCCTTTTTTATCCTGAAGTTGGAGGGTTGGGGGGTTGTATTTATTGAGCTTCTCTCTGAAGATCCGATAATAGTTTTCTTGTTGTTCTTAGTAAAGTCGTCATCAATCTTACTGAGTATTTGGTCTTCTTGAACCTTCTTTACTTTCTTGATCTCCTTGGACACCATCCTCCTAGTTTCCACAAAGTGCTGCCAGGAACTTTCGTCCTTATTGGTTTGCCAGATGTGCCACGCCTTCTTTCTCAGATCAAGTAGTCTATCACACTCCTCGTTCCACCACCTGTGCTTCTTAATCCTGGAGACAGGAGCAAACTCTTCTGCCTTAGTTATAAGACTCTTCTCCAACTGTTTCCAGCCCTGGCCTTCTAGTTCGCTGGTTAACTGACTCCATTCTTCCTTCTTCTCCTTTATTTTCTCTGGATCATATCTCCTTCGTGCACGATTTTTCCTCTGACAGTTACTCTTAGGGATGATCTTAAAGTTCACTTTAGATAGGTAGTGGTCCGAGTCGAGGTTGGCCCCTCTGAGAACCCTAACATTTTGGATTTCTTTATGAAATTTCCGCTTTACCGCAACATAATCTAACTGGAACTCTCCCAATAGAGGGTTAGGTGATATCCACGTCTTCTGCTTTCTTGGCAATTTCTTAAAGCTAGTTGACTTCAGGATCAAATTGTGTGCCTGACATAATTCAATTAGCCTGATACCATTTTGGTTCGTTCTCTTGTGTGCTGGGTAACACCCTACTATATGCCTGAACTTTTTCTCTCTCCCCACCTGGGCGTTGAAATCCCCTAGAAGGATGACATTATGTTTATCAGGGATCTTCTGAATCGTGTCATCAAGTTTTTCCCAGAATAGTTTCACCTTCTCCTTATTCTTTTTGTTGTCAATGTTTGTAGGGGCATGAACATTCACAATTGTATACACTTTGTTGGTCGACTTAAACGTGAGTGTAGATAACCTTTCAGAGGTAGACTCGAAGCTTGTAATGGAGTCTAATATTTTCTTGTCAATTACGAAACCTGTTCCAAGGTGGGGAACATTTTTCATAACTCTTGTCCCCGTCTTCCCCTTAAGTATCCTGAATCCTCCCGCTTCAAAGCTGTCCTCATCCAAAAATCTAGTCTCTTGCACAGCAGTAATGATAATTCTATGTTCCTTTAATGTGTCTGTTAGAGTCTTAAGTTTTCCTACTTTCAGAAGTGAATTTGCATTAAAAGTTGATAAGTAGCTTGTCTTTCTGTATTTTATTTTGTTTGAGGTTCTAAGACGCCCCGACTCATCTTTGCGTGACGTTGCAGACTCCCCAGAATCCGAATGTCTGCTTGCGCACTTACGTGCGGTGGATTGACCACCTGGGGTAATTAGTTTTACATCACACCTTTCCATGATTGATAACTCAATGAGTATTGTGGGTGACTTCTAGAGCCACCTTTCTTACAACCTAGGTTGTTAGCCCCGGAGGATTTTTAACAGCCACCCCTTACATGGAGACAGACGCTGACCAAAAGCCGCCCAATATGAGAACAGTCACTTTTGGATATTGATTTGTTTTTTAATTCATGGTGGACTCCACTAGGCTCTTCCGCTCTCTATGCCGTTGAGAATCAAATTCCTCTTCCGCCTTTGAGACCGTTGACCAGTTTTCACCTAGTAACCCTAGACAGGGGCCCTTACAGGGTGCTACCATCCGGAGCCAGATGGACCCAGGTTTTTTAACGAGGTATTACTCCTCCCCCTCCTCCTTCCTCCTCTATTTGAGATGAGGCTCCGGGCTTGGGACCAGCAATGGCGGAGTTATTTATTTATTTATTTATTTATACTAATGGCTTTACGCCTTGTCGAGGTCATTAGAGGCGGGATGGGACTGGGGACAAGGAACGGGAAAGAATTGGGCAATGGCATTTTGAAGGAAGCATCCCGGCATTCGCCTGGAGCGATTTGGGGAAATCGTGGAAAACCCAAATCTGGATGCCCGGACGGGAATTCGAACGCGTGTCCTCCCGAATGCGAAGCCAGAGCGTTAACCGCTCACCAACCATGCGCGGTACATTGCACGGGTGAGAATCACTCACCCCAGATGCAAATAGACAGAGAGCCCCAGTTCATACTAGCCTGCACAATGACTTGGGTCTTGGAACTAGTGAAACATCTATGCCTTAGGTCTGATTTACGCCTACAAGGCATATCAAAAAAGAAGAAAAAATATACTGATGCCAGAAACTTTTAGTTAGACACAAATTAATATTCTTGTGCAGCGAAAATTAACATCTACACTATATTATATGTTTTGTCTGTAAACGAAATTATGAACATATCATACACTAACAGACTAACAGAGAAACACAGCCTGAGTGATCGATATAGCATTACAGACTTACGCACGATGTCCGTCTGTTAGGCACCATTCAGTTAGTTTACAAAATTTAATGACAAAAAATGTTATTTATCCTAAAAAAAAAATAAAAAAATAATTATCTTGCGTCCTTGCTAATTATAAAAAGTATTTCATTGTTAAATTTAATCAATTTTGGTATAGCCTTTTAGTAGTCATAACAAACAAACAGACAGAGAAACAGAGTTACTCTCGCCTTTATAATGTTACTAGCTTGTTCCCGTGACTTCGTACGCGTGAATTAAGAATTTCGTTGCCAGAATTGTATAAAGAAAGCTGTTAGTACAGTAGGATTCGTACCAGATAACACCGAGTAGGCATAATATGACAGGAAAGCCATCTCTATACCATTCTACCACCGAACCTGTCGCGTGAAGAGAATCAATTTCCAACATATTTAAAAACAGAAAAACAAACGATGGTGCGGTGATCTGCAGGGGGGGGGGGGTTAACTAAGGGCAGCTTTATTTCAGTTTAGTCTCTTCTTCTTTCTTCTTCAGCATGGGGTTCTAATGACTTTAGCTGCTCGTGCTCTGCTAGAGCGATATCTTAGTACAGGTTCACGCCCGCAAGGCATGTCAAAAAAAGAAAACAAAATAAACTGGTGCCAGAAACTTTTAGGCAGACACAAAGTAACAGTACAGAGAAAATCGACATCTATACTAAATAATACGTTTCGTCCCTAAACGAAATTGATTAACAAATCACATAATAACAGACTGCGCGAGAATCACAGCTTGAGCAACCGACGTAACATTACAGACTAACACACGCATCTGTCTGTGTGTCACCAGTCGAAAAGTTCTGAAAATTTCGTGACTACACTGTTATTCATACCGAAAAAAATGTCCTGTGTCGTTCCTACAGATACAAAGTATTTCCTTGTCAAATTCCATCAATATCTGAATAGCCATTTAGTCGTCAAAACGTAACAAAAAGACAGAGACTTACTTCTGCATTTATAATACTATTAGTGCAGATCACAAACACACTGACTGCGACAGTAACAACCCTTGGGCGTCAATATAACGTAAAAAAGTGTACACCTACAGCATTGATAGACCACCTACGATTTGCCACGCATTGCACCCCTAAATTTGTGATATCTACAGTTTGACAGGCAATCCGAACAACCGACCGTCCAGGCGTGACTCATACGATAAAAAACAACTTTTAAAATCCATTTCTTCCACCGGTATTTGAACCGGAGACCACGCTCCGAACATCAGTATGCAAGCGCTTTAACCACTGAGCTACCAGAGAGCTATGGAGAAAAATAGTACAGCGAATTACGTATCTGTCTATCACCGTTCAGTAATTTATAAAAATTATATGACAACATGTATTATATATGCAGAAAAAGTATGCTATGTCCATCCTAATGCCAAATAGCATCTCCTCGTCAAATTTCATCACGATCGGATTATCCGTTTAGCCCAAGAAATGTAACAAACGGACAGAGAGACAGAGTTACTTTCGCATTTATAATATTAGTATAGATTAGTGTATATAGTATACAAACTTACTGAGAGAGAAACAGAGCCTGAGTGACGAATACAGCATAAAAATTTTAAAGCGTATAACATTGTTGTGTCCCGAAGGGTTCGTCGGCCGCATTCGTGACAGAGCTTCGATTTATCACACATACCATATCTGTAGTGGCTGGACCTACAGTTTAAATTGGAATCCAAACAACAGAACGTCTAGCCGTGGCTCATATGGTCAAAAACAACTCTTAAAAATTTGATGCTCCTCCCGGGATTTAAACCCGGGACCAGATCTCGAATATTTTAAAGCAAGCTCCCTAACTACTAAGCATCCAGCCCACTCTCCTGCAACCCTTTATAGATACTTACACATGCTAAGCGTCTGTCTATCGCCGTTCAGTTAGTTTTCAAAACTCTATGACAGTAGTATTTCCTTATCAAATTTCATCAAGATCGGATTAGCCGTTTAGCCCTGAAAACATAGAAAACAGACAGGAAGACAGAGTTACTTTCGCATTTGTAATATTAGTACAGCTTCAGTATCTTAACAAAGCTGAATAACTTGCACACACATATTCTGATTACTGCAGTGCTTACGAAAATATCAGCTTTGAATAAAATTATAACGCTACAATTTTTTTTATGACTTTACGCCGAGCTGTCATTAGAGGGGGGAAGAAATTCTGCCGTGGCATTTTGAAAGAATCATCCAAGCATTCGCCTGGAATGAATTGGGGAAACCATGGAAAACCTAATTCTGGATGGCCGGACTAGGATTCGAACCCGCGTTCTTCCGAATGCGAGGGCAGAACGTTAACGCTCACCCGCCACATTCGATATGAATATAAAACTACAACACCGGAACAACTTCGTACGTTTTATGCCGATATGCTGTACCTGAATATCATCAGAGGGAGTAGAATGACAAATTAAAAACGAGCGTGGTGGGTGAGCGGTTAACGCTCTGGCCTCGCATTTGTGAGGACACCGGTTCGAATCCTCATCAGGGTATCCAGATTTGGGCTTTCCATGATTCCCCCAAACCATTCCAGGCGAATGCCGGGATGCATCCTTGAAACGGCCATGGCCGAATTCCTTCCCGTTCCTTGCGCCACTCCTATCCCGCCTCTAATGACCTCGACGTCGACGAGGCGTAATGCCATGAGTAAAAAAAAAACGAAGCCCGAATGCGAGGCCAGATCGTTAACCGCTCACCCGCTACGCTCGGCCTGGCCATACCACGTCTGTCTCTAATGCCGTGATCTAGAAAGGGAATACAAAACCCTGTCTCCGAGAAGGCCCCGCATCATGGTGCTGAGCAACTGGTAAATCAAAATGAGTTACATTTTTGCTTTAGGTAGGTCTTTAAATTTAGGAAAACACGAAAATATCAAACAGGATACAGTTTGATTTTGCAACTTCGAATCTACCATCTACACGCAAAAGCCAAGTATTTTGTTATACTGAGTAAACTGAAAAATTAGCTTATTCCTTTACTTGCCGACCTATGAACAACTGTACCACTCACGCTGTTGTAAAAAGAATTTTTTTAAAAAACTGTCATCAGTCTTTCGACTGGTCTGATTGCAATCCTACATCCCTTCCTATCTGGTGTTAACATCTTAAATTCCTTACATCTCCTTACACCCTACGTCCTCAATTATCTGCTTCATATATTCTAATCCTCTGTCTTCCTGTACAGTTCTTACCTTCGACTCTTCCCTCCACTAACAAATTAACCAATATTGCATGTCTCAAAATATGACCTATCATCCTGTCTCTTCTTTCTGTAAGCTTCTTCCGCAAACTTCTTTTTTCAATATTCATTTCCAAAACTCGTTCGTTTCGTATTTTATCTGTCTGCCTAATTTTCAGCATCCTTCCATAGCATCCACTTTACAAATGCTTCAATTTTCTCCTGTTTCTGATATTCCTACGATGAAGTTCTGTGAGTTTTAATAAGTTCTTTCTAAGTCCTAGATCACTATTTGAAACCAAAAATTTTTTTATTTTTCATAAAGGCTCGTTTTGCTATTGCTGTTCTGCTTTTAACATCATTCCCAGTTATAATTTTACTTCGCAAGTAGCAGAATTCACTTACTTCTTCTATAGCATCTTATCCCTATTTTTATATTTAAGCCTACCTATGATTGGTATCAGTTTCTGCTACATTTTATTACTTTTGTCTTGCTTTGATTTACATTTTGTCCAAACTCTTCCTTCAGTATTTTGTTCATGTCATTCAGTAACTTCTCAGTATCCTCAGCCTGTTGTGCTATCAAGACAATGTCACCAGCAAATCGTAGCAAACTGATTTTTTTCTCCTTGAACACTTATACCACATACAAATTTTACTTTCACGGCCTTTATTGCTGCCTCTAAATGTAATGATACAGACATCTAAATACGATATCTGATTTTAGGTGAACGATACACATGCAATAGTCTGCAAATAATTTCGTTTATTATCTGGAAGCCTTGCCATAGACTTGAAGACAGTGGGGCGACAGCAACACTACTCCTTTTCCCTTCGGATACCGAACAGTAATGAAGACTGAGTATGTAATAATAATTCGGACTGGTTGTAATAATCTGGTAACACAGTTTCTATTGGTTGCGCATTACGCCCCTATCGTAGCCACTTTAATATAACCCGGCAATCGTACCACGTACAGGGAACCTATAGTTTAACGTGGAATCCTCATCACGGAAGCGTTCTCGCGTACTGTAAATTACACAGCAAGCTGTGACAGATGTGCAGGTCCGGTTAAGGGTCTATGAAAATCCATGCCAATACAGTGATTCGAACCGGGTACCTTTTGATCAGCATTCTGACGCCTTAACCAGTAAGCCACCTGACCACTCTGAGAATTGAGTGATTCTACCATTCTCTCGAGACGCATCTCACTCTATGCGCAGTTAAATACTGCTTTCCTCCTTCAACGAAACCATGATGGTGTTCCATACATTCTCATTTTAGTTGAGACCAAATGTACCGAATATTCTAATATTGGATTATTATTTTTATTATGTATCTTTCAACCTGTGTTGATGATACGAACATTCAGAACTCGTACGCAGAAGCTTTTATGTAACGGCTCATTTCCAAACAGACAGATGGTACTAACCGGCTTTTCCACCGCTCTCGATAACGCTATCAGCACTGTCTCAACATTTGGTCAAACGTGCTTACTCAACTAAACTAGCTGACTTTGGGTCCAGGGGTTACAAAAACGACCTCTAACTGTCCTCTAGTAAGCTCGCGCCTGAATCGAACTGCCATTGAATTATAAACACTCAGTAGATTTAATACCGGATTCTTTAGTCATTGTCGTAACTGCTTTCCTGTCGTCTCTTTGACGGAACTTAAATTATAACCAATTTGTTCTCTTAATACAATTGATAATTTGACATTTTCTAAAAAAAACCATTGATGCTACTATATTTTTTAGGGTGTGACTTTTATTGCTGGGAGATCCTTAAGGCAGTACGGCTTGCTTTGGTGATAGAGTTTCAACCCCACATCTGACGCCTCCTTCGGGGAAACTTATTCTATTGGGGGAGTGGATGTATTGCCATCTATCTTCAAAATGCGTAACAAGTGTTCTGTAAATAAGTGTATTTTTGTTTGTGACATGTATAATTTATAAGGAGGACAGTCTCAGCATTCATGTGCGTGATTAGGTGAACTCGCCTAAAAAACGCTATCTTCACGGCCAGTACGCGATGCCCAGTTATAGCTCCTCAACCCAGTACGGCCACACCGGCTAGTGATCCATAGTTCTAGAGGAAAATTATGTTGTTAATTCCAAGTCTCTGTACGTTACATACATAAAGTAAAATATTTACAGGTACTTCGTCTTTCTTCTAAGCCAAACATTGAAATCTATTATCTAAAGTTTATCCAGTGTTTTTAATAACAGTGTAGTTGCACGAGACAGTTACAATCTTTCAGTGTTGCTGGATAATGCTAAGAGAAGTAAGCTACCATGTTTTTTTTTTTTTTTTTTTTTTTAATGGCTTTCGGCGACTAAGCTATTCAGCCAGCTCAATGTGTTTACGATATATCTTTTTCTGAATTAGTTTCTCCAGTACGTTTTTTTTTATGATTCCTGAGTATAGACACCACAGGACGGACAGGACATTCACACAGACACACAACACTTAACATCCATGCCCGCGGCCGGATTCGAACCGGCGACCTTCGGCACGCGGAGCTAGCACGTTAGCCCCTACGCTACCGAGGCCGGCATGCTACCATGTTAGTAGCACTGAGGCGGGTGAGCGGCAACGCTCTGGCCGGGAGGACGCGTGTTCGAATCCCCGTCCGCGCATCCAGATATGGGTTTTCTATGGTTTCTCCAAATCACTCCAGGCGAATGCCGGGATGTTCCCTTCAAAATGGCTATGGACTAATTCCTTCCTTGTCCTAGTCCCCAGTCCTTTCCCACCTCTAAGACCGCGACGTCGACGAGGCGTAAAGCCATAAAAAAAAACACAACTGATGCCTCACAGTGCAAGCGTCGGAATCACTACAACCAAGGATCAGTGACGGAACGAAAGCACCATTCCAGCTTCTACTAAAGTGATTTCTCAGAGTACCTCCGACAGCTGACCCAGCTTGAAGTGTAAATATCATAGCATAACGTTTGATAATAAACTGGGCAGAGCACATTGTGCAAGTGGTAGGAAAAGGTTACAAAATTCTACATGTAATGGAGAGGGTGATGAGAGATTGCGCCTGAAAGTTGGGGAATTTGGTTACAAAACTTTCGTCAGACCATTGGTTGAATATGGTGGTGTAGTTTGGGACAGGCATTTTGGGTATCAAATACAAGAGTTGGAGGACGTGCAAAGGAGAGCAGCTAGATTTGTTTGTGGAAATTATCACAGGAACCAGTCAGCAACTGATATGATAAAGGAGCTGGACTGGCAGTCGTTGGACGACAGGAGGAGGGTGAAGAGAGTCCTGAGAATGTACATGGCATATTTTGCTTATGGGGCTTGGAGGGATATTGGTCGAAAAATTAGGAATAGTGCAAGGAAGGGGAAAGACGACCATGACCACGAGCTGTGAAAATTTCCTTTTGTAGGTAAGGTTGTCAGGGATTGGAACGGATTACTATCTGAAGTGATAATTTACCACAAACGCTGAAGGAATTTAAAATTAAAAATTTTAATTGTAAAAGTAGATGGGGAGGAACTTAACACTCAAATTATATAAGATAATTAAAAAAATAAAACAAGAAAAGGTAATTAGATGACTAAGGGCATTGTCACCGAAGCGTCTGTGATTTATCGCAATTAAATTAAATAAATTAAAAAAGAAAATAATTTACAATGATCTAGCATCCGAAAGGAGCTGGTTATTCTACACACTATACTTTAGTTTTCATATACAAGAACGTATGATCGAGTCACTAAAGCAACACAGAGAAACAAGAAGTCGTGATCAGCTTTCAAGAACTGGTGTTTTATTGTTACGTACATCGGCCTCTGTGTGAAGCGTCAGGTATCGTTTTAGCTGCGAAACAATATGGTTGTTTCTACGTATATCTCATATTATATCAATAAATGGGTGTAAATGTTATTCCATATTTAATACCAATAAGTATGAATTGTTGACACAAGAAGAATATTTGATTGAACAAAACAGGATATCCGTGAATCCTAGTTGTCGACATCATTGCTCCTGTTTACAGTATCCTTAGAGTATTTAATGTTAGGTTCGTGTTGAGAAATCATTAGCAAGCAAATAGTGCTTAGGAATTCTAAAAAATCTTGTCAAAAATATTTAGAATTAAATGCTAGGCATTTGCCTTTCTTGTATAACTTGTTTACGATAAGACTGAAATAAAATTTGGAACAGGATTCTGCTTAACATTATCGGATGAACTAGTACATGATTCCAAAAACATAAATGCAACCTAGTTTCATTACTTAAAAACTTTGGAAAATTTTCTTGCAGTGTCAGATCGAGTGATTGCTCTATTTGTGAGGAACGGGAGAGCTATATGCCTATTTCTGAGAATTATTCTAACAACAGTAAACACAGCGATACCCTTTTGATCTACTCCTTCACGGAAGTCTGCAGCTGTATATCTGCACCATCAGCAACGTTACTGTGCCAAATGGATTGGGGTGTGGGGGGGGGGGGGGGGAGGCGCTGGAAGGAGCTGTTGGATTAATAGCTGCTCAATCTTTTCACGTGTACATTTTTCTTATATAACGTAATGAGTTTACAACTGATGACCAGTTAGTATTTTACTTTATGCAAAAAAAAAGAGAAGAGAGAGAACGGTGGATTAGTAACTGTACCTATTTCGCCTTTATTAGAGGGATTTGAGCGACAAAATTTTGTTGAAAATCTCACTCAGTTTACTACTTCTTTGGCTAACTTCTTAGGAAAAAAAGAAAAACACACATAATTTTAAAGCCTACAGTGTATTGCTTGTTTCTGCTTACAGTTTACTTTGATAATTGTAATTTTATGAAGAATTAAATTTAATTTACATTATTTAGTTACAGATTTAATCAAGCACATGGGGAAAAGTGGCTTTCAACAACATTGCAGTGATTCTTTATATAATTTAGCCTCCCTGAGACGCTCTGACACATTTTGATTAGAGAGGTGCAAATTCCTTAATTTTTAATACCTATTTGAAATTGTTTTTCACATATGCGTAGTTTATACCCATTTCTTAGAATTGATATTTGTTCTGGGAAGTCTTGATGAAACGTACATTGCACCATATATTATCAAAACCTGTTATATTTTAATACTACATCTACATCTACATCCATACTCTGCAATTCACAAACATTGTGAGTGGCAGAGTGTGCTAAAGACCAATCTTAATTCTGCGCATTCCAATCCCGAATAGCACGAGGAAAGAAAGAATAGATAAAAGCATCGGTACGGCATCTTATTTCTCGAATCTTAACCCTCCGGTCATTGTGACCCAAATAGATTGGCCGAAGAAGTATCTAACTGCACTCGTAGGTCATAGAAACGTTGGTAAATTGCTGCACCAAGAATTCTCTTATGCGTCTAAAACATCATCATTTCGTCCTCGTTGGACTTGAAGACCGTAAATTAACAAAGACATGAGCTATTTCGGTATTCTATACTTTCCCGGCAGTTATCTACATTGTTTTGTCAAACGTTCTCTGCCCTCTCACCATTTTCTTATTCAGACTTCGAATACAAACTGCTCCAAACTACGGACGTTCTTCTTCAGGATCTTCTCTTGTCAGTTCACTACAAAAAGAAACAAAAAAACTATAAGATGCAGCTGATAATTAAGAATCACCCCGCGGATAATGTTGAGGATACCAAAATTGTGTTGAGAAGCGAAAAAGGATATTAAGGATACTTTCAAAAAAGCCGTGTCTACAGATAGTCTAGATATAAATTCCTACATAAATGATGTACATGGGCTCAGTTAAGACTGTTCATCTAAATTTAAGCTTCTACAATAGACATTTCAGATCAATTGTACACGAAGCAGCACATGACTTCTCCCGCCATTGATAATTGGAGCGTTGAATGTTTGATCTTTATTCGAATGCGTAATGTTTAATCTCTCCAGCCAATGCCGGTCGAAGATCACAAACCACTGTATCAACGTGAGAACCTATCAATAACAAGGGATGACACATCCATTAGTAGGATTTTAGCATCTGTTCAAACCCAAATCAATCTTCCGTTAATAGGAGTGTTGACGGGTATAATACAAAGTATTACTCTAAATAACAATATTTATTGCCCCTGGTTGGCCTCAATTTCACCTGAACAGAAGCTTCTGTTAGTTTAAAGACACATCAGTCATCCGTAAATAGGAGTATCTGTGTACAACCTTATCGCCTATCAGCATAATGTATGGTTCCTAAGTCACTTAACGTTTGCTAACCCCAAAATTATCCTTACTGTTCGCAATAGTGATGGATAAAATTGAAAGAATGTGGCGGTTTTCCGTGAAGTTGTGTGCTTACTGATTGCCTGCGGTCTTAGCTTCAATGTAATACTGTCTTTAGTTTCGTAAGTATATATTATTTCTAAAAGGTGTTTTGACGACCCATTTTTTTTCCCTTCATACTTAAACAAAATCTATAAATGATGCATAATTTCATCACATTAATTTCTCGGCATTGGTAACATTACTAATTAAGAATGGAATTTTTTGAAATTCAACCCATAAATAGCAAAATTATGAACAATCAAGGTCACGGGTACGCGATAGTTCAGAGTCAAGCTACTAGAGTTCGCTGGCATCGATATGGAGTGATCGCATTACAGCTAAATAGCAGCACAACATATCACAGAGATACACATTGAAGAGCCAAAGAAACGAGTATAGGCACGCGTATGCAAAAAAAGATATATGTAAACATTCAGAATACTGCGCTGCGGACGGCAACACCTATATATGACAACAGGTGTCTGGCGCAGGCATTAGATCGGTTACTGCTGTTACGATGGCAGGTTATCACGATTTAAGTAGTTTGAACGTGGTGTTATAGCCGGAGCACGAGAGATGGGACACAGCATCTCCAAGGTAGCGATGAGGTGGGGATTTTACCTTACAACCTTTTCACGAGTGCACCGTGAATATCGGGATTCCGGTAAAACATCAAATCTCCGACATCGCTGCGGCCGGAAAAAGATCCTGCAAGAACGGGACCAATGACGACTGAAGAGAATCATTCAACGTGACAGAAGTGCAACCCTTTAGCAAATTGCTGCGGGTTTCAATGCTGGGCCATCAACAAGTGTCAGCGTGCGAACCATTCAACGAAACATCATCGATATGGGCTTTCGGAGCCAAAGGCCCAGTCGTGTACCCTTCATGAGTGCACGACACGAAGCTTTACGCTTCGCCTGGACCCGTCAATATCGGCATTGGGCTGTTAATGATTGGAAACTTGTTGCCTGCTCTGTTGAGTCTCGTTTCCAATTGTATCGAGTGGATGGACATGCACGGGTATGGACACAACCTCATGAATTCATGGACCCTGCATGTCAGCAGCGGACTGTTCAAGCTGGTGGAGGCTCTGTAATGGTGTGGGGCGTGTGCAGTTGGAGTGACATGGGACCCCTGATACGTCTAAATACGACTCTGACAGGTGACACGTACTTGCGCATCCTGGCTGATCACCTGCATCCATTCATGTCCATTGTGCATTCCGACGGACTTGGAAATTCCAGGAGGACAATGCTACACTCCACACGTCCAGAAATGCTACAGAGTGACTCCAGGAACACTCTTCTGAGTTTAAACACCTCCGCTGGCCACCAAACTCCCCGGACATGAACATTATTGAGCATATTTGGGATGCCTTGCAACGTGCCATTCAGAAGAAATCTCCACCCTCTCGTGCTCTTACGGATTTATGGACAGCCCTGCAGGATGCATTATGTCAGTTCCATCCAGCACTGTTTCAGACATTATCCGAGTCCATGCCACGTCGTGTTGCGGCACTTCTGCGTGCTCGCGGGGGCCCTACACGATATTAAGCAGGTGTGCCAGTTTCTTTGGCTCTTCAGTGTAAATTGTGTTTGTTTTCTGGAGTAAGGACGTTTCTGCTTCTGTTTTGGAAACATTTCTACCTTTTTCAATTGAAATATTGTGTGCAAGGAGGATTTATAGTGAAACGATTTTGTAACTTATATTTTTAATATAAGAATTTTGTAATGTCATTAACACGTAAATTCTAATGTAAATTACATTTTGTTTTGTATATTACCACGAGCTTGTATCATACGTATGTTTAACATGTTCAAAAGTGATTTCTAATTGTTTCGGAAGACGATGTAAGTGTTTTGCTACGTACCTGTTTCCGTTGAAAAATAAACAATTACTACAAATGAGTACTACAAACCACCTACCTCGCTATCCATCGTATATTATTCAAGAAATTTTCGCACGAGCAACTTAGTGTAAATTAATTATCTTTATTCCCAATAAGGTTACAGCAACGACTAAAACCTATTATTCTAAGACCGAGAAGGAACGCGCGGCAAATCAATACTTTGACTCTAGGCCACCAAACCATATGAATTTGCCTCTATGAATTACCATAGAAGCGTAGAGGATCTAACAACAAACAACTGTTGTAAATTGATGCTTGATGCAGATCGTGTGACGAGACAATAGGTACAACCGCAATCACTTCTGCGGTTTTTAAGTCATTGTTAAATTTTTCAAAATATGCATGTGAGAGAATACTCCCCAAGTTTTAAACGTATCGTTTTTTGCGACATCGACGTTTTCGATGGGGTCATCTGCATCATGATTTCCAACCCTCTCCTTCATCCTTTATATTCTCAATTGCCGAACGTTTTCTACGGTAATATCCACCCCAGGCCCAACTCCTGTATATGATACCATCCAGTCATCGCCTATTTGGTTTTTTCTCTCAGCACCCGCAATTCTATGGTCTGTCTGTAGTAAGAAGAGGTACAGTTGAATACAATGTGCAAAAAGCTGCATCTCTTCTATACGTTTCTGTAAATGTTTAATGTTACTGCGAAACGTTGGATCTACTATATAATTTTCCTCAATATAATTCCCTAAGCTCACGCACTCACTCGCCTCGATAGCTATTCGATGGAGAACGATGTCGCGTGTCAGCCTTCGCTCGCAAATTAACAGCGACCAGAGATATTATTAGAAGAAATTCGATGTTATGTCCTCAATTCAATAGCTAAAGAACTGCTACCAAATTGATTGTCATAATATATTCATTAAGTTTGCTTTTCGTAGTATTTCATAGTTAAAAAAATATTGATAAACTTTACAGCTGAGAAATCGTGGAAATGCTTTTCAGTAACATGTTGCTAATGAAAGCAACATAAAAAACTTAAATTTCTCATGGTCCCTGTTGTAACCACGAATGCCAATTGTCATTCCGGCCTCGGCTAAATTTCAATTTAATTAAAACTATCGCTTATGTTGTTGCTTGACCACATTATGCATTACGATTTATTTGCTTTTTACGTATTTTACTGACTACTTTCGTTAATGTCTTTGTTCATGTATGCTGTATGTGAGTTATTAGGTTATTTAAAGCGGACATAAAAGCAAATATGTAACCGAATCGAGTATTCTGGCAATTCATTTCTTCGGAGTTGCTCAACTGTTTAATAATCTGGAAATTGTAATAAGTTCTCTGGCCGTTACAGACACTATGAGAAAAGATTATGAATGTTTTCAGAAAACAGGAATTCTTAAAATTTTGCAGAGTAAACTTTGAAGGTAAAATAAAAGTCAAGCTCGTATTTCAGCAAGTTCGAGTCTACGACCTTTGAAACAACTATACGATACCGCGATCGTCCCTGTCCGTGTTTAATACCTACGTCTATTAATACTTCTGAGTTCTTCAAGCTGAAGAGATTTTATTCACCCTAAGGGTGAAACACAGCTCAATTTCGTATTTGGTCAGATCAGGTCAAAATGTCATAATCTTTCATCCTAAAAACTGGAACTATTCTAGACCTGTGAAGATACGCAAAAAAACGATAAAGAGCTTACACTAGTCCATATTATTCAACACTTCAACACTTCGCCAGATTCATTAACGTCCGTTGTGCGAAGATAACAGTTGTACCCAGAAGTAACGAAGTCTCTTCTAAGCCTGAGAAGAGATAAAATTATACAATAAGTAAATTATGTTATAACGTTTCGTCCGAAAATTATCAAACACATCGCACACCACAAACAGCGCTGGACAGGCGTCACGTGCAGCTGCATCAAGCATGAACTTAAAATAATTGTTTGCGTTGAAATTCTTTTACGCGATTATGATAAATGATACACGCAAATTTATATGGTTTGATGACCTGGAGACAGAGAGTCGGTTTGCCGTACATTGCTCGCTAGTAGTAGTACAATAAGGTATTGGTCGTAACTGTAACCTTTTTAGGAACAAGGATAATTAATTTTCATTGCTATTACGCAAATAACGACAGTATCGAGGAAATAGTTTCATTAAATTATCCCTTCATGGCGCACCGTCAATTTTTTTTTTAGTTTTGTCCTTCAGTATGATAAATGTAATAAACTAGGATTAGCCTTCGTTTCGAGTCCTGCCGGTGACGCTTAGTACCTGAGAATCATAAATAATGCTAATGGGCAATATTCGTGTAAACAGACACATCTATTAACGGATGATTGACTTGTGTCTAAACATACACCCCTGTTCAAGGGAATTCGAGGTTAGTGTTCGTGTGATCACCTGCGATTATAAATTATGCTAATTAAGGAAAGTTAATCATGCTACTGCTCATTACAAGAAGAACAGCACTAGCAACAAAAGCCTTCGTGAAAAAGAGAAATCATTTAGTTTAATTTTTTATTTTTTTTATCTGCTTAATGTCTCTCAACAGCGAGGTCTTTAGAGACGGGAAAGGATGGGGGCAAGGAATGGGAAGGAATACGGCCATGGCCTTTTTAAGGAAGCATCCCAGCATTTGCCTGGAGTGATTTGGGAAACCATGGAAAACCCAAATCTGGATGTCCGGACGGGGATTCGAACCGCCGTCCTCCCGAATGCGAGGTCAGAACGCTATCCGTTACACCACCACGCTCGGTATTTAGTTTCAAATACCGATCAAGGACTCGGAGAGAACTTTTTAAATCTCTATGTGTGGAGCACAGCACTTTATGGTAGCGAAGTTTGGACTTTAGGAATAACAGAAGGATGCAAAATTTAAGTATTTGAAAAGTGGTGCTATAGAAGGATGCTGAAAATTAAGTGGACAGTTAAAGTAGGAAATGAACGACTTATGAAAATGATAGGTGAGGAAAGGTGTTTGAGGAAGTCTCTTAGAGAAAGAAGAGATAGGTCATGTTTTGAGACATCCAGGATTGTTTAATTTATTAGTGGAGGGAACAGTCGAAGGCAAGAACTGTAGAGGAAGACAGAGATTAGAATATATGAAGCAGATAATTGAGGACGTTGGTTGTAAGGGGTATATAGGGATGAAGAGGTATGCGCAGGATAGGAAGGGATGGCGAATTGCATCAAACCAGTCGACATACTGATGACAGAAAAAAAAGGTACCTACTTCCATTTACTCAGTATACCTGTAACTCCATGCGAAAGTGTCTTCTGGAATCTTTCATCCTCTCTGTAACTGTAATAATATGAAAGAAATGATGTTGGCGCTAGGTTCACCAAATATTACGTATAGTCGTTTATGTTCCCACTTTTTTCAACGTTTCATTCATGGCCAAGGGTTTTCCTCAGGTGTACACCCTCCTGCTTAGCAGAAATGTTTGGAAAATTTGTGTTTGAAATAGCTACTCTTTAATCGATTTCATACAGACATCAATTTATCACTATTTTATTCATAATCTAACAATGCTTACTGGAAAAGTTGCTAATAGTGTAAATTGCCTATTGACGTAATGTGGGAATTACAGGTTATGGTATCTGTGGTGTATCTATCAAGTCTTATGGTAATTTTTCGTTACAAGAATGTCCTCTATACAACTGGAAGGATTATGAAAAGTGGATGAATCATCGCTTTTATATCTAAAAAAAAAAAAAATATATATATAATAGATTTTTCTATTCTTGTGTTATACCACGGCGTCGATGAAATGAATGCAATATCAGATTTTTCAAAAATAAAAACATAATGAACAGATTTCAGTTGCATAGTACACACTTTTACAGAAAATATCTAATGACCTGCGAAAGATTAGCTTGACAAAATATTTCTTAGGACACTCAGATTTTAGTATACTGATTTTTTTTAAAAATAAAGCTTTTTTCTCGTCACGAGACACCGGCATATGGTGTGTAGTTGTGGGGGTGGGACGATTTCTGGAAACCCGCTAATTACCGCGAGCAGGTTGGCCGGTACGCGAGAGTCAGGACTCGATCCCGGTTCTGTTGCTTCTCCCCGATCCACACAGCAACACTGGCGGGTAACAAAGCTTTCAGTTTATATAGACAAATATCAGGAAAATACGAAATTCATAAGAAAAATAACAATTTTTTTGTCAGATTGAAGACTGCTCGGTTAGACGTAACAGTAATAATAAATATCTAAAAACGTGTAAGGGATGGTTTAACTACGTAAAGAATGGGCAACCAGTACAATATTGTGAATAATCTTTTTCCAGCATTTTTAGAAAGTTGCAAGAAACATAAATCTATTGCTCTGTTGTAAGGATCTATTTCTAATATAGTCCAAATTTCGATACGATCAAAAGGCTGGACTCTCGTTGATGGTCGTGTTAACTACGTAGTTGACAATCTCCAACAAATAAGAGGATATAACAAATAGAATATTAGAGCTAGCTGAAGAGTCATTTGTCAGGTGGCCGGTAACCTAGGAGAGCAAAACGTTCTTCCAATGAGATCAAAGGAAATGATTGGCTTGAAACATATTTCACTGCCTAGACTTACGAACACCATATGGCTTCCAGTGCAATATCTCACCCCCAGCACTAAGAAGATCGGAAGCTCTCTTAAAAATCTGGAAAAATATCCTGAAGAACCCTCAGCTGCATATACATCAAGACATGATTCAAGCAAGACACCAACACTTGAAATCAATAAAACCACAATGGCGCACAGCAATCAACCTTACAGAGTCCTCTTTCAACATCAACAACTCAATGGGAGCAGTCATCAGTAGCCAATAAAAATCTAGTTGAGGACCCCTTACAAGGTTTCGATCTTCCGAGGCGGCAGTGGAGAATCATTAATCGGATTCGAACAGGACAAGACAGATGCGCCTACTTATTATACAAATGGGGATGGGTAGATTCTGCAAATTTTGACTGTGGAGCCACCCTACAGACAATCACATCCTGTCCTCTTCGGGCCTACGAGGGAACAATAGCGGAAATACACGATGCGTCGATCAGTGCAGTTGACTGGATTAAAACATTAGATCTAGAGATATGAAATTGTACAAGCTTGTGATATGTGCATTTCCTATTGTGTAACATACGATAAATAACTGCCTATACTGAACGCTGAGAGTGGTAGGAAATTATGCACTTTGAACTTCTCTTGTATTGTTTTTCTGGAGCGTAACAGTGAAATGTTGACGGTGCTTAGGCTATGAAGTTAGTATCAATAAATTTCACGAGTGGAATTTATAGAGTATCTAACTCCATCAACGTGATTAAACCCCCTTCAGTGGATTTGGAGTGTAAGTATGATATTATTATTTTTTTATTTTTTTTTTTTGATTTTTTTTTAAATCTTAAAATAAGTTCGAGCCTCTTTGAAAGGTAGAAAGGTAGCTTACCGCACCTTTTTTATCCTGTGCTATGTGTTTGTTTTTAACTGGATATAGTATCCGAAATACTAAACTTCTTTATTCTGATTGGCATGAAGCCTAACATTTGCTGGATTATTGTTTGCATTGCTATCTGAACCTTTTGCACATGTAGAGATTTATGTGCTGCACCATGACGCTAGTGGTGATAGGTTGACTATAGTGTTGATGCAGTGAGCTAGTGCATTTTGCTACTTTTCAAGAAACCTACATAGGTATAAATAGCCTGGAACTGACTCTTAGAAAGATCTATAAAATTTAAGGACGCTCAAGGGATCAAACTCCATGAACTTCTTCTTCTTCTTCTCGTGTCGATGGCAGCTCAAATATGTGGTAGTTTTGGTAGATCCACTTTTGGCTTGATCCACTCGAAATCATGTTGCAATCTCTTCTCCCAAGCCGATATTCTTTCATTGTTTGGTGCACTCCATGAACTGCAAAAGTCTTTTACAACAATTATTCACGTCAGCTCAATGGACAAGAGATCTCACAGTTTATGTGGGCAGATCAGTTTCCGAACAAAACTGAGACCCAGGAATAGAACGATTTCGTTAAATATTAATCCTTATGCCTCATGATAAACTGTGTATCTTTTGAGGGGCTTCTGCTTCATGGGAAACTATAAGAGTTGGTCTTCGTAATGGGAAACTGAAAGCCGATGTTTAGAAACCACTGATCCAGAAGGTTGAGTGTGGATTGCAGTGGTCTATCAGCACCCCAAAGGATGATTGAAGAGTAAAAGCTAGCGAAGTTTATAAATAAGGACTGCTGTATCGAGTCTCGTACTGCAGACCGAGCGTGGTGGTGTAACGGCTAGCGTTCTGGCCTCGCATTCGGGAGGACGGCGGTTCGAATCCCCGTCCGGGCATCCAGATTTGGGTTTTCCATGGTTTCCCAAATCACTCCAGGCAAATGCTGGGATGCTTCTTTTAAAAGGCCATGGCTGAATTCCTTCCCATTCCTTGCCCCCCATCATTTCTCATCTCTAAAGACCTCGCTGTTGAGATCCATAAAGCAGTTAAAAAAAAATCGTACTGCAGAAAAAATGTTGTTAGTAACCACGGTGAACTGTGTGGCGCTTAAAACAAATCCATAAGCCATGCCCTTTTCTTGAATAAGAGGATATGAAAATTCATTAGTTTGAAATTATTAATTTATAGTTTGACAGCTCTGTAAACTGTTATGTATCTAATGCGTTGTGCACACTTTGGGTCAATAACACAATCTTTTTTTTTTATGACAATGTACGCGTTGTATAATTAATTATTCCTAACAATTCACAGCTACATACCAAAATCAAGTCACGTTGCATCACTGTCGCTAAATTCAGTCACAACAAGTTGTGTGTTACAACATCTGGCGGTCAAAAACCACCCTCACATAGTACTGGCTACGCACCAAGTATGCATCCATAAGGAACAGATTATGCGAGGAGGAAGGAAATTTTCTGAAACCTGAAAATGACTAAGGAGGCTGCGACATTCTAACCAGACAAGGCGGCCATTTACTATCCTCTTCAGTGTCTTTCCCACGCATCTAGTTAAGACAGTGTCACGATAACTACTGGCTGACGTCCCATCTTTGTCGGGTTTCAGCAATGGAATGAGTGTTGTTCCTTGCACAAGTCGGGGAATTTTCCTTACGACCATACACAATCGATACTATCTAGAAGGCGCAGCTTGGATTGTGAATCAGGTTTACACAACATGCTGGTATAAATGTTGCCTCTGATACATTTGATGATAAATATATTGTTAATAATTGCTATAAAAATTAAATTGCGAGTGGACGGTTCATGCGAAGGAATGACAGACAACCAGACAAACTCCGATACGTTGTTGTTGTTATTTGGGCTTTAGGGAGCGTCAACGTCGGGCTTATTAGCGCCCTAACCTCTGATACGAAGGTCCGCTTAAAAGTAGGCAGTCAGCTCAGACACTAGGCTGAGAGCTTGCAGTCTACGGTAATTATAACGCTCCAGTGACATAGTGAAAAAAAATCGGGGAAATTGTGCCTGTGAGCGAAAGATGCATATTAGGACACAGTATCTATGCGGATCAAAACCTCTTAGTAGAATTTACAAAGAGTATCGAGTCGGAGAATCTACCAATAAATAGTCTGACTCAAGACATCGGAAGTGAAGCTTTTAATCATTTCGCGGTGGGAAAGTTGGCGTCCTTTTCAAAAGCTGCATAGTCAGGTGTTTGTGTAAGAACTAATGGAAACGGGCGTACGTTCGAAGAGATTGGCAGAAAACAAGTAGAAAACAGAAATTCAGCAGCAAGAACTATTAACAATTATTGCAATATTTTGTTACTTTCTTAGCCTATCATCGAGAGACGGAGGTTCCCAAACGCTAGTTTTATGTAAACACGTATCAACGAATGGCGAAAAAATCACTACAGATAATTACTGGAAGAAGAAGAAACGACGGAGAGACGCTTGAATTTAATGTGTTTCATAAATCGAACATTACAATGAATAATTGTCCTTATAAATCATTTGACAATACCATTCTAAATAATCTTTCTCAAGCCTTTTAATGATATTCTGTATTAGAGTCATTCATTACGCAAACGATTGACGAAATTGATCATCTTTTCAAATAATATAAAGATATTCTCTAGTTAAAAAGTTTTAAATTATTTATGGTTGTAACTGATTCTAAATTTTAACTATCAGACATGTTACTGACAACCGTAAATAATTCAGAGGAACAATGTTAACATCTTTAATAGTTACGTAAATAAGCGGCCCTAAAATTAAGTTAGTAATTTACTAATTCCCAGACAATAACCATATCTTTCAAGTCTACTTTCCCTTACCATCACGAGTGAACCAGGGAAAGTACCGCGCGATCAGCGGGAGTTCCATTTCTCCAATGTTACCAAGTTCAGATTGTTTTGCGTAATCTTTCACGCGAACTCTTGTATAGTTCTCCAAATTCACATCAAAACAAGAAAATCTCGAAATCTGTGTCTATAAAGTTATGCTTGCAATTTTAATTTTTCTATACCAATTTCTATATACTTTTTATCAATGTTTGGAATGATGTAACAGTTGGTAACAATTGTGAATGTGGATGGTTAAGAGGGAAAGAAGCTGGAAGTTTTCTGCTTTTATAAGAGTCCGAATTTTGTGATTGGCTGTTGCAAATAACCCCTATCGAAAACTCGTACACTGGCTACAAAACTCCATACGAACATACCATACTACCATCAGTGCGCTTAAGTTAGTGACACTTACGTCTTAATTACATTCGAGAAAACAGAGCACCAATATTTAAGACGAGCATGAGAGGTAAAAATTAATTATTTAGTTACAACGATGTCATTTATACTGTACGACCACAGCAATGTGTCTTTTTGACGGGAAGTTTCATTCGGCTTAAACTATGTAACCTCTCATTGTGTCTGGGCAAGTACCACCGCAGACGGTCACACAGGAAAAGAGATGCCTGTTAGCCTACCCGCGTTGGAAGTCCATTCAGATGCACACAGCAGATAGCATGAATCAACCTCGTTGCCTTTATTCTTTACCGCAATGCCGCCTCAATAAAGGTCAAAGTCGTTAGTTCAACTGTTTCTATCGAAACAAGAACAAGAGATGTAAGAAAGTGACCCATCATTTTCCATATCGCTATTTGTTAACTTTGTATCGAGGGAAATGTTATGTCTGGGAATTGCGGGTGAAGGACAAGCTATGACTCTGTTAACAGCTCGATAAACTCATATTACATACCAGGCTCAATAATCCATGAATTATGTGTTGGTTTGTGGTCGATGAAATAAATTATACGCAGAGGTGCAACACTGCTTGTTTCAATATTAATTATACGAGCGATGAAACTCCTAAGATGAGGTACTAATTATGAAGAGATGTAAACGCTACCACAGATATCCAGCTTTGGGGTTTATTTTTTTTTCTTTTTATTTATTGCTTTACGCCTCGTCGACGGCTAAGGTCATTAGAGGCGGGATTGAACTGGTGACAAGGAACGGGAAGGAATTCGGCCATGTCCTCTTTGAAGGAAGCATCCCGGCATTCGCCTGGAGTGGTTTGGGGAAACCAAGGGAAACCCAAATTTGGATACCCGGACGGGGATTCGAACCCGCGTCTTCCCGAATGCGAGGCCAGAACGTTAACCGTTCACCCACCACGCTCGATTTGGGGTTTCTATAATTACGATTTATTTCACAAATCAAATGGCCTTTGATTTAAAAGCGCTGAAGAATCTGTCAAAAAATAAAAGCTCTGCACAACGGAGGAACATTTATTGGAATAAGTATTCTCGATTGTTTTAAAATCAATTTTACTTCAATGATTTCTAAGCCCTTGTTTATTATGTCATTATTTTCTGTGACAGCAGTTTTTTTTCTTTATTCTCCTCATGTAACAAATGCTGCTTCTAAGTATCATCACCAGATGAGTTAAATTATGAATGCCTGAAAAGGATTAGACTACGGTAAATTAAGCTTCAAGTATCGAGATCTCAAACAGCCATTTTAAACCTTCATCCCGTGTTAAGTTCGTTCTAATTAGCCTCTTGAATCGTTATCTAATATTTTCTTCAAATAAGAAACCGGATGTCTACAGAAGTTGTGTACAAATAACGAGCCAATTTTGGTTGGTTCCATTAACATTATTCTTATTAATTTCTTAAATTAGATAGGTTCATGTTATACAGGAAACAGCTTCTAAATGAGAGTCAGCTATCCAGCTTTGGGGTTTTCCTAAACCGAAACTTCCGACCACAACGCTTAGATCTCTCCGCCTCGTCGGAAGAGAGGTCATTAGAGGAAGGAATGGGACGAGGAGGCATTCAGTCATGGCGTTTTGAAGGAACCCAGTGGTCACCTGGAGTGACTTCTGGAAACCATGCAAACCGAAATCCGGGTGGCCCGACAGAGATTCGAACCCACGTCCTCCCTAATGCCAGGTGGGTGCTTTACCGCTCACCCACGATGTTCGGTTGGTCTAAATAACAGGCCATTAACGTATAATAACAATTCAGCGTCGGGAAAAATATGCAAGGAGGTAGAAATTCCAGATACATGTTAGCAATATTTTATGAATTTACTATCTTCCGATTTACTGTTCATAAACCATACAATGTAAACGTATGTCCGACACACTGTTATCTAGTTTACCCCTATTATATCGTTACATATCTGATAAAAAGTTGAAGAATTGCACTTTCATATCAATGTCAGATTTGATGAAAATTTTTATGTAATGTTATTTTGAAAATATTTTAGTAACTGAAGAGTCAGTTCTTCCATGTTTTTGGTGTGTAGATTTCAGTTATTCGAATAAAATCATCGTTGACTTTCAACTTTATCTGTCGTTTAATATCGATATTTTATTGATGTTCGTATACGCTGAGGAAATCATGCAATGATTTTTGGTGGAAATTATATCACTGAAGAGAGCTTTTTCTGATGTGCTTCGTAGTGATTAATGACATCATTGGTATAACATTATAAACAATTTTTCTTTTTTGAAGTTATCCATTTCTACTTACTGCTCAGTCTACCCCACACTAAACAGAGAATATAATACATGTTAAATAAACTACAGAACAAATTCTGGTGCACGGCAAAGCACCCGCAGATGTCGAATCTTTGTGCGTCAATCTCTTCGGTATTAATGATGCTATATGCCTCAAATTTCTATTATACACGTGTATCAGCAATCTTAGAAAACATACTAAATTATGTTTCGTTCCTTAGTTTTAATGTTTTTCAAATGCAAATTTCACCGTTTTGTCAATCACTCTCTCACTTACTGATTGACTAATGATCATCAAAACTCTAAAGTACTTACCGCAGACGTAGAAAGCTGGAATTCGGTACATAGATTAAGTTTTGCCCCCAGATTACAAGAAATGTCTAAAACCTGTATATTTTCACATATCTACCCCCTTATCTATCCCATACTTGAAATTGCTTTCCATAATAAAAAATTATACGCCTCAGATTTCCATTGTAGACGTACTGTACCTTACTAAGTGTAATTAACGTAATAAATTTTATTTCCTTCTTCTGCTTACTTTGGAACTTAATGAAATTCAAAACTTTAGTTCGACTACGACAACTCGACATCAAAATTCCACTCAACTTCACGTGATCCTAGAATCATATATTTTGGTAAACACACATTGTTTCATCAACAAATCATCTGAAAAGTCCAATATTGGTTATTTTTCTCGGTATTAGTTTTGTGGTAACCCCAAACGTGAAAAATGTTTTGCTTTGCTGTAGATGAGGCTGTAAGACTCATATTTCTTTTCCCATAGATCAGCAAGTTTAACTACCATCTTAAATTTAACTTTTTCCCTACGCTTATTTTGGAAATTACTTGCTATTTACTTATGGTGGCAGTTAAATCTACGGCAATTGGCATTAATCAGCCATAGCGCACATTCATTGTTTACAGAGAGCGCAGGCATTGTTGGTAACGGACATACATATATTGATGGCTTAAATTTTTGAAATGTCGTCATCCACCGATTTTAAAACGGATTCGTTTCATTTGAGCTACGACTCAGAATACAATAAATAACAACAAAATATAGCGTGATTGTCAAAATGACTTTAGAGATTACATTCGTTAAGCAAAGAGTTTTTGGCACTGTTGATTGAAAATGTTATGGAACACTAACGTTATTGAATTATGTATAATTTCCTTCCTATGGTACTGATATCTTGTTACTTTCTATTAAAATGTTACTTGAGGTAGAATGCAACGTTTTGCATGGAAATGACACACACCATTGTTTTGTTTATGATCGCTAAGCATGTTTTCGTGCGGTTCCGAGCGTTCGGGGTCAAAGGTGTCCCTTGTAGGTCTGTTGATAACATATCGATATTTTTTTAAAGATATCGATATTTATGAGTGATATTTTTTAATACGGTATATCGATATTAAAATCTCAATATCGGAGTCGATATTTTTTAAAAATAAGTTATTTTTCGCTTTCCACGTAGAATATTCTAATTTATTATTGGGGGGAAAACGATTACCTGTGTTGCACATGCAATAAATTTAATCATAGATAGAATTTTAAGAAACAATGAACAATAAATTTTTCTGACAAATTGCGCTTTACTTTAAACACTCAGTTATTGCTTCTGATTAATTACGATCCGAGCACAAGGGGAAGTAAAAAAGAATGCAAAAGCATTAGCATTAAGAAACTAATTGTAATGTACCAGGTATGGGTAGGGTTGCCAGATGGATCCAGGAATTTTGTGTCTGGTCTCGTGCCCAGGAATTATGCGTTATTGTCCCGGAATCCCCGTATACTAGTTTTTTTCTCCAACCCAGTTCGCCAAGAGGCCAAGCCGAGTATCCCATGCTCGCAGCGGGAGGATGGAATGTACGAGCAGTTTGAGCTTTTGTCCCTTAAATCAGAGGAATTGAACCTGACAGGAAAATACTCTTTGAATTTCCTGGGATTTTGAAAATTCTAGATGCAGTTAACATTAATTCCCTTTATACAGAGTTCACATGTCTAAAACTTGTTTTTGAGGTCCTTCCAAAAGACTTTCCAAATGATAAAATCTGGGCCAATTTCTTTTGTAAATTTAAAGGAACTAGTTGGTTTTGTTTTGTCAATTCCGACAAGCAATGCCTTTTGCGAGACAAGTTTTAGCCCACTGAATAATTTATGGACTGAAGAGCGAAACAGAATGTTCATGGGTTTGATCAAGGCTGAACTGCAAACTCAATCAATTTTGAAGACTCTTGCTGAGAAATTTTATCAGTTTTGCAAAGCAGTGACGGAGAAAAATTTGTGAAAATGGCAAAAATCTAGTGATAAATATTTAAAAAGCAGTTGATTAAGATTGATGATGATTGTGATTTAGTAAAATATAGATGTTCAATTTATTTTATTTGTTGATAAAACCTGATGTTGATTTTCTACCTGAATTTAATAAACAATCCTAACAGAAATGTTCAATTTTTTAAAATATTTTTGAGGTTTTGATTGATAATATCCGATGTTGATTTTCTACCAAAGTAAAAAAAAAATCCTAAAAGAGCTAGTCTAGTTTTGTTTTAAGTTTAATATTTTTACTTTTGATTCATAATACCTGATGTTGACATTCAACCAGAGTTTAATTAATAAACCTAAAAGAGGCGCTTTATATACACGTTAGATAGCAAAGTTTTTACCTAAAATAGAATTTTGTATTAATTTGCACTTTTGTTCACTTTTTAAACATACCAGAAAAATACTATTTAGTTCCAGAAATGTCCCGGAAATTATAAGCCTGTATCTAGCACTCCACAGTTAAATATTTTGCGCGAATTGGTTATGCTTCTGTTTCCATATCAACAGAAGAATTGAGCTCCAAAAGTATGCCACAGCCAATTTTGTTATACCACTTACAAATTTATTAAGATCAGAAATTGAAAAAAGAATCTACCGCTTTTGGATTGTCTCTACAAAGCACTTTACTAAAAACTTATAATGAGAGATTGGTGCCTTTAAAAAAACAATTTGTTAACGCCGAAGCAACCACCTTGACAGTAGCGACTCTAGGAATTTTCCAAGCCGGGTCAAAAACTGCAATTGCCGCCTCTTCGAACATTATTGCCAGCCAGACCCCAAGAATCGCCTCCTTGATTGTTGGCCAAACGCATTGTTGTCACCACCTTAACTGTCTGCCAAACGCATTGTTGTCGCCTCCTGGAGTGGTAGTAGAGTTAAACAAAAAAGGTCGCCGCGTCTTAAATCGTCGCCCTTCACACACGATTTTACCGCCGCCCTCTAAAGTTGTCGTCCGTAGCAAGCACCACGGTTTGCCTCCTCTCCTTCCCCTTAAATCCGACACTGCACACTGAATCTCAGCTTTAAAAAATTGGATTTTGGTAAAGCATTACCCTTTTTCAAAGCAACATTAAAGAAGGGGAAATTTTCACTTAATGAAGGGAGTTCATAGTAGAAGAAACAACGGGGTAAACATGAGCTCACGCTCTGGAAAAGTATGTCCTACGAAGTTTCTGACATGAGTTTTGGTTCAGTGGTTGCTAAACTAAAAAAAAAAAAAAATAATATTTGGATCAGCTGAGTATTCCTGTGCTGTCAGAAATTGCTTTAAAATTTTTGGTATCTTTTGCCGCATCTGTGGCATCTGATCGAGTTGCATCAACAATTAATCTCCCAGTGCCTAATAGTCTACCAACAGAACCTATAAAAAACCGGCTGACAAATATTGGTACACATAACTTTATTTTTTTATAATTCCTGGAAGCACAGTCCACATTTCTATCGTACTATGTTATAAATTTTTTTGTAAACGGAGCTTAGGAAGCATAATTAATGTGCAAAATTTTACTTCATTCATCACCTTAGTTTGGAATTTTGTGAAACTGAAACTCTTTTAAATGACTATGACACTCTCTCATAATAATTCTATGCAACTTCCAGTTGCCATAGAAAATTGTAATTTGGTAAACATACATGGTTTCATCCCAACAGTATATATATATATATATATATATATATATATATATATATATAAAACCTGTGTTTATCCAATGCCAATCAATTTAAAAGTTGATACGTCTTACAGAAAATTTGTACGTTAATTGCTTTCTTCGTGATGAGGCTAGATGCCTCAAATTTCAGTTATGCACAAAGATCAGGAGCATAAAAAACACATTAAAGTTCGCTTTGTTCCTACATTTAATTTGGAAGTTATTTGTAGTCCTATACCGATGGTAACAATGTAGGCACGGCGTCGCTCACACAGAACGAATCGGACTCGAGCCCGTTGTTTTACATGAGCGTGCGTTGTCGAGGAAAGTATTTCGACATGAAAATTGGATGCAAGCAAGAATATTGATAAATTCGGATACCAAATATTTCCTAAGATGCAAAAATTTGATCCGAAAAGTAAGATGACTCAGAATAAGCTGTCAACCTACAAAAATAAATTAAAATCCACATAAAACAATCCTTGTAAAAAAAAAAATGACTTGGCCATTATGCAAACTCTGATAGTAGAACTTCTACCTAAATAAATGCCTCTACAGTGTTGCATTATTGATCTTTTAAATTCGCAAAAGCCAAGATTTCCCTCGATCCTCTTTCGGGATTCACAAGTCTTCCAGTAAATCATACACATTATGCCTTTCCTTTTAGTAAATCTACAATTAAAAAAATAATATTATCCGTACAGTCATGAAAAATCATTCTGTTTCAGAAAATCAAAACTTGATTCAGAAGAATATCTCACAGCTTTTCATCAGTAAATATCCACAAGACTTCTACCTTTTTTAAAATGATTTGTTTTTGTAACATTGTTTTTATATAATAGGGTCGATATATCGATACTTTTTCTTCGATATATCGATACTTTTTCTTCGATATATCGAAAATCCGATATTTTTTAAAATATCAACAGCTCTAGTCCCTTGTAATTATGAGGCACATCAAGCAGAGTGCAAGCAGTCGGTCAAACGCGCTCAGCTAACCACGTCAACGTGTGTACACAGCGCAAAATACGCGTTGCTAGGAAAACAGGTCTCAACGTCGTAGGGTAGGGTAGTCCACCAGCAGCTTTAAGGATAAAGCCCTGTTTTCCTAGCGACGCGTATTTTGCGCAGCAGGAACCGGTTTTGCCTTAATCACGTCGTCAGGAGCGCGAAATGTATTGCTCGGCGTAAAAGTGTTTTCTTAGGGCAATGTTCTGATCTAGTCAGCTGACGTACGGATAGGATCTCAGTACGTCAAAACGAATAGAAGAATGCTTGTTCTAAAACATATTATGGACAATGATGAAGAGAACTACATGTTTAGAACTAAGAAAGAAGGCAAGTAACATGAATCAGGATAGGGAAGACGAAGGTTTTTCAAAATGTTAATAACTAGCCATCTGATTGATGAATAAGAAAGATTTAGAAAATATTTTAGATTGACCAGAGAAAAGTTCGTATATATTGTAAAGCTAACTGAAGAGGACTTGATAGGTATCTGCAATAGAGTCACTTATTGCCAAAAAATTTGCCCTAACTCCGAGGAAAGTGAAAAAATAATTAAACTGAGAAATACGTACATCATGTTTATTTTCTTATTACAAAAATTACATCGTTTATGGCTATCTTTTTTTTTTTTAACTAATGGCTTTAGGCCTCGTCGACGACGAGGTCATTAGAGGAGGGATGGGACTGAGGATAAGGAAGGGGAAGGAATTCGGCCATGGCCTTTTTGAAGCATGCACCTGGAGTGATTTGGGGAAACCATTGAAAACCCAAATCTGGACGGGGATTCGTACCTGCGTCCTCTCGAATGCGAGGCCGGAGCGTTACCGCTCACCCACCATGCTTGGTTTTTGTTGTACTATTGTCAAAGATTTACTTCTATGAAGTGCTGTGATCCGCATATATACGTAGCTTTGTGGAGTTCCTTTCCGGTCATAGGTCAATGTTTGAAATCGAAAATTTTCTCTTTTTGAAGAATACTTTTGTACCAGATTTATTCTAGGTTGAAGATCGTACTTGCATCTGCATTCAGCTGTAATTCTGCTTATTAAATAAGATAATTATATTACTCTACAAAATCTAATCCTATTATTCTGTTCAACATATTGTTACCATTTCTGCTACATTTCACGACTTTTCAATTGTTCTAGTTTATATTTCGCCTTCAATAATTTCTAAATACCTTCATTCATATCTTCGAAAGGACAATGTCATCAGGAAATCGCGGTATGCTGATTATTTCTCGAAATTATTTACATAAATTAAATAAATAGTGTTGGAATAAAAAAAAAAGGAATTCCTCAGCAATAATGAATTCCTGAAATTAAATTTTAATACCGGCGAAGTACTATAGTTTCGTAACTTCGTTAAAGCGTATTCACTATCACGAAATTGTTACTCACAACGACAAACAAGGAACGATGTTCCTATGACAAAAATAAACGCTGAGAATTTATGAAGTAGCCTGATACATTAATTCTATGTCAATAACGTAAATCAATACGACACATACAAAATAAGACTGGTACAACATCCCATTCCTCTGATATGGACCAACATCTGTGGCATTTTCACCCATCTTCATCATAAACGCATAGCTTCTGAACGCAAATAACATGTATTGTTTAGTTATTCGTGACTTATATCAGGAGTCCAGGTAGCAGCATGCTCTATCGAACCCATACCAACATGGAACTCCTGTACATGACTCTCTTCCCATTATATCTTGCTTGAAATGTAGCAGTGCAGTAATATCAGAGGAGTTGCAGCAGTCAGTCAACTGTTTTAATATTTCTTGTTATCTATTTAGTCTCAAAACAAAGATACGTGTTAAGCCCCTTCCTACGACTACCTTTCCAGAGTTCAACCTCTCCATCTCGAGTATACGAGTGGGGCATGTAGATGATTTGTCATATCTTGAACCATCCTGAGCGAGCAATGCTGTTGTGAGCAGGAAGCGGAGAAATGAATTGGTGGTGTCAATACTGCTTCTGGTCGACTGTCACACCGAGTCTTCAGGAATAAACATTTAACGGCGCGTACTAGACCCTTGGTGTACCAAGCAATTTTCACTTTTGGCTGTGAAACGTGTACCCTGTTCCCTCACGATATCAAAAAACTGAACGTTATCATCGGCAGAAACTTCGACATATTATGAATGATAAATGAGAGGCCTATATTACCAACCCTGAAATGCTTGAGAAAGTAGGTTTAAATAGCATTAAAGCATCCGTTGTAGGCTGTCAGCTTAGATGGATTGGACATGTCTGTTATATGAGTGTTACCAGATTTCCTCGGGAAATATTTTATGTTGAACTTTCCTCCGGCGAAAGACCTCGGGATATTCATTTGAAGCGGTATAAGGATCAAATTGTACAAACTATGAAGTCATCAGTCACTTGGGATGAACTTTCTAAAGATCTCGCACTTCGCCGCCACTCGATCATTAAGAGCAAGGATGGGAAAGATATGAAGAGGCGAAACGGCTAACAAGAAAGTTTCGACCATCTCAACATCGGCCACCATCATCAATTCGGTAAAGTTTGTGTGGCCTCATGTTTCACACGAGTATCGGCCTGTTCAGCCACCAGAAATCAGAAATTTATTCACAAACTGTCCGAGTTGCAGCCGGCGACGATAAATACCTATCTTCTCATTATTTCTTGCTCTAAATGTGGACAGCTGGGAATAAAATTATATGTAGGTGAAGTTTACCGTAAACAAAGCAGCATTACTATGTGATATCAACTTTACAAATATGCATTTTAAATTAGCATCCGATAGGTATTTTCAATTTTTTTTTTTGCTTGACGCCTCGTCTACGTCGAGGTCATTAGAGGTGGGAGAGGACTGCGGACATGGAACATGAAGGAATTGGGCCACGGTCTTTTTGAAGGAACTATCCCGGCATTAGCTTGGAAAACCAAAATCTGGATGGCTTGACGGGGATTCGAACATGCTTCCTCCCAATGTCTCGAAACTGAAAAATAATATTCAGTTAGAAATTATAAGGCATGACATGCAGAATATAAAAATAAATTCTTCATTATTTAAACAAAAGGAATTGAAAATTTACATATGCAATCATTTTCATAGCTAATGATATAAATAAACGGGAAATAAGTAATAAAAAATAATTACTAATTCATAAGGGCTTTCATTAATTACTTTTAAAAATTTCAGATATTAAAACAGGAGGTGGACATAACTGTTCTAAATTGTAGCTACAAACAGTTGATGAAGCATTGCTAGACAGCAAAAAACGAAAAACACAAGGATTAGGTAGAGTCAACTGATGATGCATGCCACACTAACATTGTTAGAACGATTTTTTACCATATGCTGGAAACACTTCCACTTTCAGTACCGAAATACATACCTTCTAACTCTTATGTTTGTATTAAAACGTGAAATAAATCTTAATATTCGTATTACAGGTAAATCGAATAAACATATATAAAATTACCATTTCTTATAACATCATCATGACCAAACAGACGAAAGTTGTAACTTTTAAAATGTAACAAACAATTCAATTTTTTTTAATTAAACAAGACACCACTCTACACGAATGGCCGTTATACTATGAAATTGAATATGCTATAATAACATCAAAAACATCATATTTGGAATTGAACACAACTTCACAAACATTAACACCTGTACAGTAGAATTGATATGCACGTGACTTTATATATGTACAAAAAGAACACCACACAACAAAATATGAAATATCTAAAAAGGGAAACGCTATATTATATGCGCCTAATGCTCACCATTTACTTAAGGCCTTCGATTCAATCTGAAGTATAATCAATGCAGGTCGATCTCAAGGATAACATATGCACACGACTAATTTTACTCAGTTTATTCTTCGGCAGTGAAATACTTTATCGGATGGATTATTTCATTCAGGGCGTCTGTTTGGTGGTCTCTTTGAGGGAAATACTCATGTACAAACACCCGTCTTCAAAGTTCGACGAAATCTTATCACCGTAAAATGGTGGACAGGTTTCACGAAGTCGCACCTCATTAATCGTCCTCAACCACACAGCACCAAGTGAAAATCTACTTGTTCAGAGTCTAAAGTAAAAATATCAAACTGTTATAGTAACTCTTTCAACTCAAAGTCTGGTCGCTTTGCTGCCAGCTTAGTATATCGACCGTTCAGAAAGACCGCTCGAGAACCAAAGCCGCGATTTCTCCCATGTTGACAATCCCCCTTCCAGTCTCTTGCGTGCTCCAGTCTGGTCCGACGACTTGTTCCCGCCATTGGTGGACTGTGTTCATGAACAAAATAATAACAATTTCCTTAATGGATAAAACATTTTCTCTCTCCCAGACGCTCACGAAATTATCAGGGCACCTTTATCGTGGTTGGCTGTGCATCTTCGCGTTATTTCGGCGACAATCGTTGCTGTTCGGAAATGAAGTCAGTGCCTTTCATGTATTACTGTGGCTTAGTCTCTGCCACAAATCTACGCAGATTGACTTGTTCTTTTCAAATGGAATAATCAGTAGGCCTGGAGGCGCTGATCACCCGGCTTGACAGAGACATTCAACCTCGGTGCCTTTTTGTATTGACATGGTCCCTCGTCTCTTGAATTGTAGGGGCAGGTAATTGCCGCTCGATCCAGGAATAGCATCCCTCACTAAGCAATGACGTAGCGTTGTTGTTCGTTACGTGTCAAGGCGAACATCTCAGACTTTCACACACACGGTACCTTTCCTGCTAATTATCGCGTACTCCCTCACATTACTGTTCAGCCCATATTAACTAACTATTAAAAAATTGTATGATAGACTTATAATTACAATATGTAGATGTTTCTGAAACCCGCCAATGTGTTTCAGTGCGCTGGGACACCGCACAGTGGAATGGTGAGGTACAACGGTCCGGGCACGAGTCCAGGCCGTTCTACCAGCCGTCCTGACTGCGTTTTTTAGGCGGTTATCCACAGCCGTCAACACGAATGCCGGGGCGGCTCCAGTCTCGGCTGATAAACTGCACACTTCACAGACAAACTTATCGAAGGCAGCCGGCCGCAAAATGTTGTGTAAAGGTGGTGAAGAAAAATTGTAGTTTAAAAAACTAAAATCACGCTTTCGTAGTAATGTGAACTAAAAGGTTAAAAATAATATTTAAATATAAACATTTTGTTTAACAGTGACAGGACGTCCCACAATTCAGGATAAATTAATTTTTTTGAATAAGCTTAAAGAATAAAGTCACTGATTACAAAATTAACTTTAAAGTAAAAAAGCATGGGGTGCTATTTCAGTTGTCTTATATTTTTTGTCGTTGGCTGTTTGTAAAGACAGAGTCATTGTCAAAAGTTATGTAGAGCGCACCCCACGCTTTTTTAACATTAAAGTTAATTTTGTAATCAGTGACTTTATGCTTATTCAAAATAAATTAATTTATCCTGAATTGTGGGACATCCTATCACTATTAAACAAAATGTTTATATTTAAATATTATTTTTAACCTTTTAGTTCACATTACTACGAAAGCGTGATTTTAGTTTTTTAAACTACAATTTTATTTTTAACTTTTTAGTTCTGATAGTTTAAAAAGTATGGCGTATGGGTAGGGCGCTAATGACCCCGTCATCGACGCGCCCTAAAACACTAATAACAACAACAACAAAAAGTATGTTTCTTACTGTTGGCTTTTCTTTGCCAATCTCTCTTTTTCTTTGAGTTGTAGTTTCATTATTAATTATTATTCCCACGAGTAAAATACAATTAAATGGTCAATTCAACAAGAGATCCAATAGCACGGTAAACGAGGAAGGCTACTTTTCTATAATAGTACGAAGTAATATTCGAATACTTACTATTCAACATCATGTTAAGCGACTTCAGACCGAGAAACCTTTCCGGATAGGAGACAGCAGAAGACGATCGTCTACAGCAACCAAAGCTCGTAAATCACACCCGGGAAACTGGAGAACGATGATGATGATGATGGCTATATTGGGTGGGAAATCTCCGAAGGGTGTGGCCGCCAAATGACGAAGATTTCTCGAATCGCACCTGTGCACTAATGTCACGGCTGCATTTGCCTAACTCAGTAATCCCATCAAGTATAGGATACACTGACAACGTGGTGAGAGTGAAATTATTGAATTTTTATCGGTTCTTAATAAGTGTGCAAAATTTAAAACGATTTGGACGTCAGGAAGCGGGTAAACACTGAAATGAAAGATTCCATTACATGGCAACCATTTTTCTATTGTTACCGTCAGAGTAACGAGAATAGCAGGACGTTGCTAAGAGACTACTGTATTGTCAACGGTTCTTAAAACGTGTGCAAAATTAAGACATAGCTATGAAATTATTGTATTGTAATCAGTTATCAATACATGAGCAAAATTTCAAACAACTCGGACATTTGGAATTGGGTTAAAATTATATTGCAAAATTCCACGACATTCAACCATTTTTCTGTTGTTACTGTCAAAGTAATGAGCATAGCAGGATATAGCTATGAAATTATTGTATTGTCACCGGTTCTTAATATGTGTGCCAAATTTCAAACAGCTCGGACATCGGGAAGTGGGTCAAAATATAGTTGTAAAATTCCGTTACATTCATACATACATACATACATACATACATACATACATACATACAAGTCAAGCTAATATAAAGCGTGTAAAAAGAAGAAGCAGATGTTTATTTCCCAAGAGTATATTATACTAAAGATTATCATCAAAAGTTTCTAGAAGACAAAAGGTATTCCACAGCAATTACGTAAAGCTGCTCAATCACTACGCGCGGCAGCCGCGCGTAATGGTGGGTTCCCACGGCCCGTGGTTTTGAAGACCACGCCGTTGTAACGTTCCTTACCCTTCTTTTAATTAATTTCCGGCTACTTTATTAATGATTTCCAGGAATCAGACCTCTTTGCTGAAGATTGACTGCATTTTTTCCATCATTTAATCCAGGTAAAAGGGGCGGAACAACTACAAAGAAAATAAAATTTAGGTAGATGCACCACACTGATTCTGATAAATTGTACACTGTGATACACTATAGGTTTTCTGTTCAAATACATATATTGAATCCGCAAATCATCATCTTGATAAGACTATTGCAACTTCCTTCTTCATATACTTAGTTTACCTTAAAAACTGTGAGCGAGAGTGATGTATGGCAGATACACAAATGGAGAGAAACAGAACATAATATGGGCCTACATCATGAACCCGCGCGGAGCGAAATCGCGAACTTCCACTGCGTAGCACTGGGCAAAAAGTGGTCAAGACTGAGAACGCAATGGTCCCCTTGGGGTCTTAAGTAGCACCCCGGCTAACGGTACGCGGTATCCTGGGAGGGGAGCTATCAACTTTGGCTTCTTGTTTCCCATTGGCGTAAGAAATTCCTCTGCCTTATGGCAGACAGCACAAGGTTCCAAAGATACACCCACGCCATGGAGGTGACCTTTAGTGTTCGTAGGGTGGCATCGCAATGTGCTGACTTGCGCGCCAAACTCTGGGCCGGAGCAGTGCCTGAACTTCTTCGGCATGGCTTAGCCGCGATTACAATAGTCTGTAGCCACTAGAAAATCTTAAAATAAAATCTCTCCGCCCCACTCTCGCTACCATAATTAAAATTCCTTAATACTATTCTTATTCTAATTAAATACTAACCCTTAAAGTTCCTAATTATAATTTAAAAACGTCTTGTGGCGTCACACCATGCAGCCAAATTGTACGGATCAGCAGGCTTTCCTCGCCACCTCGCAGCCACCTACCCACCACGTTAGGGAGCGTCCATAAATTACGTGACTTGGTCTAGGAGGGAGGGGTTGGCTGGAAAGCTACGCTAGGGGGGTGGGGGGTTTCCGAGCCAACATTAATAATATTTATCACAGTTAAAATAAGGTACAAAACACACAAAAGCATGTGAATATTTATTTCCGTCATTTGATTATCTCCATATGTAATTTACGATAGTCTGACAAGAGAAAACAGAACAAAATGTCTTCTGGAATCAATAGGGAAAAACGCTGAGTGCCACGCAGGCAGGGGGTTGGAGGTAGAGGCAAAAGCCACGTCGGGCTGCGTGGGGGGAGGGGGTTTCATAGGAGGCAAAAATGGAGCTACGTGGTTTATGCACGCTCCCTTACCTAGTGTCGCTTCAGCTACCCGGGCGTTCGATGTTTACCAACTGGGTGACGGATAGAGGAGCGCCATCACTACCAGCAGAGGCGCCTCCCGTCCCTCGGCTCGTTGTTGGGTGCTTGTCAGGCGCGGCCGCCAAATGCACAGGCCGTGGGAAGCCACCTAAATGGATATGCTGTTGGCTCGCGAGCCAGCTCGAACATTGGCGCGGGCGAACATGCCGCGCTGCGAGCCATTCTGTCGGTATTTAGGCACGCGGCAGAGGCCCCCCACTACTTGCCTCGCGCGCAGTTTAGTTGAGGGTGTCTTTGTTCTAGTTTGTTCGCGTGGCACAGCGACAGTTTGCTGTCGTAAGAAGTTAGCTCTTATTAAGAATGGCAACAGGGAATTGAATAATATTAAAAACCTTAATATAAACTATGTATTATTTTAATTAATATTATTTAACGGTTACGCTAGGACGCGTTTTGCCTCTCGTTGTGGTATCTTCATCGTACACATTCTTTTGTAACAGGCTGTGCAGAACTGGAAACCTATTACAGAAAGGAGCATACACTGAAGATACCTCGACGAGAGGCGAAACGCGTCCTAGAACAAATAAAATCCTTCAAAATTTGCTTTAGCGTTCTCATTAAATACCATTTATTATTTTAACAAGCAACTTCAGAGAATATGGCCTACAATCAGGGCCGGCGCTAGGATTCTCGGGCCCCAGGTAAATGTTTTCGGGCCCCCTACCTTGATATATATATATGGATAAAGTCAGAAAAATTTAATCAAAAAAAATCAGATAACACCTTTTTAAGAAAAGTTTTTTATTTCTATTTAGCTAGGCACCCTGGCAGGAGGGCCCCCTTTGGGGGCCCGGGCCCAGGGTACTTTTGCCCCGCTTACCCCTCCCTAACGCCGGCCCTGCCTACAATAATCACGTACTGTGTATTATTTACTGACTTGTATCCAGTCTTTCAGAGTTTCACACAATGCGTCGCAAACTGTGGATGTATTCTCGAAGTTGATTGTTTTGATACTCGAAAAAAGGTACTGCTGTCTAGAGTACGAGTGCCCAGACGCTAGAAATCTTAGCTGGTCTTTCTGTAACTGATAGCGCCTCTCAAAATTGAATGGTCGCTCTATTCACATTTGGATCAATTAATGGTTTTAAGAACTATGACTCTACTATATAAGACTGGAGATTTATAACTCTACTGTTGTCATTCTTGTAAAAAAAATTATTGTATCATCAATGGCTTTGTATTTCATGTCTTACATAAGTCTCACAACATAATACATTTTATTAACATACAATTTCCTCATCCACCAACGCACTTTTCCGTTGGGTTTCTCATGTATAATGTGATGCATGTGAATCGTCCATGATTGCTTCCACCGTGCGTGCTTAGTCTGCCGCGCAATCCTGTCTGGCTTGCGTTGCCGCGCGCGGCTGCCGCGCTCGTGCCAAAAAATGCCTCGGACCTCAAATATCCGGGTGGCGCGCTCGAACATGCCTCGCGCGGCAGCCACGCATATTCAATACGCTGTTTTAGAAGCATAAGGAAGGCACAATAGGATCTGGACCAGTGAATTTGAATTTTCAAGACGAGCACCCTTCGAGACGCTACAAGGACAGAATAAGAAAATAACAAACTCTGAAGTTTGATGTAACAGGTAACAAATTAGAGTGAGCATAAAATGAAAAGCTGCAGTAACTCAGTGGTTCCATGATTCAAGTTTTTGTAATTTAGCTGAGGTATTTATTAAAAAAAGAAAGTTTTAGACGGCTTGCCATCTAATCCCTTTCAGCGCAAAGAACTGAAAAGTTTTAACTGTTGAATGTATTTACATACACTACAATTTTTTTAAAGAAACATTTATACATATATATCTGTGATAAAAAAGCTTGTTCACACTGCCGTGGTTGAGAAATAAACATAAATTTAATTCTCTCTTTTCCTCTACTTTTACATTGAACATACACTGTCAGACCATTGAAAATAAATGCTACCAGATAATTAACTACCTTTTGTAAACGTTAATAAATTGAGACTCTTGATGTAATTTTTTGCGGATTACTGGAGATCACTATTACGCAAGGAACTGGCGCCATAATACTGCAATAGTCAAACGCGGGGCACTTCTAGAAACACTTTTCGAAGTACATTTTAACGGTGCCATGCAGGTCCAGGGTGTATTGCAAACTAATTTCTGCTTGAAAATAAAGGTCCAGGCTGTATTAAAACGAAATCACTGATTGAAAATAATACGTCTTGCGATTGTCTTTAGCAGTATTATGAAGTCATTAGTGAATGATGTAGCGAAATCGCGATCACCAATAGACCCATTCTTTTTATTTTTACCATTTTCAAGTTGTTATTCTTTTAAATTTTTTCAAAAAAGTTCTGAATTCTACTCATTTCCCCATTGTGTCGAATTTCCGATAAGAATGCACCTTTAATGGCTTTACTGAACTTTTTTCAAATTTATTACACCTGTTGTGACACGGGCTCCAGCTTATAATCATGGTTGATCTACAACCCTAAAACTTGCATATCTACAGGATGTGCTGAACTATCCGCAGTATAGGCCTACTCCAGTTTAGCAGTTTAAGCTCTACGACAGGGAAATCACTGAGGATAGCGATATTCGGTTCCGTCATCTGCTTGCAAATCATGGGAATTATACTAGTGTTTAGTGGACTATACCGGTTCTGAGGCATATAATTCGGAAGTAGAACTGAGAAACTTCCATTGTTTGCAACACTATTCGGAAAAACTGAACTCGGAATAACTGGCGTCTCAGGGACAGCATTTGGACCAACATTGATGGCGCTTTCCTAGTCCCAATGATTCTACCGAGCGTGCTTGAACAACAAAGCACGTCGAAATTCTTAACATGGATCATGCTAAATCTGTACTAAGATAGACCGAGCGTGGTGGGTAAGCGGTAAAGATCTGGCCTCGCATTCGGGAGGACGCAGGTTCGAATCCCCGTCCGGCCATCCAGATTTGGGTTTTCCATGATTTCTCCAAACAACTTCAGGCGAATGCTGGGATTGTTCTTTCAAAAGGCCGTGGCCGAATTCATTCCCGTTGTTTGCTCCCATTCCTTTCCCGCCCCTAATACTATACACTAAGATACATACATAACATGTATAGATTAGCAGAAAAAACTACACAGTTCAACATTAGTAATATTATCTTGAGTACATTAAGTGCCAAGAAGCCACATAACCTTTACGTTACGCTGTTAGTAACTATAAAACGTTTTTACACAGTTATTGTCTGTTCATGAGAAGGTGAATAGATGACAACTGTTGGATTTCACATCGCTGTTTGGTGTAATCACTACAAATGGTACTGAAGTGGATATTGTTTCGGACGTGTCATCACACCGAAATTAAAGTGTGACGTTGCGATACCAAAGCTCTGACCTTCCATTTGGGAGGACGTGGGTTCGAATCCAGATTTATTTTTCCATGGTTTCTCCAGATCACTTCAGGCGAATGCTTCCTTCAATAGGCCATTGCCGAATTCCTTCCCGTTCCTCGTCCCCAGTCCTTTCCCACCTCTAATGACCTCGACGTCGACGAATCGTAAAGCCATAAGCAAATAATTAACATAAATCTCTCTTATTGTTGATTAATAATGGTATTTCGATTTCTCTCTTTGGATTGGTTTTGAAATGTGGTTCTATTGATATTGTTATTGACCTTGGCTTCTCAAATGACGGACATTCAATTTGCTCCCTGTATTTGTTTGGTTAATTTACACGTAGGTTTAAGTAACATTAATTATTTGATAACAGCTTAGAAAAACATTTCGTCAGTGAATAGAAAAACCTAATTTTAAATAAAGAGTTTACTTTATTGTTGATAAATATTACTTTTACGGTTGTTTTGGTGAGTAATTTTGATTTTTACAACCTCTATCTTTCATCGTCCTCATAGTGGTGGAATGTCCAATATCTAAGCACGAAAATAATTTACTAAGTATATGAAATTCGATATGTTCGATATTTGCAGTGCTGGAGCTTCGAGTGCAGGCGGTGCCCCTAGTTGATGACGTTGTGCCGCTGGCCCCCTCCTCTTGAGCCGCGCCGCCTCCGATGTATAAATTGCGGATGTGAGCGCTCCTCTGGTCTTGTAGTGAGTTCGTCAGCATGGGGACTCTAGCTACATCGCCACACATTTGGTTCATACTTATACTGACAATCTCCTCCGGCTGCTACATTCAAGGTCAGTATTCAATATTCCATTTCAGCAGTTTTTCGATATTACCGTACTTAGGTTCCACTTCTTTGTGCAATCAGTGCTTCCTTTGGGTCTTTTATGGTCTCGCATACAAGAAGTATATGAAAGTAGCATCTACAAACGGCAGTGCGTACTTTGGACATGATATATTCTCTGGGCCGTTCCACTGTACGCAAATAACTGTCAGTACTTGAAACTTGTATTTATATTTACCTTTAGTTAAACATTTTTGGTTCCATAAATAACTTTACAATTCCTAAAAAACGTTGTATTTTGCGTTTCACATACTTCGACTTTTGTACTGATTTGTTTAAATTTCGCATAACGAGGGAATACTCCAATGATCGTTCACCATATATAGGCTGCGTTGTGCTCAAAACCATTAGAACTCTCCAACATTCTTTTTCATTATAATTTCTGAAACAAACTAATACACGATTATAGTGGACGAATTGCTTTTACTCATGCAAATCTGACACAGCTTTTTAATTATTTTCACTGATACTGCAGAGTTAATTGCTGTAAATTGTAAAAATCGCAAAAGTAGATTGGGGATGAATTTAACAATCAAGGTATGTAAAATAATTTAAAAAACAATAAGAAAGTGTTAATTAGATGACTAAGGGAATCGAAGCATGTGCTACAATGCATTTACAAATTAATTAACTTACGACTGTATAGCAATTGAACTGAAAAATATTGTTGGACGCGAAATGAAACTTTTGTCGTAAATAACATCCATTGACGATGTGTAATTCCAGGAAACTTATTATTGTTCCTTCACAGCAGGAAAACGAAGTTCTACTAGGGATCAGAAACGAGATAGACAGTGGTTTCAATTATATAACAATGAAGGAACTGTCCGATTTTTATAAACTTGAAAATGTTCACAGTGTACCAACATAAAAAAGGCCATTTTTTTAGAGTCATCAAATACTGAGGATAATATTTACGGTAGAATATCAATGATCAGTAAACTCTTCTATCTTGGTAGAAGTTGGTACTGTGATGAAAGACGGTGATGTTATTTTCCATTCACAATCAGTTTACAAGTAAACATTTCTTGACTAAGCATACTCGACCTTTGATTTTTGTATCTGGGTAAAGGAGGTTGGGAAACGGATACAGTTTTCACTTTACTCATAATATCAATGCTGCAACAAAAAGAAAATATTATCCCATTTTAGATGACCATAACGACGTTATTTCTCCAGTTTTATTTGCTATACTTTTTCCTTACGAAGATAAATATCATTAAACAAGTTTGAAATTAATTTTAATAAAACAAATTTCTTCAACGTTACAGCCTTCTGGTGAAATAAAAATTTCTGATTTGTATTCAAAGCCATAACTGCATTGCACCAAAGAGCACTTATGTTTCTCGTCACCAACAATAAATCTTTATTAGGTCTGTGGTAGAGAAACGAAACTCGCCATAGCCTTTAGTCAAGGTTTTGAATTACTTTCGAAATCAGTGTTTCTGGAGTAAGGATGGCAGAGTACGTGTTGCCTGCGGGACGATCTCAACGAGAAAGGAAGAGAACTGCCGTGCACCAATTGAGCTGATCATCCGCGGAGAGGCCTCAGTCATTGTCATTCTAGTCTTACTCTCACTTCATTTAATTAAATGCGTCACTAACGCTTGTTTAATGATGCTGAATGTGTGAAATTGAATACAATATGCAACTATTAGTTGAAAAATGCTTTAAATTTTTAGACATATGAAGTCTACTGATGCAACCAGAATTTACGTTATAGGTTTTCATGTAGTCTACAATTATTCTTGTTATTGGAGAATCTCAAACCTTGTGATTAAGCCTGTTCAAGATGTGTGGAAAATTCCTGAACCTTTGACAAGCACGAAATAAGAAAATAACGTTACGTACCAGTGCAGTGTGATTATTGAAGTGATTTAGTATTATCATTTTTAAATTTAATATTTGACGTTATTTAGCAGTGAGTGGATTAGTAATTAGTGTGTGAAGAAACCTATGTCATTAGATTTTTTTTACTTATGGTTTTACGCCTCGTCGACGTCAAGGTCATTAGAGGCGGGATGGGACTCGGGACTAGGAGCCATGGACTTCTGATGCATACCGGTATTAGCATGGAGTGATTTGGGAAACCATGGAAAACCCAAATCTGGATGCCCGGACGGGGATTCGAACCGGCGTCCTCCAGAATTCGAAGCCAGAGCGTATGTCATTAGAAACAGACTTGTTGGAAGGTTTTTCCACGCTTCGGATTTCCTGTGAATCAAGGGTTCATTATTCTTTGGTGTCTTTGGAAGAAGTTATTCCTCTTTAAAAAGTGCATTATAACTAAAAAAAAAAAAAAAAAAAAAAGCGATTATACAGATCACTCTGTAATATGAATAAAATTTCTCTTCATAAATATTTGATTTACCGTTTATTAATAATAATGAGAGTGGTCTCACAGAGTGAGTTCAAATCCCTCCGGATCTCGTCTGACGTCCTAACTATAATTACGTAATCACAGAGGCGAATCCTTGGATGGTCCCATGTTCTGCTTAAAAAATACACATATCACTAAGAAACACACAGTCAAAACTTTCAGTGTTCAGAGATAGATAGTGACATCTGCTATTTTCCCTTAATATGGAGACCAATGACAAGCATGACATCAAAAAGAAAGAACGGAGCCTGAGAAAAGTTGTAAGTGCTAGAAATATGGTGATGAAATCAATGATTGAAAAGGAAAGATGATGTAAAATTATAAGGGTGTTAGCCTCTCCGTATAATCACAATCGTTACCTTAAGTTACTTCATTGCTGCTACGCTTCAATCGGAAAATTAAACTAGAAAAACTTCTATAATTACTATCGCTGTATTTCTATACACATCGCCTTAATGCGTGAACACGTTTGAAACTAGAAAAACTATACCAGATTGGACATTAACGATGGAATTTGTAATGAAAAAGCACAATGGATGTTATATCAAAGTCTGCAAAAGAATGTTACGTTGCAGAATTAATGGTTTAAAAAAAATGCGTAAAGGCCAATGTACTGGTTCAATCGCTGTACAACCTTCCATTTACTGTGTGTATAAATGGTCGGATTAGTATATTATTAAAGAAATTAGTCCAACTGCAATACTAATTGAACCTATATTAACTAACGTAAACATTCGTTGGTAGCTCCACGCAGATATTCGCTTTAATTGAAGATCTTTCCAACTTCAAGACCAATATTTTCTGATCATTCAAATCATTGAATACTATCCTGTTCCGTTACTGGTTGATACTCGCAATAATGTTAAATGAACATTAACACAATGTATATGAGAGAATTACTAAAGCCTTAAATTTCGTTACATTGTTACTTAAAATTTAATATGCAATATTTTCTTTTCCAAGGTCATAATTCAGGATTAAATCATTGTTGAAGACAAAATATTGTGTCGAACACAGATAAGTGTGACCCAGACGTGCAAGCTGTCAAGTTCATGGTTCTTGGCAGCTTCCTTATCTGGTGCTGACCAAACGAGTAAAAAAAGTTTCCGTGATACTGACATATTGCATAATGAAGTCAAAAATTTCAGAACGCAGTTTTTGCATTTTTCTTCCACAGTGATAGCGATGGAAGGATCGTATTCGAATGAATATATCTGAATATTTTTATTTTTTCATTGTTACTTCATACGAAATTAACAAATGCATCACTTCGATTAGAAAAGTTTGAGCATTTAATACAGTGCGTACATATCAACATAAACAGGAGGATACGAACTTTGAATCTTCATCATTATGAAAATTTGCTACCGTAACTGAAAATACAATCATCAACTTTACCCGCATCTCTACAAAGTGCCCTGTTTCAAAAGGATTATTGTAGAACTATTCCCATCAGTAGTGATCGTCATTTTTCATATCAAACCAATTGCAGCTGGCAGATTGCGAGGAAATTATTATAATTATTATTACTATTACTCCGCAATTCAATAAAAGTGGGTGGCGGAGGGTGCATTGCAACAATCCTAATGTGTAGCAGGGGCGTAGCTACTATGGGGCTAAGAGGGCCCACGGGCCTTCAAGGCAAACTGGTTCCTTTGTTTTTTTTTTTAGTTCTACCTCAGCTCAGGGGGCCCCTACCAGCAACACAAAGCAAAAAAACGGTCGCCCATCTGGCCTGAGGGCCCAAAATAAATTTTCTTGCACCGGGGCCCTTGTTGACCTAGCTACGCCACTGATGTGTAGTGGTTCATTTATGCATGGTAAGGGATATACAGGATATGGTAGAAGGTGCCCATAGGCTATTTTGAGAAACCATCCTGGCATTCGCCTGAAGCGATCTGGGAAAACCCAGATCAGGATGGCCGGAGTGGTTTCTCGAGAACTAATCCTGTCGCATTGTATGTTTTCTCGGTCGACAAATCCTTTTTATTCCATTCCCTAAACGCTCGTGGAAAAATTGAGTATAGAAAAGAATCGGCTCTGATCCTGATTTCTCTTATCTTATTTTCCCTGTCATTCCTAGATATGCTGGTAGTAAAATATGTTTGCTGTTAAATAGGTCTGTCATGACTTTTTCAGTTAACTTCTGCCGAGAGCAACGCCTCCAGTGTTCCGTATCTTCCCAACATAACTCCAACATTACACTTACGCTTTCCCCCAGCTATATATACTTATCATGAATCGGACGGCTCCTCTTTGGACCTCCTCCAATGCCTCTATTCACCCCTTTTGATGTGGGTCTCATACAGAAAAACGATATTCTAAGTGAATTCGCACCAGTGCATTGTACGCAATCAATTTAACTTCTGGTGTACACTATTTAAAATTACGACCTACGAATTGGGGCATATGGTTTGCTTTCCCAATCACCTTCTCAATGTGTTCATTCCACAACAAGTTATTACGAATTGTTACAACTAGGTATTTAGTGGGAGCTGTCTATTTATAGACAGTGCCATTGGTTGTATATTCAAAGCTAAATGGTGTCACCTTTTTACTTATACGAATGACTTGGCATGTTTTAGAGTTTAACTCCAGCTGCCAGTCATCGCACCAAGTGATTAATTACATAACGTCGGATTGGAACAAAGCGCATAAGTCCTGAGTTTTCATTTCGCGATGAATAATGGCATCCACGGCAAAATCGTTGATGTATATGAGAAACAACAGGGGCCTAATCACACTCCCTTTGCGAAACCCAGACCACATTTCGGTCAGTGATGAATGCTCACCGTCGAGAACTACACACTATGTTTTATCCTTTAGAAAGTCTGCAACCCAGTCACACATTTGTCTAGATATACCAGAACTAAGAAGTGTCACAAGTAACCTAGTATGAGGTACAGTGTCCAAAGCTTTTTTAAAAATCTATTATAACTAAGTCAACCTGAGATCGCTCATCTATCAGAAATAGTGTATTATGGCAATATTTTTGTTAAAAACAAAAATCCTTGTTTTGTAAGGACAACAGAAACTAAAATGGAGAAAGCAAAGAGTTGGAGAAGGAAATGTATTTTCAAAAGAGGTGCAGTACCGGATTAACCACGTAGCAGGAGGTAGCAAATGCTACGGGCCTCGCGCCTACTGGGGGACGGCAAAAATCAAGGGCCTTTCACATTTTCTACGGGCCCCGCGCTGTGATAATAGAAACAAGGTTGTTTGCTGATAACATATTGATAAATAGTATGATTAAAACGGGAGAAGACTGTGAACTGCTGCAAGTGTTAAAAGGATAACTATCTATATAGGTATACATGGAATAAAAAATGCCAAAAAGGTTTAGTTTATTAGGCACACAGATAAAAAATATGTAAAGTTTTTTTTATGGTTTTAATTTAAGGGAGGAATTGTGTATAGGAGTGCTTAAGTGTAAATAATAATTTTGTTGTCGACCATTTTTCCTTAGTTGTTTAGTTTAAAAATATTTAAGTGGAAATATCTTGGTGCAACATTTGATAATAAACTCAGTTGGTCATACTGGGCAGTTGGTAGGAAGAGTTTTCACAATCCTTCATTTACTGGAGACTGTGATGGGGGAATGTGCCACGAAAGTAAGGGAATTGGTTACAAAACATCGGGCAGACCGTTGCATGAATATGGGGTCGTAACATGGGTCCCACCTCTTGGGTATTAGATACACGAATTAAGGAACAGGGGGACGTACAAAGGAAGATAGTTAGACTTGTTTCTAAAAATTACCACAGAACGCAATCTATAACCGATGTGATAAAGGATTGGGCTGGGAGTCACTGCAAACAGGATGCGGTTGGAGAGAATGCTGGGAGTTTATGAGGCGTATGTTGTAGATGAAACGTGGAGGATAATGGTAGAGGAACTAGGAAAAGCAAATAGAAGGAAAGAAATGACCATGACCACAAGCTGTCCCATATATTAGGCGAGAGAGAGTTGGAAAATTATTTTTTGCAGGTAAGGGGTTTTACCAATAGAATTGATAAACAGTTTACTAGAAGCACTGAAAGAATTTAAAGCTCATTGAGGGAAAAGTAAATGATTAATAATGCTGCACTCAAAGAAGTTAATTAAAAAATCATTGAAATTGGAAAGTGAGTTCGTATGAAAATTGTTACGAGGGTATGGGTTTAATTGCAATTAAATTAATGTAAAAATGTGTATTGCACTTGAGCGAGCTACCGTGAGAAGGAGGGCAGCTAGATTCGTGTGTGTGAAAATTAGCAAATGACGCAATCAGAAACTGATATGATAAAGGAGTGTATAATTTGTAATGAGGCTTTGATAAATTTCGGTAGAAGAATTAGTGGCAGTGCATAGGAGGGAAAATGTACTAACAACCACAAGCTAATACTTATTTTCTGCCCTAAGGGAATGGGAAAATTTTATGTTGCCGTTAAGTTGAGTCAGAGAATGGAATAAATGGCCGAGGAAATGAATAATTTATCAGAAACACTGAAATAATTTGAAATAAAATTTTTAAAAGGCAAAAAAAAAAAAATAACTGTTTGGAGATATCCTACGAAAAGATTTTAAGAATAAAAAAAATCATAAAATGGTAAAGTAGCTGTATATGGAAGTTACTACCTGGGCATATGAACCATTCCAATCAAATTCAGATGCTACCTCTAAACCGCGAAAAATAAATTTTGCAAAAATTTTGCTATCATTATTCCCCACAAACAAATGTTGTTGCAACATTCTTCTTCAGTCGTTTAGCAAAACAATAGAAAATCTAAACAGATATGGGAGGACAGGTATCTGAAATGAGAGATCAAGGGTTTAATAATTGCAGCACATCGTTCCATAGAGTACTGAAGTCCATGAAAGCAGCAACAGAAAACAATTAGCCCATAATGTTTTCCGGTTGCGGAGTTTGAGATATACATATTTAACGGAATTATTTCACATAAGTTGATATTTCGGAATATGCATTTCCAAAATTAATATTGTTGGCGAGCCAACACTACAATTTTTGTGATTACAACCTTTACGTGATACGCAACCAAATTCATCAGCACATTCTCAGGTAAGTTGACTTTTGCATTTGCGATACAGTCCTATAGTACAAAAGTCTGCTTACCTGAGAATTTGCTGACTTAAATCATGTATATATTCAGTGGTAATTTTTTTTTGAAATTTTTTATTTATATTCACGGAATAAACATAGTGAAAATTAAACTACAAAAATTATAAATTTTAAGGCAAGCATTAATATGGAACATGTTGACACCAAAAAATTCAACTTTTCGAGGAAATTTTCTAAACTCATCTCATTTCTTTGTTTCAGTTGCGGCAGAATGTAGCCACCAATGCTCATGTAAGTATAAAATAACCTCTACTTATGAAATAGTTTATATAATTTCGCTAAATTAAATTAATAAAGCAGGAACGACATAATAGCCATGCTTTTATTATTATTATTATTATTATTATTAAAAAGTTAACATTCGTCCATTTGTACCCTTCAACTACAGGTAGATGCATTTGTGTTTTCTTTCTTCCAAAGAGTATATGAATTCAGTACAGTTACTGCTGTATATATTCATCCTGGTAATGTTGTAAAAGCAGGGGAGTTTGCAAGTAGTAGTCTTGAGACGGCTTTCAGTTTGCCCCTCAGAAGTAAATCACTAACAAAATAATATATCATGACACCATTCGTGGCATTCTCTTTCTTCCCAATACCTCAGACGTTCACAATACGTGCACAAATTTGGCAACGAAGGCCATACAGCCAGCTCAATGTAATTTTGTAGTTTTCAGTGTATAAGTCATCATCCAGTATGTATTGTATTTTCCAATTTATGGACGCCACAGGACGGACAGGACATTCACACAGACACACAACACTTAAACATCCATGCCCGTGGCCGGATTCGAACCGGCGGCCTTCGGCACGCGGAGCTAGCATTCTAGCCCCTACGCTACCGAGGCCGGCAAATACGATAGTTGTCTTGGAATTCCAGAGAATTGCTTCTTCGGCAAAAAGATATTGGTGTGTTTTGAAATACAGAATAATGGTTGATTATTCGACGTGCAAACGCCAATTACAGTTACAAGATTACCGATTGTTTGTGGGATCCACACGAAAGAGGTATAGCGGCCAATGCGTCAGAGCCGCGATACAGTTCCTTCCTGCCGGACATTACTGCAAACGTGGAATCCGAACAACGGAGAGTTATCGAAGCAAACTTCACATACACAATACAAGTTTCGTCATAGGTAAATGGCCGTTAATAATTCCAGCCTTTTGCAACTAGGCGCCTTGGAAACGAGCTGCCAGTCTGTTCCACTTCAGATTATAAAACTTTATATAGAAAAACATCTGTCGGTTAGTTGAAATTGGTGGGTTTACTCGGTCGAGCCATTTGTATAGCTGTTTGCGCAATACAGTTTGTGCAAGTAAATCGTTGCGTGTAAACGTATGCACGAAGTTTGGGCGAGCCAATTAGTAAAAATCTGACCCGACAGTAAATCTGTTTGAGGTTTGTGTATTGGCATGAACATCTATAATACAGGTTTTCAACCTTTCGTGGCCTACCACCCATTTTTCGAAAAAAAAAAAAAATAATAATAATGTAACCCATAGTGCTCCAACTTCTTTGGCTCGCAGCACACTTTTTGAAACAGTGATTTCGATAGCTCCCCTCTCAGTTGAAGTGGACAATGTAGAAAAACAAGGACAGATATTTATAATTTTTTTATAGACAATACTGTGTTTTGTTCACAGTTTGATTGTAAATACATATTATGAATAAGTATTAAACAACCTTGAATCGCCACGTTCCACTACTGAAAATCTGTTTCTTTTCTTCGTTAATAAATTGATGACTATGGTATCTCCCCTTTTGGCTACATATGATCATAGGAAGGAGATTGAAAACTTTTTTATGCATATAATACTGAAAAGCAGGGGGGCGGTGGTTGGTCATCAACGACCCCAAACTTGCCTTGGACCAGAAACGGCCTCTATGATCTCTTGAACGCCCGTTGGGAACAATGCTCAAAACTGGGGTATGGGAATTGGTGACGTCAACGTTCTGCCACCTGTTCCCCCGACCTTGTCAGTAGGCAGTTATCTTATTCACTTATTTTTTAGAGTCTTTCAGTTCGTGTTCATTGTTGTTTAGTTTGTTTATTGCATTGTTCAAAATGTCCAAAGAGAAAGAATTGCTTGTTGAATTTATTGAACAATACAAGTCGTTTGCGTGTTTGTGGAAAGTTAAGAGCAAAGAACACAGTGACCACAATGTTAAATCTCATGCACATAAAATTTTAGTAGAAAATTTGCAAGCAGTATCTGCTCTTGAAATTAATTGTGTAGTTAAATTTGGCAAATGCTGGTATGTGGCTTCGTCCATACGCAAATAGAAGCGAAAATCGTCATGCTATTAAATTGGTATGAGAAAAAAATCCCTTTTTAGAAACCATGGTTTAGATCAATTTTAATAATGCAAACCGCAGTCTTTTCAGGAATTAGATCTTCGTCAAAATTTTACATTTTGAACACAGCGAACTACAATTTTCAGGATCTTTCACCTCACAATTGTGCAAGCCAAACTGAACATATGAACAGCAACATTTCATCCAGTTCATCTGCACAAAGTGGCTTGCGCAAGCCAGTTTGTGCCTATGGTTTGAACGTTTAAACCATGGAGGTTTTAAACCAACCTTTAGGTTAAACCAACAAAAACTATTATTTATTAGACCTCTTGTTGTAACGCCATTAGTATGTGCTGTTACGTTATTCTAATTGTGAAAAACGCACGTTTTAGGACAGGAAACTGTTATTATTTGCATAGAAACTACTGTCAAGATGTTCGGCACACTTTTTTTTTTTTTTTTTTTTTTTTTTTAATTGGCTTTCGGCGGCTAAGGCCATTCAGCCAGCTCAATGTGATCATATTTTAGCTTCCAGTGAACAATTAGTCATCCAGTGTACATCGTATCTTTCTATGTATGGACACCACAGGACGGACAGGACATTCACACAACACTGAACATCCATGCCCGCGGCCGGATTCGAGCTAGCACTCTAGCACCTACGCTACCGAGGCCGGCGCTAATTCGGCACACTTGATAAACTCGCTCTCTTTCACAGTTTGACAAACGCTTTAATAACACAGAGCGTCAAGTTACAGATCTTATTATAGAATGGTGTTTATATATCTCACTGTTTACAAATTTTGTTGTTGTTAATATTTCGATAGAAATTTCTTAACCAGCTAAGTTATTTTTTTATCGATCGTCCTACGCTCGTTTTCCTTTCGACTGAATGAAGCTGTGGAGAAAACACTACTAAATGGTTTGGGCAGCTAAAGATAATGCAAATCAATAGAATGGCACTAGAGGCAGTAGTTGGAAGAAAGATGAAATTGGAAGAAGTCTTCCTGGATTTTGCTTCAAAACTGAAAATTTCGCAAATAAAATCAAATCATTTCTTAAAAGCAGCAGGATGGACATTAATCAGATTCCACTATTTACAGGAGAATCGTCTCTTGTGTTAGAGTAGTAGGAAGATTTCCTCCCTCACACACAGAAATAGAACATTCCTCAAATGGCCTATGTCCCTATGAATGTGATGTGTGCAGGTTAAGGGAAGTAAAATTCACATTTACACTACAAGTAGGGCCTACGTAACATCTTCTCGTTTACATTTCTTAAAATCAACTCCAGTCTTATAAACATTAATTAATAGTTTTTAATCAGCATTTTGAGAATAGAGTATAGGTAGTATGCAGACTCGGCGGAATTTGAAATTTCTGCGTTAGTGCTTATACAGTCGTGTCTCATGTAACCGTAAATCTAAACTTTCAGAAGAACATTTGAACATTTCACACCTAACTGTACTTTTTTCAATGTTCTCTGCAACTGCAATGTTACAAATGTGAATATTTCAGTTTATAACAATTTTTTTAGTTGTATAATAGAGTGGTATTACTTTTAAACTCTGCGATCCTGGTATAAAAGAATTATAATTGGCCACTAATATTTTTGTAAAGGAGAACTTCGATCTGAAAAGATACATGGGTGACCCCAGCCATCATATTATACACATATGAGATGACTAAATATTAACAACATTTCTGAAGTTGGCAAGAGTTACTTAAACAATCGTTAATGTGGCAACATTGCGTCAGTTGTGTTGCAAGGCACGCTCAACGGTACGCATTTCGTTTAATACGCTTTACAAAATTAAAATTCATAAGTGGTTTATGTTCAAACTATAGCTGTGGACAGAGTAATTGGCGGGTCAGTGTGAACGCGCTGTTGCCGTACTTGGGGACAAACTCGCGATGCGCTCTCTTTCTATCACCTGAAAATTGCAACGCTGTGCGGCCTGTGTTGCCTAGTCCAAGCGTCAACAGCTCTCTAACCACCCCCAAACCTTCCACCTCCCTTTCACTAAAAATGTGTGAACCTGAGAATCGGAATTAGAAAGTGTCAGTGTGAGTGTGAACTTGCTCGAGAGAGGATATTTTGATTTTTAGCGATTTACGATTTTTACGTGCGATTTAAATAATTCCTTTTGGTTATTTATTAATTGTAGTAATTTTATGTAATAATTTTACCGAACAAAAAGTGCAGTAACTTATAATTAGAGAAATTTAGCAAGAGAATCTTGCTACTAAAAATGGATACTTAGGAAGAGACTTATTCTCCTATTCCAGGTGTTTCCGAACTAACGACTCCCAACAAGACGCAAGTCATCGACAGCAGAACCACCGCTGCTGAAGCAGACAACACAGTAAATCTATCATTCACAATGTTTATAAATATTTCAAATTTCTTGTGGGCAATGATCGAGAAATTTTGTCTTCTACATGTACGCTAGTAGGAAAAGACTTGAAAGATATGGACGTACTTGATATTGACGAAATAAAAAACTGCAGTGATTTGTTACCGCAAAAAACAACCATATTGCGAAAAAAATTAGGGAATGGACAGGCTATTTGCGCTGCAGCTTGTGGTTGTCGGTTTGAGAACTGTCCAGCGCGTGTGTCGTGAGGAGAAATAACCTACGTTTGTTTCTCGAAAGAAAAATATGAAACAATACAGCACTCTAACAAAGCTTAGCGACTTTGACAGTCCTTTGTCAGGAGGACAGTACACGAATTTTACGATAGTGATGAGTGGTAATATATAAACAGATAATTTTGTCGTTAATTAAGCAAGTTTTTCAGTGCAGAGGATGACAAAATAAAATTTTGATTTTAGTTATAAATATACAAACTGAAAATAAAATGTAACACGTGGAAATAAAAGAAGAGTATTTCCATAAGTTTCCTTAGTCTGTCGAGAATTTTATTTTTCTGCGCAGATAATAGAATAATAAATAACAGGTCTTGAAACCTCCAATTATATTAAACGCATCTGCAATGCATAACTTTCTTAACGAAATGACATGCATCAATATTTTATGACAGAATAGTGATCATAAATTACTTAAAACACGTTATAAACCATTACTACAAGTAAAGAGGTGAATACAACTGTTACGCGCACGGCTTGGCAACGGCGCATTTGACGCCACCCGCCAATTAATCTGGCCAGAGCTATAGAAGATGCGACACTAATTTATAACTGTCCTACGTGATCTGAAACTAGTGTTGCGCCACAGAGCTCTTTGGAAGTTCAAGACTTTATTCACAATGCCACTACAATAACTTTTCTTGAAAGAAGTGCTGTGGCTGGAATAAGTTACGGGTTGGGGTAAGTGGTGAAAGTGTGCAGATAATCATTAAAAACAGTAGATTAAGGTTATGTATAGTTACTTCGAAGTAGGTGATTTCAGAAGGTATTAAGTGTTGAAATTCCTCCGAAGGCTTTGGTTAACAAGATTAAACTCACTTTTAATGTGCGTTCCAGGTACATTCTTGAATCAAGAAGTCGAATGTAGAATGACGCGAGAAAGAAGTAACAGCCATAGTGAAGGCGAAACGTTTATCTGCAAGCGAGGCTGTCAAGACTGTTCTCTGGTATACCAGAGGTGTTGTGATCGTCAACTTCTTGCTTGATCAACTATGTGATCAACTACTGTAAATTCTTGGCCAAATTTAGAAAGGCTTTACGCTCTAGAAGACACTCGATTCTGATCCACGATGACTGTAGGTGCACTATTTTGGCTGCTCATTTACAAGCAAAACTGAAAGTGAAATGAAAGTTTCCAGCGAAGAAGGTTAAAAGACCGTATACAACCCAAAAAAATTATAGTAAGAAAGAGTTTTTTTTATTTAAGTGCTATATTCGTTAAGTGATGTCCGTACTGTTGAGTACAGTAATAATGGCCATAAAAATGAATTATACAATTTGAAAGAAAGTTTTGGCTGTCATTTTTTCTTTTAAATAAAGTAGAGGTTTAAAAACAGTTTTCCCAGTGGAATGAAATTTCACTAAGGCTAGAATTTTCACTGCAGATATCCTCCCCATTTCTACATCTACAGCTATACCCTGCAGTTCACAAAACTGTGGGTAGCAGAAGGTGCTTTGCACCAGGAATAATTCATATAAGCATCAGGATGACACCTAATTTTTCCAAGCTTATCTCTCCTTGGCGGAAGAAGTATTTCGTTGCACTCATAAATAACAGGTGCTGTTGGCATGTTTACCCATAAATTCTACTGAAGCCTACGTCGTCTGTATCTCAGACAATCCAAGCCCAATCTGTGTATCAATTCTGTGAGTTTTTGTAAGGATTGTTGCAAGCAGTCATGAATCGAGCAAACTCTACTCTGTATCTTATGTAACTGTCAGTCAATCCCTTGCGATCTGATTCCAAATGGCACAACAATAGTCCATATTTAAAAGCACAAGGGTTTTGTACGCGATCTCCAGTGCATGAGCGGTCCTTTGACTCAGTAGGTTGAAAGGTCCCCTGTTCGATTCCATCTCGTCGGGGAGTTTCGTAGACCCTAAACCCAAACTTCACCTATGGCACAGCTTGTTGTGTAATGTGAAGTACGCCACACGTTAAAATGTAGGTCTCCCTTACCCGGTAGGATAACCGGGTAAGATTAGATCAGAAGGAAGGGAACTAGCCGTCCTACCTCTGATACCAGGCCTAGTATGCCTCCTTCGGGAGGATCCAACCAACCTTCGGGTTGCGGATCACGTTTCATTTAGCTCCTGTGTATGTGTTGCAATTTTTCAAAATTCTACCTATGAATCGCAGCTTAGATTTACCCTAGGGGGCATCCACAAATTACGTGAGGTGTTTTTCCGGATTTCTGGACCCCCCCTCCCCCCTGGTGAGATTTCGTGAGATCTGGCCGGACCCCCCCCCCCCCCCTCTGGTGAGATCTGGTCCGTGAGAAGAATCCCCCCCCCCTAGAAATCGCCCTCGAAACTTTTGTAGACTTTTTTTTTTTTAGGTCACACCCCTAACTTTTTTGACGAAATACCCTCCTAAAATCGACTTTGGCGCAAATTGTAGACCTTTTTTTGGCTCTACTGTCCCCAAATTTTTCGCAAAATCTCACGTGAGATTTCCGTAGACCCCCCCTCCTCCCTGGTGAGATTTCGCCGGACCCCCCCCCCCCCCCCCCCTATTTCACCTCACGTAATTTATGGATGCCCCCCTACCTACGACCGAAGTTATATGCAGGTCCCATCTCGAGTTACTTTTTTCTGTTAGGCCAAAATAGTACAGGGAATCAACCATGTCAATAGCTGAACTCTTTACTTTCTACTTTTGAACAAATGGATTCTTTTAGTTAGTTATGCACATTGCCTTGCACTTCTTGCAGTTTAGCGTAATTTTCCATTAATATCACCATAACGTCTAGATCGCGTTGAAATTTTATGCAGACGGCCTAATTCCTTAGTTCCCTATTGATAACTGCATCATCAGTAAACTATCTCAAACTGGTACGAGTATTTACGATGTCATTTAAGATCGTTTATAAAAATTAAGAACAGAATTGCCCCATTAAACTTTCTTGGAGGACTCCCGATGTAACATCTAGAAGATTATAAGAGGTTTTCTGTCCACATACTGTGACCGAGCAGCCAGAAAATCTCGTATTCATTTACAAATCTGATCATATATACCGTACGCTCGAATATAAGCGGTTGTGTGGTACAGAGTTGAAAGCTTTGTGGAAATCCAAAAATATTGCATCGACTTGTGTAGTTTCATTACGTCATGCGAAAATAGGACCAGTTGTGTTTCATAGGATTTCTTCTACCGAAATCAGTGCCAGTTCGGTGTAAGCAATTAATTTCGACTGGAAACTTTATATAATTTTCGAGCATATAACATGTTCCAGAACTGAGCTGCAAATAGATCTTATTTCTTGAAAACTGGAACAACTTACCCAATTTTCCAATCGGAAGGTACTTTTTTCTCTTCTAGGGATTTCTAGTATATATCTGACAGAAATGGTTCGATTTCCGTCACAATACAATCGGGACCCGGCGCTTTCTCTCACTACAGGTGGTCTATTTGCTTTACTAGCAATATCTATTTTTAGGACCATTTGTTTCCATTCGATCTATGGGGTGGTTATCTCATTTTTTAGGTTACAGTGTCTAATCTGAACCACTGCTGTCAATCGTATTGACACCTTTGTCAGCTCTGGACGTTATGTTATGGAATGAAAATCCACTCTTGACATAGGTCTCATTCAATACGGGATTAACCGCCAACGTAGTTTCTTTATTGAATAACATGTATTCTGTTCAACCATTATGTTATGTTACCATATGTCTTTCACAAGGCTTTCAACGATTACTAAATCATACAATAATTTTACGACTCCCAGATATTTGTTTTGACATCAAGACATCAAATCATTAGTTGATATAGAAAATTACCCTGAAAAATTTTCAGTCGTCGAGGCTTTGCTGGCTGTAATGGGTGACAAGAATTCAACAAGCTGATAATTTTTCATTGTAGCTTACTCTCTTTCATACAAAAGAAAATTTTCCCTCTCCCTTATATCTGAAATCGAGTGCCAACTTGTTGTGGTCATGGTCATCTTTTCCCCTCCATGCACTACTCTTAATATCTTTCCAAGACTCATTACTGATATACACCTTGTATACTCCCAACAATCTTTTCATCCTCCTCTGTCTTCCAATGAAACCAAATTCAGCTCCTTTATCATATCAGTTACTGCTTATGTTCTGCGATAATTTTTACAGACAAATCTAGTCTCCCTCCTTTGCACCCCATACAATTTCTGCATTTGATACACAATATGTGGGTCTCACACTACACCACCATATTCAAGCAATGGTCTGACTAATGTTTTGTTACCCAATGCCCTTACTCCTTTGGTACATCCCCACATCATTTTAAACCTCTTTCCACCACATGTCCAACATTTCCTGCCAATTTGAGTTTATTATATAATGCTGTGCCAAGACATTTACATTTCAAGTCCTCAACAAGCAAGTCCTTCCCCACAACTCAGTCAAACAAACTTTTTTATTTTTATTTTTATTATTTTTGTTAAAAAAACCTGTGTACCTAGTAAGCTGGCCCTTCTTGGTATTTATCTTCATTCCATGTTCCTGTCCTGGTCACCCTGCACCTATTCACAGTAGTATAAATTGGTGTTGAATATAGTGAAAACTGTTAGAATGGGTGAAGAAGTGACTTGCTGGAGATAGGAATTCTTGAATGGTAGAAAAGAAAGTGTTATGGTAGGAAATGCAGTGTGAAAAAAGTGAAAATGAAAATGGCAGTGTAGTGTATTGGAACCAGTGTTATTCATTATTCTATTGAATGACTGAGTTAATGGTTTACAGTCAAAAGTTAGGTTGTTAACAAATGATATAGTTATTATGAGGTGGGAAAGGAATTACTTGTTGAAGACTTGAAATTTGAATACCTCAGCATAAAATTTAATAACAAACTCAACTGGACAGGACACACTGGGCTGGTGGTAGAAAAAGGTTACAAAAGCCTTCATATACTGGAGAGAGTGATGAAGGGATATACCAGAGGAGTTACAGAACTTTGGTTTTACCATTATATTGTATTGTCAGGGCCGGCGCTAAGAATTTCGGGCCCGGGGTAAAATGGGCGACCTTTTTTTTTTAGCTCTACAAACTGGCTGACGACAATGGGTGGATTCTTGGCTTCATGACCTAAGGGCCCCCCTACAATCGGTATTAGGGCCCCCCATCAGCCGGTGGGCCCGGGTACTTTTGACCTGCTTACCCCCCCCCCCCCCAACGCCGGCCCTGTGTATTGTATTGTATAGTTGAATACAGTGGTGTAGTATGGGGGCCACATTTTGTGTACCAGATACTGGTGTTGGAAGAGGTGCAAAGAAGGGCTGCTAGATTTGTGTGTGGAAACTACCACAGATTAGAATCAGTAACTCAATTGGGGTTCATTTGAAGGCAGGAGAAAGGTGATGAAAATGCTCATAGTGTATAAGGTATATGTTTGTAATGAGGCTTCGAAAAATATTGGTGAAAGATGTAAAAGTAATGCATGGAAAGGAAAAGATAACCATGATTACAAGCAATCACTCAATTTGAGGCATAAAAGTGTGGGAATATATTCTTTTGTAGATAAAGGAGTCCAGGGTTGGAATAAATTACAAGGGCAGTGATTAATATTTTACCAAAAATATAGAATAAATTTAAAATTTGTAAAGGGCAAATCTGGATTTGGGTTGGGAGGGAATTTAAACTCAAATAATAATAATAAGGAAGTAGTAAGAGGTTATTAGGGAAATTGCTGCTTGAGTGTGCACTCCATACCATTAAATTAATTTAAACATGTACTTCAGTCTTGTTTTGATCTCTTAAAAATTGAAGAGTGTCTATCTTTTAATACAACATAAAAATTAAATTTGTAAATGTCATAGATCTTAAGTATCCATTAGCCATCTGAATCAAGTTTGTCAGATGTATAATAAATGCATGTTAATTTGTTCTGTAATTTTTTCAGTGCTGTGACAAAACTTCCATTTTCTTTTTCAGCACAATCATCAGTATTGAAATACCAACAAGGACAAACATACACTTATAAGTTAGAAGGTACTACATCGACAAGTTTGTCAGGCACTGAGGATGTCCCAGTTCAGCTGAAGCTTCAGGCTACTGCTGAATTAAGTGTCATAGATGACTGTAATAAAGTTCTCAGGTTACAGAGTGTCCAGATTGAGGGACCTGACTCTAAGGTAATTTCATTACTCTTTTATAATGCATCTCTTTTCAAGTTATTACTTTGTTTAGATCTATGTTTATTAAATAAAATAAGTAGCACAAGAAATTCCTGTGAAATAACTATTTTTATACATGTTAGTACACATACGCATGCTGATTACAGTATGGAATTGTAAGAAAGATAAAGAAAGTAAATCTATAACATACCATTGCTGAAGACAGCATGTTTGGGTCACCAAAAAATCAGATAAACATAGAAAATAAACAATATTTTGCAATGACACTTTGTCTATGTAATAGGGCGTATTAGACTCACACAAACCTAATATGGTCACTGGTGACAGTAGTAATTGAATGAATGAGGGAGTATCATAGTAAGCTATTGAACAAACCAAAGGGTAGAGTTATGGACTGAAAAAAATAATAATCAATTGAAAAGCAAATGAGAAAGAAATAAAGTTTCCAAATGTTTACTGAATGGAAGGGAAGAAATAATTAAAAGTGATGGATTTACCATAGGAATGGAAGCAATATGAAAGGTATTATTGGGGGAGTGAGAACAAGGGTTATAATTTTTCTCTAGAAGGGCTGGCAGATCCTGAACATGTTATTTGATTATCTTACCTAAAAAGAAATGTGATAATAATAATAATCATACAAACAAATTCATAAGAGGAATTCATAGGAGTTAAAACTACAAAATGATTTTTAAAAAAAATTATCATATTATTTATTCAATAATATTTTAATTGTACACAAAAATTCACTATTATTATTTAAATTTATTATTACTCAGTATCAGCTGCACAATTCAAAAATTGTACCGTGCTATGCATTTTTGGAACTGATCTGATTTAATAATGTTTCCAACTCAAGTTCATCAGTGAGGTTACTATATATATGTAATATTGTGATATTATTGAGTCGATCTTGTAACATTGCCAATCTTAGATAACTCTTAGGTTGGTATAAGAACAAAAAACTAGCTCATTCAAACAGGATGATCCTGGGTTATGAGGGATGAGCAGTCTATTCAATGTGAGTCTATGCTCAGCTGGTCTGCTCTCTCTTCCTCTCAGTCCTTTCTCTCTACGTCACACGCTCAGTCGCTCCCTCACCTGGAATTACGCAAGTGGTTACTGCTACTCACCATACCCATATTACCACCAGCCCTGTTTTCTAGGATATGTTAGTAGACAAATTTAGTTAAGTACTAACAAGGTGGCTGAAGACGAAGGAATTTTATAGTCTTGATGAATTTGATAAGCAATATGATTAAAATACAGTAGCATTTCACAGATATTATGGGACAGAAGTTTTCCTTAGGCAAAAAAATTAACATTATATAAAACCTAAATGCCACCCATCTTTGTGGATGAAAAGCGGCAATGCCGAATAGTAGGTACAACAATTGGATTCAAGTGACCAAAATGAAATGCCTCAGCTCAAGTATTCAGGAGATCAGAAAAGATAAAATCAGAAGGAAATCAATTCAACTTCAACTAGGACTACAAAAAAGTGTCCTAGGAGAATCAAGATTGAAATGGTTTGGTCACATGATGGGAATTGCATCAAATGTTCTATACAAGTCATAATCTGAAAAATCAGTAACTGGAGAACGACCAAGAGACAGTTGGAAGAAGGAAGTACAAAATATCTCGCCAGTTACTGACCAAACTGAGAAAAGATACTGAAATTTTTTTTTCTGGTTATAGCTTTACATTCATCAACATCAATGTCATTAGAGGTGGGAAAGGACTAGGGGCAAGTAACAGGAAGGAATTTAAAGGAACTATCCTGGAATTTGGCTGGAGTGTTTTGGAGAAACCATGGAAAACCCAAATCTAGATGTCCAGTCGGGGGTTCAAAACAGTATCATCCCAAGTGAAGATAAGTGGTGGCAAGGTGGAAAGTTATGGATGAGGCATGTTTATTATCATGCCCAGTCCACTGGAGCTCAAAATTGAAGATGATGATGAACTTGGGACCAGTTATTTAGTTGGATTTATATTCCAGTAACAATAGACCATACACTAACTTGTTTATTATGTTGAATTGGTGAGTCAATTTCTGTTTTGGAAATAAAAAAATAATTTTGTATAATTACCACAAACTATGTACATTATTTGCTTATAGGTAATTTTAAATTTATATATATGTTGTCATTGATGACATCTATTTCATTTACCCTGCATAATGAAGAATAAAAATATATTAGATGGCTAAGCATGAAATTTGAATTTTTGCTCTATTGAATGAAATGAAGTAGAACTCTATTTTTTGCAATTGCAACCTCTTTGCCTTCAGTTTTTGTATCCTTCTTTATTTTTCTATTGACTTATAGCATTATTTCCTGTTCCAAAGTCAAACATGAAACTTCCTCTTTCTAATTAAAAATCACTGCATTTTTACATATTATTGTTTCATCAACATCAGTGCTGATTTTTGTGTATTATGGGTTCCTTCTCTACATCTGATTCAATAGAGCTACCTTGCTTTTCCTCCCCGAGTGTAAAATATTGTATTTGTTTGCTGACTAGCTATTTCTATGTATTTTAAATTTGTTGTAACAATGTGTAGTAAACTACTACAAAACATGAATGATGTAATGTTAAATGACCTTAGTGCTTTCTTATTTTCCTAACCTTTTACAAATGATATCTTTTCTCCATATGGCAAGGAAATAATGTAACACTTACAGTAAACAAATTATGAATATTTACAATTATTTCAAGTATGTTACTGATTCCGTTTTTCAGCATTATGGGAACTTGAAAGATCTAGAAGCACATGCGGTGTTGGCAAATTTTAAAGGAAGTGTTCTTAACAGCCAGCTGTGCACAGAAGATGGAGAGAACCAAAGTGGCCTGAATATTAAACGTGCAATACTCTCTTTACTTCAGGTTCCAAACTCAAGATCTTCTTCAGCACATGAGGTAATCAAGTAAATTTGTAGTTTGAAAATCATTATTCTGAATCACACAGCTTTATCAGTTTATTCATGAGAGGTGTGGCTGTTTTATAGGTGGATGTGTTTGGAGAGTGTCCAACTAATGTCCGATACAGCCAGCGGGGTGATGTAACAATCATTTCAAAAACAAGAGACCTAAACAAATGTGCTCATAGAGAAGATCTGAAGCAAGAAATTTTGTCTACACGATTTGCAGGACAATCGGTATTTAAAAATAATATCATTACTTTCAATATTACAAATTAAAAATATTGATTTTGTATATAAATTTTATTTCACTTCACTTGATTCAGTTGGACCAAATTATGTTAGAATTCACAATGCAATATTTATTTTATATGACATGAGTTTTGTTATTTCTGATATAATTATAGATTAAATTGAATCAGTTACATGGCTATCAAATTTTATAGAATTGTCGTGATAATGCTATGTAGCCAGATCACAAAAAGCAGGTTGCTTCTGTCATGATAATGTGATACTTTTATCACACTGACTGTTACGTTTGCAGGTTCATTTATGTTCAGAAATCATAACACATTTTGCCTTAAAGTTCACTCTTGTTTTATTCACAATCCCATACATGTTTCCTAGTATCACCAACAGTTAGTGTAATTACTTTATGTGAATAAGGCAGTTCATAACTTCTTCTCATATAGTTGCAGATTTTCACCATGTGTATGTTCGTCAACACAACACATTTTAACCTGACCACAAATTACCAGTAGCTCTCATTTCTTCCTGAGTGCTTGTCTAAATGTCTAATAAACTACATCATGCTGCTTTCTTCTTAGCCACTCTATACTCAAACATGGGAAAACATATCACTTGATCTTTATACACTCGATGCACTCACCTATTGCTCCACCTCCTTGATGTCAGCTTCAGACCAGTTACAACAATTACTCTACTCTTTCTACACTGTGCCCTTCCACACTTGACAATGTTTCATGGATAAACTGAGGCCTTACAAACCATTAAACTTACTTAAATTAATTCTTTGGATCTTTATATTTCAAATGTTGTATTAATTCTAAATATTACACCAAACGCATTAAATTTATGACTGCCTCTCCATTACTTCTGCATATTGCCTGATCTAATACTGTCTCACCACACAGTAACTTAAACATAGTAAAAAAACAATTTAAAAATCTGTTAGAAGCAAAGTCATTTTATTAAATGGCCAAACATATATAGTACTGCTTTTATTTAAATATAGACCTAAAAATTTCTTGTTTATGTTCTAATGACAGGTTCATCAATTCTTAATTCTTTTTACAACCTGAGTTATTTTAGTAGAACACCATATACATGATGTGGCTCTATTTTTTAACATGTCTGTTGGGAGTGACAGATTTATTTTCCCCATCCTTCCTTATTTTCATGGCCTAATGGCATTTGAATTTTGACTATAGATATGAAGTGGGACCAAAAAAATTACAAAGTATAGGGAAAATAAACCCATCATACACCAAAGTCTACATCTACATCTACATATATACTCTGCAATTCACAAAATTGTGGGTGGCAGAGGGTGCTCAGCACCAAAGCTAATCTCTTTGCTGTGCATTCCAATCCCTAATGGTACGAGGGAAAAAAGAATTCATATAGGAATCAGTCCGGCACCTTATTTCTCTAATTTTATCTTTCCTGTCCTTCCGACTCAAATAGGTTGGTGGAAGAAGTATTTCACTACACTCAAAAGTGAAAGTGGGAGTACGCATGTTTACCAATAAGTTTAAACAAAACGTGTGTCATCTATCTACCAGAGACTCCCAACCTAATCTACTAATTAGTTCTGTGACGCTTTCATAAGGACTGTAGCAAGCGGTCATGAATCGAGCGGCTCTTCTCTGTACTTTCTCTATACTTTCGATCAATCCCTTACGAAACGCGTCCCAAATGGCACAACAATAATCCAATTGTGGACGCACAAGAGATTTGTACGCTATCTCCTTTGTTTGTTCATTACAATTTTTCAAGATTCGACCTATGAATCGCAGCCTAGAATTTGCTCTACCTACTAACGAATTAATGTGTATGTCCCATTTCATGTTCCTTTGTACTGTTTTACTCCCAAATATTTCATACAATCAACCATATCAATAACTGTATTGTTTAACTTGTATTTCTGAACAATTGGATTCTTTTTGTTAGTTACGCTCATTGTCTTGCACTTTTTACAATTTAGAGTAAGTTGCCACTCAGCGCACCAAGCCAAAATAACATCCAGATCGCACTGAATTTCTAAGCAATCGGCCAAATTTCTTACTTCCCTATAAATAACCGCATCATCAGCAAACAATCTAAAAAGGCTTTTCACTTTGTCTCCGAGATCATTTATAAAAATTAAGAAAAGAAGTGGTCCTATTACACTTCCTTGAGGTACACCCGATGTAACATCTAGATTAGAAGAACTTGCTCCTTCAACGACAACATACTGCGACCGACCAGTTAGAAAATCCTTTATCCATTCACAAAGCTGATCCGATATACCGTACGCTCGAAGCTTCGCTAAAAGGTGGTTGTATGGCACAGAGTCAAAGGCTTTCTGGAAATCTAAAAAAATTTCATCTACTTGTGAACCTGCATCGATAACTTTCATTATGTCGTGTGTAAATAGGGCCAGCTGTGTATCACATGAGCTTTTCTTCCGATATTCGTGTTGATTTGTTGTAAGCAAATTATTATCATCTAGAAAAATTCATAATGTTCGAGCATATAATATGCTCCATAACTCTACTACAAACAGATGTTATAGATATGGGACGATAGTTTCCAGGATCACTTCGATCACCTTTTTTGAAAATGGGAGTTACTTGCGCGATTTTCCAGTCTGAAGGTACTTTTCGCTCTTCTAATGATTTACTGAATATATCAGACAGAAATGGCCCGAATTCCGCCGCATACTCTGAAAAAAGTCGAAGGCAGGAAGACAGCATCAAAACACAAAACTCGAGATGAATACAATGTTTTTCCATAGTTATTGACCCCTTCCACCCTCACTACTCCCACCCAGTTGCCCATTACATACCTATTCATGAAATCTATATACATCTATCTTTCTACATGAATAAGATGACATTCTGAAATATTGGAAAATAATGTCCATCACATGTTTTGTGTGTTCGTCACTGCTATCCAGACATCAAGTTCTGTAAGTGATGGGTTTATTTTCCTTAACCTTCTTTATTTATATGTATTTAAAGAGAGAGAGAAAGGTAATACATAGACATGATGTGGCTCTATTTTTTAACATGCCTGTTGGGAGTGACAGATTTATTTTCCCCATCCTTCCTTATTTTCATGGCCTAATGGCATTTGAATTTTGACTATAGATATGAAGAGGGAAAGGCCTTTGGACCATGAAAATTACAAAGTATATTGAAAATAAACCCATAATACACCAAAGTCGAAGGCAGGAAGACAGCATCAAAACACAAAACTCGAGATGAATACAATGTTTTTCAATAGTTATTGACCCCTACCACCCTCACTACTCCCACCCAGTTGCCCATGACATACCTATTCATGCAATCTATATACACCTATCTTTCTACATGAATAAGATGACATTCTGAAATATTGGAAAATAATGTTCATCACATGTTTTGTGTGTTCGTCACTGCTATCCAGACATCAAGTTCAGTAAGTGATGGGTTTATTTTCCTTAACCTTTTTTATTTACATGTATTTAAAGAGAGAGAGAAAGGTAATGAGTTAAGAAAGGGAAAAGACAGTCATGATTATAAGCTAGTTCATGATTTTAGGCATAAGGAAGGTAGTGGTAAAATGTTATTTTGTTTGTAAGGGAATCAAGGCCTATAATTAATTGCTGAGAGATGTAGTGAATAATTTAGCTAAACGCAAAGAGTTTAAATTAAAAATTTGTGAAATACAGGAATACATATTTATGGAAATTTCTACTAAAGTAATTAATCCTATTACAATTAACTAGGGATAAAATTAATTTTGGGTTCAAAAGAGTTATTTAGCTACAAGTAAGAGGTAAAACTAATGTTGCAAATTGAAAAAAATTTTTTTTTCAGATTTGTGAAAAAAAAACATGGAAAAAAACTTAGCATCCTTGTTTTTTTTTCTAAATTCAGTTTTTTTTTTCTTTTCAGAAAACAATATGATAAATTATAGTTTTATTTACGGAACTTACATTTTACATGTGTGTTTTAAATCTTTCTGAATCATATAATGTCTTACATAATGATTCATAAATGTATCTGTATAGGTAACAATTTTTATTCATCCTCTATGTCAGTACCACATTAACTAGAATCAGTACTACCAACGCTAGTTCGGCCGGAGTCAGAATTTTCTGTTTCTTATTCTGTCTGCTCTAGATTCATAACTTCAGAAATAATTACACGCAAAAACTTTTGAGATTGCAATTTTAAATTGTGATCAAAGTACACACTGTGCATAAAGACTATGCAAATAGTTCTGTATTAAGGTCTTTAAAGTTTGAATTTAAATCTATTTTCACACAAGTAAATGATTCATAATTACTGACAATCTAATGACTCAGTATCACTATACGCTGGAAGTTTAACAAGTACACGAATATAACGAAAGCACAATAAGTAATCAAAAGAGGCAAAATACCGTAGATAAATATAAAATTCCTAATTTTTTGAAAAGATCTGTAGGTCTACAGATAAATTCGCAGCACTGGCAGCACTAGTTCAAATAGCGAGTATCAATCCAAACAACCGGGAATGGGGATTCCTTCTCGCGCAACCTAGCCTCTTCGGGAAATCCCCATTCATAAAAGAAAAAAACTTCAGCCAATGTTGCCAATATTTTTGTATTTTTTTTTCGCTACTGAACCAGAAAAATATTGTAGATTTAAAAATTAAGATAAGTACTTAGTATAAACTCTAAAACAGTCATATTAAACGTAAATGCCTTAAAAATTTGAAATTTAGTAGTTATGAAAAAAAAACATGTGCCAGAAAAAAAGGTTTTTTTTCACAGTTTTTTCATGTTTTTTTTTTTTTCAAGTCAGAAAAAAACCCAGTTTTTTACAACACTAGGTAAAACTGATTAAAAAATATTGACGACAGTTAATCCTTTGTGCTTCATAAAATAGTACTGCTATAGATTAATTTCTTTAAGGATTCATGTTGATTTAATTTCCAGCAATATTTATAGGTGCCCTTGTTGAGTACAATACTGGAGCTCAATCCCTTGGTCTGCTGCATCCATTCCTATTTATGATAGATTTTTTTTTTTGTAATCATCAAAGTAAATGATCCAATTTTTCATAATATGTGTCCCAAAATATACATTTCGCAAGGAGAATAGCACTAAACAAACTAGCACTTTCTTGAAAGGGTCATTCCTCTGTGCATAAAAAATAGTATCATCCCAAATATTGTTTGATTTAATAATAATAGAGTACATCAACTTTTCCTGTAAAAGGAAATTAGAAGCACAAAATTAGAATGAAAAACAATTCTTCTATTAAAAAAAAAAAAGGTCGATTAGAAATCTCTACCAATGATGAAACTTGTAGGTCATCCGAGTTCATTCTGAATCTCGTCGATTTAGGCAAGACTGGTTTCATGTGGATGGAGGATATCAAAGATCCTCACAATCAATGTTAACACATTCTCTAAATATTTTTACCTACATGATCAGTCCATGTGAATGTTTTTGTATAATTTGGTTGTAATCTACCATAATTGTTCACAAAAGTGAAGATGAGCTACAAGTCCCTACCTGATTAAACTACATCATAATTTAGAGTATGGTTTCTCTCTTCAATTTTTGTGTTCATCCTCAATTACAAATAAGGAAAATCCATTTAATATATCCTAAAATATTCATTACTACAATTCAGCCATTCACAATAGTGACATTGCTTTGAACTGAATAAGCTATGGTGACACTATATTTTTCTGAACAAATTTAGCACATTTTGTGAATATTACAACAGTCCGTTTTCAAAAATTAACTGTTTTCCATTACTGCAAAGCAAATAAATTTCTGAACATTTTCTACATATTAAGGACCCATGAAACCAGAACCATGGGATAGGTATTTAATAGGAGACATGCAGGCAAGAAATAAAAGTGGTTCATTATTTCCAGTGCACTAATTATAAAGAATTATTTCCAGGTAATGGATCCTAGAACTTCAGAAGTATGTTGCAATAATTTCTAAATAATAATCTTTCACTTGTTTTAGGACTTGCATTCCACACCACTTCTAGATGCAGAAATGGACATTGAGCAGCAGCTGAAGAATGGTTTGATTGTCAGTGCCACTAGTCATGAGACTTATTTCTTCCGTCCATTTTCTAATCGAGGTAATGGAGCAAAGACTGTAGTGGAGACTAAGCTCACCCTTGTAACACAAGGTGCTGGTGCTTCACCTTCTGCAGGTATGTATAGTGCAATGAAAAATCAAACACAATAGAAATATGTTTGTTGCTAATGCAACTTATGTTCAGCGAAATGAATAAATAGTCTTTCAAGAATTACCAAAGATAAAGTAGAATCATGATGAGCATAGAAATAAGACAAACCATATTCAATCTAAGTGTAAAGAATATTTATTTTGAAAAGCATGAATGGCAAGCCAGAGCTTGAATTTAGCAACCACTGTACCAATTTTCAAAAACTGTATTAACCCATGAGATTTGAAACCAGCAATGTTGTTCTATGACAGTTTGTAAAAAAAAAAAATGCAATGAAGTGAATTTATCACTTTTATCACTTTTAACACCTCTCATTTTACCAAATTTTTGTGTTTAATACAGGTTTTTCACAATTTTAGGTTCATTTACTGTCCCAAGACTGATAACATTTGAAGCACCACACTCTGTAGGAGGTGCTGCAGGTGGCAGCAGTGCATTAACTAGTGCACTTCTTGCTGTCCAAGAATCAACAAAGCAAGGTGTTGAAGCAGATGCTGCCTCAAAATTTAGGTCTTTTGTTAGCGTTCTTCAACACTCCTCAGTGGCTGATATTCTTAGGGTCTACAGTGATGTTAAGGCAGGAGCAGGATTTAGAGACAAGAAAGCAGCAAGGTAAAATACAAAATATTCTTATGTAAATGTATAAAAAAGGGGGGGGATTTATTAACACACAGTAATAGTGACAATAGAAATACTCTCAGTTAATAAAAATAAGAAATGATATGGTAAGTAAACCCACCACACACCACAAATGAAGGCAGGATGGCCATGATGAACAAACAAATAAACACATATACTCTTCACAACATTTTGGTATAATTCTGAATTATGTTTAGGGGTGAGACTTATGACAAGGGGATTAGATGTGTGCACATTGAGACTTGTCACATGACTTAAACTAAGGATGAACAAGGTGGGAATGGTGGGGATAGTAATCATGGAGAAAGAAGCAGACAGCCAATAGCTACAGGAAAGTATAATGTCTGGGAAGTATGTACAAAGTAATTAAATAAATTTAGAATTAAAGAAAAGAGGATAAAATTTGAATCAGTATATATATATATATATATGCTGGACCCAGTTAATAATTGATACTATAAAGGTGCTGGATTGAAAGTAATTGGAAGACGGGAGGAGGGTGAAGAGAGGGCTGGGGGTGTACAAGGCATATGTTGGTGATATATTGGTAAACGAATTAGAACTAGTGGATGGAAGTGAAAAGACGACCATGGGCACAAGCTGGTACTCGATTTCAAATTTTCTTTTGTGGGTGAAGGTGTCAGGAATTAGAATAAATTACCAAGGGAAGTAATGAATAATTTACCAAAATCCCTGAAGGAATTTAAAATTTAAATGTATAAATCACAAAAGTAGATGGGGGAGGAATTTAACATTCAAAGTATATAAGATAATAATAAAAAATATTAAGAAAAGGGTAATTAGATGACTAGGAATGTACCATTGGAGCATGCATTCCATTACAGTTTATCATTCAATATACATATAAGAGATAAGTTTATTGGAGGGATCTTACAAGTGGTTAAGGCCATGAGGATGCCTGTTGTGGAGGATATGTTGGTATGATAGTTTCCATCTACAGAGTTCTGATAGCTTTCACTGTAAAACAGTTGTTGAGGTTGTTACAGTTGTTTTAAATGATACAGGCTATCACTGGATGCTCTGGGTGGGCAGTATAAATTGTTTGCTTGAGCCGTTCATCCTGATGGATACTTGGTTGCTGGTGTGGCCTATATGAGAAGCTGTGCAGTGAAGCCAGGTAAGCTGATAAATAAGATGTGTAATTGTGCAAGTGGCATATCCAGTAACAGGGGGGAAAAAAATCATCTGTGGCAGGAATGGAATATGAACTGGTGGCGGGATGCATGCTGCAAATGTTGCAGCAAGATCTATTACATGGAAAAGATCCATGTGGTTGTCTAAGAGAATCAGAAAGTGAGTATTTGTGAATCAAGGTTTCTAGTATGCTAACAAATGTGTGAGGGGCGTTCCCGCATTTGTATGTGGTTAATGATGGGTTTACTTTTCCTATCATTCCTTATACACATATTAGATACGACAGGAAAAAGTAACTGATTAGCATATATAAATGGGAGTCAGAGAGTTCCTCTGTCCACTTGATGTACTGCTGTTAATGAGGGACTTAAGCCCAAAAAATTCTGTGTTCCATTTGTTCATATTTCCTCTGTTTGTAGCCATCCTGCTGTCATTTGTGGTTACCAATGGCTCCTCTATCTTTCCTTATATGGGTGCTTAATTTTTGTTGAAAATTATTTACAGTATAACATTTACATATTTTTATTATTAGTACAAATAAAGTGATTGCACTGTTAATTGATTGAAAACCTATTTTTGTGGCTGATTATGTCATTTTACAGTTTTGTTGTCTAATTTCTGGCACAATGAATTATATTATATAAATATGATAAACTGATATTCAAAGAATTTAATTGCCATACTAATAATACTAACATGTTTTACTCTATTCCTTTTGTGTTTAGAGAGCTCCTGTTAAATGGAATTTTCCGCACAGGCACAGGAGAAGCTGTTGAAGTAATTGTGACATTGCTGAAAAATAAAGAAATTGACTCCAATTTATGGTTCAAGAACTTAGCTTTTGTGCAACATGCAACTCTTTCATCAATAGTTGCCGTATCAGTAAGTAATTTGTTAAAAAACACTTCATTTTTTTAGTTTGGATCTGATTTAAAGTATTTTATTTTTCAAGTTTTATATACCAAGAGTTTTTGTGTCTTGAGGAGCCCATATCATTAAAGACAAACAAACTGAAACATGAATTTACTCTGGATATGAAACTGATATATATTAATATATCTGGTGACTCTAGAAATGTTTCCACTTTCTAATATGCATGGCCGGAGTGAAATGAAGTAATAGGAATCTAATGGGCTTAACAGCTGACAAATTAATTATATTTACATGTTTTAAATTATATATTTAAGAGTGACATTACTTAAGTACATGACTATTTGGTAACAATACTAAACTGGAATAGAGAGGCCAAAAACCAATTAGCAAAATCATGGAGAGGAATAACAGAGCTCTGTGCTTTTATTGCTAAGGTCTCCTTACTATTTTTTCAGGATAGGATGAGTCAGAAAATTTAAAAAATGTAGGCGATAGCCAAATGACAGCACCATCCAGCACATAGAATCTTTAAAATGTATGAAGCCTTAAGACTTTTAATACTTAAAATTACACTATTCATATTTCAAAACTGCCTAATTATCGGTTTTATCTACTTCGATGGAAATTCATTATCACCTCTTGCATGAAGTCAATGATCCTTCTCACTGGTATTTCCTCACGGTAATAACTTAAAAGTGGTTTGTCCCTTGTTCTGCTCTGCTTTGCCTTTCCCAAAAATGAAGTATGGTTATTATGGTCATGGATTTTTGGGTCATCCTACTCACACGTTAGAGATTTTCCACTGAGGGTGGGGGGAGGGGGTTAAACAACAGAAACAGAACCCTCAAGGAGTATTTGCTGCAGCCATGCAATCAAGAAATCAACTATGTAAAAAATAGGCATTTCTATTGAGGAAGAGTATGGTTAGTGGGCTAATCCCTAAAATCCTTTGTTATAAACGCCTCTAGTTATTAGCAGTCTTAACAACTTTTTGGAGTGTGATTATTTATTAATGTATCTTATAGCTCTCAGTATTCCCAGTTTCAATCAGATAGTAAAAATACTTGATCTAAACGCTGAGGGTGAAATATCCACAGTGGTTTCAGTTCTCTATCATTTGTAGAAAGAAAAAATAAGTATCAGAAAATATTTATATTTAGTAATTTTATTTATTTTTATTTTTCAATCTGGTTTCATGGATCCCTTCTGAAAAAGCACCTCTGGGATGTGAAACATGTCATGGTTAATATACATACATGCAACATGAGTCATAATCATAGTAAAAACAATTATGTGTTACAAAGAAAAATAAAGAGAATAAAATAAACATACATTTTTACAACTGAGTTTTGCAAAAGTCATGTTGAATACAATTAATTATTTTGATCAAATTCTTGAATGGAGTAGAAGGAGTTGCCAATAAGATAATCTCTCAGTTTTTCTTTAAATATATCTTTATTTTCTGCAAACTGTTTAATATCCTTGGGAAGATGTATACCAGAATAATTAACTCCTCTTTGTACTAATGTGGTTTGTGCAAGTTATTTCTGCTTCTTGTATTGAAATTGTGTACCTGTGAATTAGAAGTAAACAGGTTAAAATGATCTATGACAAAGCACATTAGAGAATATATATACTGAGAAGTCATTGTAAGAACATTGAGTTTTTTAAACAGTTGTCTGCAAGAAGTTCTTGGTTTTACCCTACACAACATCCTAGTAGCTCTTTTCTGTGCTATGAAAACTTTTTTACTTTGTGAAGAGTTTCCCCAAAAAATTATGCCATATGACATTACTGAATGAAAATATGAGGAGTAAACCTGTTTCGTTAATTCTAGATCTGCTGATTGAGAAAGTGTTTGTATTGCAAAGGTGGCACTACTTAACTTCTTCAGTAGTGAAGTGATATGATCATGCCAACAGAGTTTCTCATCTATTTTAATACCAAGGAATTTTATACTCTTTGTTTCTAAGACTGTGTTATTTTTATAGCTTACTTGTAAATCTGGCTGTGCATCATTTTTTGTTTTAAACCTAATGTAATGTGTTTTTTTCAAAATTTAATTTTAATGAATTTGCCTCAAACCAATTTGCTACTTCACCAAGTACTTTATTTACATTAAATTCTAGATTGCTGTTTGGTGTTTTTCTCATAGTCAGGTTAGTGTCATCTGCAAATAAAACACTCTTAACTTTGTCAGATAAGTTTCCAGGAATGTCATTGTTGTACAACAAAAAGAGGTGTGGTCCTAGGACAGAACCTTGTGGATTTCTATGTTTTATTTTATCCCAGTCTGATGAAGCATCTTTACTTATTTTAGGATCAAAAATTGAAACTTTTTGCATTCGACTTTCCATGTATGATTTAAACCATTTACCTGCAATTTCATAAATACCATAGTATTCCATTTTCTTCAAAAGTAATTCATGATTTACACAGTCAAATGCTTTTGCAAGATCACAAAATATTCCTACAGGGCTCATTTTATTATTCAGTTCCTCAAATGTGTTATTTAAAAATGGGCATATAGCCATTTCTATAGATGATCCTTTTTGGAACCCAAATTGTGATTTAGTGAGTAAACATGGGTAACATGTTTTATTACTCTACAATACATGACTTTTTCAAAAATCTTTGAGAATCCGGAAAGTAATGAAATGGGACGATAGTTATCTACACTTGTTGTTTCTCCTTTTTTAAACAACGGTTTTACAACTGCATATTTTAGTCTATTTGGAAACACACCTTGCATTAATGATTCATTACAAATGTGCGCAAGTACACGATCGATACAATCTGAACAGCTTTTCAGTAATTTACATGAAATATTGTCATAGCTGGAAGAATTTTTAGTTTTTAATTGTTTCATGAGTTTATTTATTTCTGAGACTGTTACTGGTGGCAATTGCATTTCCACAAATCTATTTGGGTAAGCAGTTTGAAGAAGCCTATGCCTAATTTCTCTACAACTGTAGTAAAATGTTTGTTAAATATTTCACAAACTTCCCCTACTTCACTATGAACAGATCCATTTTGTTCTATTTTTATGTCTTTGGAGTGATTTACAGATTTTCCTGTTTCACTTTTTATTATATTCCAAATAGTTTTCATCTTATTGCCTGAATTCTCTATTTTCTTTGATATATACCTGTTCTTGGCCTTTCTTATTACATTTCTTAGTATTTTAGAATAAAGTTTATAATGTGACAGAACATACATGATATGAAAGGAGACAGGAATAAAATATGTAACAAGGTTATTTATAAAAATAGTTAAGTTTATGTAGAGTCCCAAAATACTGGATCAATCATACATAAAAATTAATTTGTACTAAAGTCAATTTATCAGAATTAATTCATGAAGAGTCTATAAAAACTGAACCAGTCATATACACAATTATTTTTCATTAAATTCAATGAACCTGGACTGCTCCACCATTAAATATAAAAAATATTTGCTCCCTGGAAATCATTTCATTTCATTGAGATATGCTCCTAGTGAGGTTCAATAGAAAATTATAAATGAGCAAATTGGTTATGCAGGTCTCTACAATCAATGTATTATTTACAGTTTAAGTCATAATTTCAGATATACCAACAAGAGAAATTGTGTCAAAATTCCTTAAATATTCACCTTTTTCCAGAACTTACTTGATCAGCCTGATGTATCATCTGATGCACTGCTTGGTATTGGATCTGTGATTGGACGCTTCTGTAGAGAACACAAATGTGAGAATGTACCAGAATTTGACCAGGTTTTGCAAAAGTACTCAAAACACATCGATCACAGCATTTCATCTAAATCAGCAGAAAATCATGTAAGTAGTTAATGCAATTCAAATAATTAGAAAAATCAGAGCAATTTTTCATACATTTAATATTACCTAATCTTTTAAGAATTTCTGCTGCTATTTTCCCCTTAACGGTTGTAGTGGATTTATGCAGTATTTACTGTTTTAAGTTGGTTGGCTGTTATGAATGATGTTAGATTAAAGTGGGGAAAATTGTTACTCTAATGTGTATAAGCCTCATAAAATAATTTATAAACTTGTTTTAATAAACTCTGGTAAACCTAAGAGTAATTGTAGAATGTGTGGGTTAAACAATATATCCCTTTTCCTTTTCTCACCAAAACTAAAATTTGACTTTCATTAATTAGCTTCATGTTGACTTTTATTCTATCTTTAACTCTGAAATTATGTATTTTATAATTTTTTAGTGTAATTTGTAACTCACACTCATAATTTAACTCTCCAGGTAATTGCAGCCTTAAAATCTCTTAAAAATATCCATCACCTTAATGACAACATTGGAGAAAAAGTAAAGCAGCTGGCAATTAAAAAATCTTTGCCACCGAGACTACGTGTAGCTGCTTTGGAAGTAATACAGAGTGATCCATGCCGTACAATTGTAAGTAGCATTAATAAGAGCAGAATGTTAATCTAATATATCAATATTATAAGGCATTTACTTTTTTATTTACTTGAGGATATGGAACATCAGGAAATATGATGCTTATGACCAGTGGCGTAGCTAGGTCAACAAGGGTCCCAGTGAAAAATATTTATTTTGGGCCTTCAGGCCAGATGGGCGACCTTTTTTTTTTTGTTTTGCGTTGCTCGTAGGGGCCCCCTGAGCTAAGGCTGGGGGCCCCTGAGTTGTGCTTGGGGGCCCCCTGAGCAGTGAGGGCCCACAGTTGAGGGGCTTCCTGTGTCTCAGGAGCCCCCAGAGGTCGCCAGTTTGCCATGAAGGACCATGAAATGTAAATTTAATAATACACAAATATCAAAATTACTTTTAATATTAAATAACATGTAGAATTATTTGTCTGGTGGTGTGTTTAGCGAATTTGAGTGTAGTAACACTGTGTAGTAAAGGTTTCATAGTTTAAATAGTTCAAAAAGGTGTTGGTTCGACAAGTTTGAAACACGTGTGTTTTGTTTACATTATACTATTACTCGTTAAAGGGAATTAATCTTCTATCAGTGGAGGAAACAAGAAGTTACTAACAGGTTTAGTGTTAAAATTGTTTTGCTTGTGTGGTAAATGGAAAAAAAGCTGTGCCTTGTGCAAATTTTATTGCAAAATAAGGAAAGGTATTTATAGGTTAAGTTACAACTCTCTTCAAGGGCTCATACTTTGTTTAGTATATTATCTCAATGAGCTATCTATCATACAATTTTTAACTGTGTTCAGAAATACACAGCAATAATTATCCTCAATGCAATATTTTTATTTTCTATAATTGTTTCTATATGCTGAGAAACAAGATTTGTGCAGTATAACTTCAAGATTTACCACAGGATCATTTTAAATAAAGAATATCTCAGCAAGTGACCCTACTAATTAAACAGTTTTTGCTTACCATAATCCAGTAGTAGTGTAGTACACAAATTGATACTGTATGATAATAATTATTGAGTGTGTACTACATAAGTATAAGAGGCTTTAACCATTAAGTGAATTTTTGTCTTTTGTATGTAATACCTATTATGTAGCATCAATTGGACTACTGCTGGATTACGGTAGACTTCTCCCCAGTATGGTGATGCTATGTGTGTCTTGGGTAATGCAGCCTTACCCAGGGAACCCATATATGAATTGATCAATCCCCAATAGCATACTTGCATACTGAATAAACAATGTAACTCCATGAAATCCTACAACAACTAAGTAATCTAATAGCATATGCAGAAGCTAAGCATTCAACTTATATCATCAGATAACTAACTGATGTGCTGTGGTTTACATTCGTTCTCACTCTACCCAATGGGAAACGATTAGCCAAACAGGGATCTTACAAATCATGCTACAAGCCACACCCAAAAACTGTCAATTAATTCCTTCTAGAGCAAACTTTATCACTCAAATGAAATACTTCATCATATAAACTCAAACTAACTAATCCAAAATGAAAATGTATGTTGGTAGTATGGCAGAATAATTAGTGTACTAAAAGCTAATAAAACTAATTTTGTCTAAAATGAATTTAAAATGTTGAAATTGCAGGTCTATTAGATGAACACCATACCATTATAAATCACAGTATAATAATATTAAATGATAAATTTGTGGGTCATATCTACAGTTTGAAATGAATGTGGATAGTAAAAGAACCACTGCATAGCACTGCCTGCACCAGGTAGTACAGGAACACATTGACATACATGAACACAGGTATATAAAATTTTGCACATTGTGTGGGACTGAAGGATCACTCAGTGAAGATTCTTACCCATTAGTCCATGATATGTTCTTCAGAAAATGAAGGTTTTATAAACAAAAGTATTTTGTATGTTAATGTCTGCGTGTACCTGCACTATCCTGCTATAAACTTTCTCTATCCTTACCTGTTTCTGTTAATTGTTGAATCAGCACTTATTTCCTACTAAACACATATTATTTTTGACTTAACAATCAATATTTGTTAAAACTTATTTACCAATTTCACCACATTTGTTATTCTAGACCAAACGAGCTGCACTAAATATTGTACGTGACCATCTTGAAGACTCTGAAGTTCGAATTAAGGCCTATCTCGCAGTAGTTGAATGCCCATGCAAAGAAGTGGTAAAGGTTATAAAGGATATATTAGGAAATGAACCCATAAAACAAGGTATGAGATAGTCATCAGTAAATCTAAATTAATGCAAAACTGTAACAGAATATAAAAACTGTTGTGCATGCACTAAACAACATCTCTTTGAATTATTGTAGTATAAATTTTTACATGTGAATTAATATAAGGAACATATTAGACTCACAGTTCCCTAACTTCTTATAGTTCCATAACTTCTTATCCATTTTCCATTACTTTTTTGACTAATTGCAATGTAACTGAAAAGCAAATTGGTGATGAGGTGTGGAAAGATATTGGTGTAAGAGTTAAAAGTAATACATGGAAGGGAAAAGATGATCATGACCACAAGCTGGCACTCGATTTCAGGCACAAGGGTGTAGGAAGATTCTCTTTTTTAGGTAAGTATGGCAGGAATCGGAATTAGTTACCAACAGAAATGATGAATAATTTACCAAAAATGTTGAAAGAATTTAATTTTAAATTTGTAGAGGGCAATGTAAGTTGGTGCAGGAAAGGGGAAAGATGGGTGTGTAGGGAAACTGCCACTGGAGCATGCACTCCATTGCAATTGCAATTAAAATTAAATTTAAATAACAATAACTCCTCACTAATCAAGCAGTGTGTAGTGAAAAAGGGGAAAAATACAATTGATGTGCATTTGGAAGAGGAAATATCAAATAGTTTTGAAGAAGTAATTTCAAAATATACTGAATTTTCTTTGGATAAAGCTTTTTCAGTTTTTTTCTATCTCTGACAACTTTTTGAAAGTGGGGTAAATATTGCTAGATATAGAAATATTTGAAAGATTTGAGTTACGTTGAGAGCACCATAAATGTAAGAATTTCAGCTTCTACTTGTGGCTTGATGACTCCTGAATTCTCATTCTAAGCCAAGTGTATTCTGTTTCTTGCCACTACTCCATACTGTTTTCAGTTATTCCACCATTTTCAGTTATTTTGTGTAACTGACCAATTACTAATAAATAAATAAGGAATCAAGACACATTTTAAATTGTCAAGCTACAAAGAAGACCAAAGGTAAAACTGAAAATTCATCTTTATTTATCAGAGTTTTATTTGATGCATTAGTATACACTTGATAACAAAAAACTAGTGACTGTGGTGATGAATTGGATGTCGATTTTCCACTTACCTTGTGCTGATTCCAATTTGGTGTGCTAACAAAAATTCAAGGCATTGATCACACTAATGTACAATAAATAAGGATCATCGTCCAAATATGTTTTTATTAAAAGTATGAACAAAATGGTGAAATACTGTAGTATCCAATGATCCCCTTCCTTCAAAGAAAAGTAATTGAGAGATTCACAAGCATAAGTGGAATTTTTTTTATAAGAAGTGAGACATAAAATCATTGATAAAACTGTGTGACAACAAAATATGGCTGAAGCAATAATCACTTACCACAGATAAAGGCAGACAGACTAAATAAAAAATAAACATGAACACACTTTACAACATTTTGGTATAAACCTTAATCAAGTTTAGAGGTGAGATATATGACAATAGGATGAAATGTGTACACACCAAGACCTACCACATGACTGAAGACAGAGAGGAACAAGATGTTAATTGTTCATCATGGCCCTCCTTTCTTCATCTGTGGTTAGTGATGAATTTACTTTCCACATTCTTCTTTATTTTCACTGACCAGCAATATTTTCATCATTACTATTGTCATGATTGAAGCAACAATCAATTCTACCTTTCCAACTATTAACTGCACATAATTAATTACAGCTTTTTGTTACATTTTATTGCATTAAGTACAACCAGAAAGTGTAGTTCATTACTATCCTAAATTCTCCAAATTCATGGTTATGCTACGAAATGTGCCTGGAAAATAACTGGATTGATTTTGTTATGCTGCTAATATTGGTGTTGTACAGTTGGCAATAATTGGGCACAGAGCTAAAGAGCCCCCTCTACCTATTCTGATATTTTAATGACTGTGCAGTTTTCCAGTTTGACTGTCACAATTTTAAATAAGAGTGTGTATTTTCACTGCATCAGAAAAATTCTTAGTGTCAATATTGAATGATGAGTTTACGTGAAATAACTCTTAAAGTTGAGAAGTAAGGATGCCTACAGAAATATTAAGTTTGCTCTATAAGAGTGTGGAGATGATTACTTATCCAGAATGGTTAAAATGACTATAAGATGACAGAGAAGACACAACATACAATCCCCATGTTTAGCATCCAAAAATTATAAAAACAGATAGCAACATTGAAAAATTTGGTAAGATCATTAGAGAACATGGCCATCTGTGTATTAGATCTGTCAGTGAGTTAAATCTTGGTAAAGAATGTTGTCAACAGATTTTACTTGACTTGAACAAAATGTGTTTAAAATTGTTACTGAAAATCCATTCTGCTAATCAAAAGCAAGCTCAAATGACCATTTGCTGTAATACACTGAGCAACATTTAAATCTGACCCTACCTTCTTAGAAAGGTTGACGACATGAGTTCAATCATGGTTTTTATGTATAACCCTGAAGCCAAGTGCCAATTCATACACTGGAAAAAATCAAGCTTTCCAGGGCAAAAGAAAGTGTGCATGAGCAAATCAAAATTCAAAACATTGACAATAGTGTTTTTCATATTGATTGGGTGCCTGGAGGTCACACTGTAAACCAAGTTTGCTATAAACAGATTTGTGAAAGTATCAATCTCGATCCTCTACCAACAAATCATGCCAGTACACAATGCCCTTTCATTCAAGACATTTTGGAAAAATATGGAATTCCTATGTTGGTGCTTCTGTCTTTTTTTTTTTTTTAAAAAAGTGAAGAGTGTGTCAAAAGGAATTCATTTTGAGACTGTTGATGCAGGAAAGAAAACATGTGATGGAGGTCAGGATGAACCTGTCAGAAGGTAAACTGTAGCACTTGATACTCTTCAGATTAAACTATAATTTCTTTTTTAAAAATTCGTAAGTATAATACTTCATTGATATTCTTCAGATTAAACTAGAAATCTTTTTTAAAATTGGTAATTATATTTTAGTGAGCAGTTGGCACATATTTTTGGTCATTAAGTATCATTATTAAGCAAACAATGTTAAAAATTTTATCATAAACACCAATATTAGGTAGTATTAGTTTGTGCCTGGACAAGAGAAGGGAAGAATATGAGTGGAATATGTATGTTATTCAGACAGCAGGGACAAAGAGGGTTTGAGAAGAAAAGTGAAGCTATGTCAGATTGGAATTGACAGACCACTCATACCCACTTACAGGTCAGCTCCCATTAATGGGAAGGATTCTAACAGTAAAAACAGTGGAACAGGAAATGAGATTACAACTGTCACTTGCAGTTCCATATATATCAATAGGATGTTTAAGATTTTAGTTGAAGAGCCAATGGAAAAATCATGTTAAGTCCATTAAAAAAATTAAAAATGATGATATATTCTGGTGGTTATTAGTGAATACTGTGCACTAGTCTAATTTTAATGGTGGAGACATGTGCAGTCTTTGAGGTATTTTCATTCAAAAATTTCACATATATGTGAAGTATATGGCCAATCGTGAGTGCAAATCGATTTCCTGTAAAATTGTGAACAGTGACTTCATATATTCTTCCCATCATATCTTTATTTATCCCTGACCATTTATCCTGATGGATAATTAAAGCATACTCAAACTTTTGGAGGAAAAATTATAGTCATAAGTTAAATGATAAATAACGTAGGAAATTAAATAGGTGGTATAACTTATATTTGAAAAGATCTCGTCAGTTGGTGATTGGTGAAGGTGTTGGAAACTGGCAGCATATTGAAGGTTTCACAGCTTGGTCAGCTGTAAGAGAAATGGTGATGGGCTATCTTATTGAATGAAAATTAGCTTTGTGGACCAGGAGTTGGCTGCATTTACAGGCTACTCTCAGGAATAGGGTGGATTACAACAATGTCAGATCTCACATCTGGCCAAGATTGAAGGATATCATAACCCTTTCTCAGAACACAGCAGATGGATCATAGGTCTAAGGAAACTTTGTTACAGAATGGAAATTTCCTTGGTATATGTCAGTTGTGGAGTGGTTTTGAGCCAGTAATGACTGTGCTTTGATAAAGGAAAGTTATTTATGTGCCGGGTTGTGTGAATAATTGTGAAAGTCCTGAGTGATATAACTGAAGAAGTGGGTGGAACTGAATAATTCCAAAATGTTCTCAAACGCACTAACTAATGACTGATAAATAAAACAACTTTTGTTAAGATGCAAACGACTGTTAATCTGTTGGCATTAAATAATTTTGTTTAAGGAATATCATTCCAGAAGACTATTTTTTTAAAAGAAAAACTAACTACTGAGGAACTTGAGTTATTGAATTTAATGCCAAAATTTCACCTCGTGTAAAGTACTGCTTGTATTGTTATATATAATTCATATGTTTTCAGAGATTTTGTTTATTAATCAGTTAAACAATGAATATGGAAATAATAGATTAATCTTTATATATAAAGATGAATGTATGTTTGTTTGTTTGTTGGCTTGTTTGTTTGTTCTTCATACAAATCCACAGTTTTCATCTGATCTCGATGAAACTTGGCACACTTATCCTTTGAAACAAGGAGAAAAATACTGTCTACATTTGGTTGAAAAATTATGTGTATAAATAACACATGTTGTCTCATAACTTCGAAATACGGTGATAGACAGACACGTTGGATGTGGACGTCAACGTACCGTGTTTCCGTGTACTGGACTGCCAGCTCAGTGGTTAAAGCGCTTGCTTACGAACGTCGTTTTCTCTGGTTCAAATCTCCGTGGAGGCTAAGATTTCTAAAAATTGTTTTTGATCGTAATAGTCAGGCCTGGGCCATAGGTTATTTGGATTGAATGTTTAACTGTAGATATTAGAAAGTTAGGGGTGCAATGCAAGGCAAATCATAGGTAGTCGTACAATGTTGTAGGTGTACACTTTTTTACGTTATAATGATCCCTCAGGTGTTGTTCGCAGTCAGTGTGTGAGTGTGAACCACAGTATTATTATTTATAAATACGGAAGTAAGTTTCTGTCTTTTTGTTACGTTTTGACAACTAAATGGCTATATCGTTCTGATGGAATTTTATAAGGAAATCTGTATGAAGGGCACAGGATATTTTTTCCAGTATGATTAACAGTTGTAGTCACAAAATTTTGAGACCTTATCGAATGGTGACAGAAATATGTTGGAAATTGATTCTCTCCAAGAGACAGGTTCGACGGTACAAGGATATAGTGATAGCTTTCCTGTCATATTATTCCGACTCGATATTGTTTGGGACCAATCCTTGGTTACCAACAACTTTCTATATTTAATTCTGTCAAAAAAAAATTCTTAATCTACGCGTACGAAGTCGCGGGTATGGGCTAGTTTCAAATAAAATCTGCAGATTGTATTGTATTTTATGATAAATACAGGTATATATGCATGAATTCATACCATCAACAAAAAACACAAAATCAAAGAAACGGGCCCAGATCTACAATTTTAAGTTAATGTTTCCAGCCCTCCCCTCCCTCCAACATTTGAAATTAATTATTCCGAATAAGCAAAATAAATAAAAACAAAATACATACAACAACCCACCTTTCCCTGGATGATAGACACTTTAGTTAAATGATTATTCTTGGAATAAGTTATACTTACTAATCACTGGTACATCATTGCTATTCTTCTGTCAGGATGACAGAAGACAAACACAGTGTTAATAGATCTGTAACAACATTCTTGCTACGTTAGAAACATACATAAATTACAAAGCACTGTTAGTTAAATTATTTTACCATGATTTTCTGAAATTTTTTTAAGTTTTTGATTTCACTGTTACAAAATTACAAACTATTAGTTTTTGATAATAATGAAAGGGGAAATGCTATTATTCAGTGAAAATAGGAAAGGATATGGAAACAAAACCTGACACATACAAAATATGAAGGAAAGAAGGCAATGAGGAACACCATAAGACAAACACACATCACATCGTTTCAGTAGTAAACCTGCCTTCATGTTTGGATAATATATCTCTGTATAGTTATAATAAATATAAATACATATAGGGAAAGAACGTATATTAAAGTGGAATATGTTGGCTTTTTTTCTTTGCAGTTGGTTCTTTCGTTACCTCTCACCTGAAGAATCTTCAGGCTTCAACTAATCCTTCTAAAGCTGCAGCAAAAGAAAAACTTGGACTTCTGAAGCCACCCAAGCATTCCACCTATGACATAGGAAAATATTCACATAATTATGAACTGTCATATATCATTGATGCTTTGAATGCTGGAGCATCAGTCGAGTCAAATGTAATCTTCTCACAGTCATCTTACTTGCCGAGATCAATTTCCCTTAATGTGACAACGGAGCTATTTGGACACTCATACAATTTATTTGAGGTATGTGTACTTTAAATGTACTACAGTGAGCACAGATTTATTTAAAAGCCCCTCCTTTTTTTAGTAGAAAGTATAGTATATTTCTTGAGACTTAAGTCAGGTTGTAAAAATGTCGTCAGCATAGTTTGAACCCACAATAGTACTGTCTTCTAAGTTCATTATGTTAACATTACAATACATTGCTTGAAACTGCTGGGAGGCATTATAAAATAACATCTTTCGAGGTAATAAGGCTCACATCAAGTGAAAAAAATGCATCTTTTCTTATAATCAATCATTTCTAATGACTAACAAAGAATGCTATGCCAGTCACCAGTAATTAATTAAATGCCTCTTCCTTAATTATCATACTTTTCAAGCTCATCATTATTAATCAACTAACAGTAAACTATATGGACAAAGTACTAAAATATTTTATAATTTCAAGACGGCATATTTGTACTTGGTTTTGAGAATCACTCTGATATTTAGAACTGATTTAAAAGCTTTGAAGCCATTTGTTAATAAGTTGAATTCTAGTGACAATTTATTTCTTTAGTTCCATATATTACAAATACTGAAGTAAATTCTGCAGTTAAATATTTGAAAAAATAAAAATTTACCATGTTTTCAATCTGTAAAGTTCTCACCATTTCTTCTTGGTTGATGCATTATTCCTATTAAGCATCGATATTTATTATAATCAGCCAACCTGAAAATGAGTCTAGTTTTTCAATGCACCTTAGTCACTACTAGAACCTTACAATACAATTAATTATAAATTAGGTGAAGATGACTTTATCAGAAAAAAAAAAACTGTTGATGCAGACATATTTCCAAATGTGATATTTGGTATTGCCAGTAAAAGTAAAGAAAAAAATTACTGTGTTTTTTCTAACAATTCTGGTTTAAATTGATTTATTAAATGTGTGAATTGATCTGCAAATAATTTTTCCCCCTTTGTTATGTGTTTACAGGTTGGTGCCCGTGCGGAAAACTTGGATCATTTAATTGAATCATATCTTGGTCCTAAAGGATATATTATGTCACATGATGAGGATGAGCTAGTAGATACTACCACTCAAGAAATTAAAAGTCTATCTGAGAGAATTAAAGAACGTTATCACAGGACATTCAGACAAAGACGCTCTGTTTCGAAAGAAGCAACAGAAAGACTACGACAAGAGGTTTGTACTACATTTCACAAATAGACTGTGCATAGGACTTGCATATTCTCAAATATATTCAAGTATTTTATTATTATTATTATTTTTTAAATATAAGGTCTATACAGTTACTAATAGTGAGGTTTGTTAATTTTCCTATTACTCAATATCTTAAAAATTCAAATGCTCCTGACTATTATTTCACTTAAAAATAATAATTTTTCAGGCTCTTGAAACAATGCTGCCTTCTCAAAGAGACAGAAGCATTGATTTGGACCTGTCTGTAAAGACCTTTGGCTCAGAAATTGCATGGTTTAATTTTGATGGGAGTGAAGAAGAACTGAAACCATCACATATCATTGACGAAATATTTGAGACCATTGATTATGGAATTGAGAAGACAAAGAAATTTGATGTAAGTATATGTTACAGTTTTGTTAGTGTCTTCTCTGAGAGTATGAAAAATTAGACTTTTATCTGGTTGCTATTCACAAGTGGCAAGTAGGAATTGGTTTTGTAGAACATATTTGGTATTGGCATGTATGTAAACTTACCAGATCACTTATTAGTGCTATTTAATCAAAAAAAAATCTTGGTCTGTTACCCTCACATAATAGATTATTTTGTATTAAATTTATTGTTCTACAGTTACTAAATGAAATAGCCTATATGTCTACCAGTCTTCTCCCAATAAAATCAATAGATATCTTCAATCATAGGAAGAATTCTAACGTGAGTGAGTTAGCAAACAAAATTATGTCCCATTATTTGTTAAGTGATAGAGAATGTGAAATGTATTTTCTTTGTACTACAATATAGGAAAAGGTGCAATAGACAGTGGGCTAAATTCGGTGATCAAGATATCTGTATGAATGTTCAACTTAAGTTAATAATCAGCAGAATATTCTGTGTGTTTTTTGTGATTTACTGTGATTGCTGAAGTTTGCCAGTCTGCTTGACCAACTCGTAAACATTTTTAACATTTCGTTTGTGAACTTTGTTCTGTATATATTTATGTGAAATAGTCATAAGGGATACATCAGGTAACGTTCTCAAATATTTTTTCGAATATAGCACCGGCCCTTTTTCCTGTTGCAGAAGTATAATTTATATTTATATAATGACACAAAAAATCTTCACAAGTTTAAAGTGAAATTGCTCTATTTGTATGTGAGTAGTACATAGATACTTCAGATTCAACCATAAAGCATTTTAAGGTCACCAACAGTAAGGTTGAAATATGAAATGAAGAATCTAACTGGATGAGATTATGGTTCCTATGAGAAAGTCTCATTCAGTGGGAGAAAAATTTTCGGATCAGGCAAACAGGAAATGGACTTACTTTATTTTTCAAAGCTTATGAGAATAGCTTTGATGGCACACCTGACACAGAAAAAACAATTATTTTTTTTAGAAGCAATATTTTTTGTTTATGACTAAAACATTGGACTGAATATCATATACTATAATATTTCTATTAAAATTTACTTTTGATTTTGTGTTCTTTTTCAGTATGATCTGAAACCACATTTCACATTCTTCGATTCAGAACTGGCGTATCCTACAGCTTTGGGACTGCCATTAAAGCTTGTTGTTGATGGAAGCATTGCTGCTCGTTTGAAGCTCAATGGAGAAGTGGATATTCGTTCCATTTTACGGGATCCACAGAGAGCAGGTTTCACATTTGAAATAGTGCCAAGGTACAGATACAAACCATTATTTCAATTTAAATTTAAATCAATTCAGATCTAAGCAGTAGCACAGAGAAGTATATAAAAAAAATGTTAGTCACATGTTATAATTGTTCATTTTGAACTAGCTGCATTATATAGCAGAAGTTGTATTTTAAATGGCTTTAGTAATTTGCTTGAAGAGAAGATAAAACTTTAAAATTCCAAACTTTAGCAGTCATGCAGTGGAAGGAAACCACTGTGGTATTTTATGTCTATAAAAATCTCATAAAATGTTTTCATTGTATTTGAGGACTGAGTAAAAAGCATTGAAGTAACCTAACAACTGGTTAGCAAATTATAATCACTGTTTGGCCAAATGTTGAAAAAAAAAAACTGACATTGTTGTACATGTATATTTTACATTCATCACCACAAAATATAACATAATTTTTTTCTTCCTTTAATGAACAAACATGAATAAAAAAAGGAAACCTCAGCTCTACAGGTCTAAATATAATCACATAAAGTTTTTGTCACAGAGCTGAAATTCATTCAATTCAAGATAAAACATCCAAAGGTTTCTTGAAAGAACCTAAACACTTCTAAACAACACACAGTCAAGCAAAATTGATTGATTTTGATTTTAGAGAGTCTAAAACAAAGAAAGCCACTGCAAATTCAATTTATTGTCCCATTCTGCAGTGTACTATTAATAATGTTAATACAGTGTTTTACGTTTCTTTTTACTCAAAACAGCATATATCATCATTGTTGTCTTCTTGCAATCTGAATAACTGTTGCTATGTTTTTTTTATTTTTTTATTTTTTATTTTTTTTATTAAATCAGACTGGTATTACTTCATTTTCCACTGAATGTGTGTTAGTTTATTTTATACAAGATACTTATTCAGCAAATAAAGACTTCAACTTACTTGATTGGCTCTGAATCTCTGTAGTCTTATTTCCTTTAATTTTCTGTTTAACATGTTTTGCTCTTCAAGATAATTAGCAACTTATAATCTGTGATAGCCCTATCATCTTCAGTACAACATATTTAACTCAGCATATTATTCCCTTGTTTCTATTTAGTCAGAATACTCAGATTATAATCAAATTTAGAGAAAAATTTATTTTAATGTAATATGTGATTATTATTTTGACATTATACACAGTTCAAAATAAAAAAATTTCTACAGAACAATCAGTATTTTAGTTCTCTTTTATGATGTTTTAACTTATTGTACACAAAATCATTAAAAAATTATTTATTATGTAAATTTTTTCAGTGCTGCCATTGAAATCAGTGGAAAATTTGTAGTTGATGGTTATGCTGTAGAAAGTGGTCTTAAAGTGGATTACACCTTGCATTCATCTACTGGGATTAGTGTCACAGCAAAGAACTTGAACGGTTATGGAATAGATGTGAAAGTTGGTCTTCCACTCAAGAAACAAGAAATCATCAATCTGAAGACAGAAATTCTGACTACAATCAAAGAGAAAGGCCATTCTGAAGTTACCAAGCCATTGAAGTTCAGTCTACCTAAGTATGTATGAAAATGGATTTATAATTATGTTGCTGCAAAAAATGAATACCAAACAATTTACAAGCTTTATAAATGCTTTTTGATATTTGCTGTATTTCATTTTGGAAACATAATCAACATCAGTAACTGCATAAAACTTGAAATTGATAAGGAACATCACCATGTTCTATCAAAAACAATAGCAATTTACACAAAATAGGCAATATTTTGTAATACCAAAATCTTTTGTTTCCTCTATATGAGAGAACAAACATTTTTCAAATGAAGCATTGTATGATAGGACACATATTGAGAACTTTAATTAAGAAATAGTCATTTGTTATGACAATGTTGCTGGTGGGTGTCTTGCAACACTCTCCGTAAACTGTTACCATTACAGGTACCATTTATACTACTTCGATTGGATTCGTAAGTTGCAGGCTTTCTTGAAAATTGGTCTCCAAGGTATTAATAATCTGTAACAGCTAATAGGTGGTAAGTTGTACAGTAAAATGAAAAAGTAACTTCATCGAAAAATGTATATTCTCAAAACTTTTGTAGCTTAACTGGTATCAGTCATTAGTATAAGGAAAGACATTCGACATACACATCCATTAATGAAGATGGCAGGTAGCTTCAACTAACTCACTTAAGTCCACAACTCTAATAAAGCTTTCACAACTCCCCAATAGTTGGTGAAGACCTAAGAGAAACCTTTCAGTTCATTTAAATATTTGACATAGCTCCCTTAACCTGGTACAAAAGTCCCATACACACCAGCCAAATCATCCATATGTTAACTATTGATTGTTCTTATGGTGAATGATGCACCTGTTCAATACTGATCAAATACTGCTGGCAGCTGCCTCCACAAGGGAACACTAGTATGCAATTTATAGACTTTGTTAATCCTGAGCTAGTGTATTCTAGAATAAAGGGGTATTCCATAGGGGAGGTACCCTTCTCTTATGAATTACAGAAATCCCTTCTTCTCATGGTACAATATTTTTACTCAGATTTTCCCGAAAGTTTTATATCTTATAGTCTGGTTTGCTTCCAATATTTTAAGTTATTACAAATTTTCTCATAATTATTCTTGTTTAAGAATTGTTAATTCGTGAAAGTCACACATGGTGATGTCATCAAGTTTCAGTGCCAAAATTCGTTTTTTTTCCCCTTTAAATTTCAAGTTACCTTCAAACTCTTATATTATTATTATTGAATGGATTTTTCTCTCTCATTTAAGCCTACTTTTATCTTCCTAGCTCTTTTATTTAAAAAGTTTAAATTCTTTAGCTTACTAAAAAGATATTTAAAATGTTCTTATTAGGCTCAAACTTTATTCAGGATTTTTCTAAATTTTGGTATAATGACTCTACCAGCTATATTTACCTTTCAGTGCTTAATGTATATTAAGGAGAACTATGACAAATATGAACTGTTAGGTGTGAGTCATACTTACAGTACTAGAAATAGAGATAACATAGGTTTCTTCAGGTGTGGGTATAGCTGCACTCAAAAAACTTTCTACTATGTATCCATCAAACTGTTTAATGCCATACCAATTAAAATAAGATTACTTCCAAATAAAATGTTCAGGAATGTAATAAAAAAATTACTTGTTAATAACTGTTTGTATAAAATTGAAGATTTTTATGAGGTAGCAGCTAACATGATATAATTTGGAATATTTATAATGCATTGATGTATTAATTTTTACTGTCTTTGTAATGCTACAGATGTTCTCTGTAGTTTATACAATAAATATACAATATACAATACAATGCATCTAGTTATGCTGACAACAAACTGTGATATTAAAATTTGGAATATTTTCATTTATTGACAATCTTGAATCATGTGCTTTCTCCTTTGTTCCCTCCAAATGCATGGCAAATACAATTTGAGACTGAAAAATCTCTTTGAAGAAAATTTTAAGCCTAGACATATTAAACATAATTTTAAGCTTTATCAGTGAACATGGAGGCAACAATCAGGATTAACCTAAAATTTTCACTTTTAGCCTTTTATATTTCTTTCTGAAAATGGTAGAATTCAATCTGAAAAGTGTTTTATTACTATGAAAATGATTATTAAAATTATTCTCTACATGATCCTACTCAAAAGTTTTGGCAAAATAATGCAATTATGACAAGATTATGTTCTGATTTGAAAAGTGCTTTTCTATAAAGAAAATTGTAATAAAAGTTATTTTCTGTATGAATTATATGTAATAGACCTTCTACTAAACAGGTTAGGTAAGGTAATAGATATATAACACATTGAAGTGTATGGATGATATCAAATAACAATTGTTTTAAACTTTATACAACACAGTTGTATTAAAGCCATTAATTAAAATAACAAATGATAGGGAAATTAAGCCCATCATCCACCAAACGTGCAAGCAGAAGGACAATGACAATTCAGTTTAAAACCTTATTCATGCAGAAAGATACTAGCCATTTGGCATGGGAGGTTTAAAACTAGCTGAAGCCTGTAATTTTGTTAGTATGGATTTCTGAACCAACATCATCAATAACTACATGATCCAGTGCAGCTCATTGAACACAAATTCTTCTTACATGAAGGATCTCCACAGAAGATTGTAAATCACTACCTCTGAGTAATACAATGCTGCTTGTATGATGAAATCACAGTAACTCGTTATAAGAAGTAACTTACCTGTAAACAGATACTAATTATTTGATACTTTTATCTTAATTTCTCAGCTTATTGAGCCACTTCAATATAAAAAATACCTTATTCTACTCTTGGTACCAAGGACTGAATTGTTAGAAATTGCATACAAAATTTTGCCAGTCGCAATTGCCAAAAAAATTATAGTAATTGGTAGGTAATTTTATCCTGAATTACTCAGCTTTCTGGCTTCACATCAAAATGAAACATATTCTATTTTCCCACAGGCCAAGGAGCTGTACATTATTCCAAATAGCATCAAAATCCTATCATGAATCCCACTCATCCAGAGAAACTGATGGAACAAATTTTAAAAATGGGTGCTTCCTTCTCTGTAGCCTATGAACTGTAACCCACACTTCCGTTTTAACATATTATTTTAAATAATGGGCATTTTCCTTGTTACGGTCTGAATATATATATATTTCTCAGCTGCTCAACATCATATCAAAATGAAACATACTCTATTCTACCTATGAGACCATCGGCTGTGCAGTAATGGAAATCTCAATGAAGTCAGACCAACAGGTTATGCATGAATCGCATTTAACGAAAAATTATCTTAGATTTTTTACCTTAACAATGTCACACCAAAATGAAACATATCGTGTTTTATCTGCAAGACCATGGCCTGTGCATTAATCAATACCCCATCATTATCTGACCAGTACTTTTTATGTGAATAATATTAAATGAATAATAATCTCAAATTTCTCAGTTCTTTGATGTCACATGATACATGATACATACCCTATATTTTAATTGACTCTCATAAAATTTTGACCAGTAGAATGCACGAGTTCAATGAACAATTGTTATTAATTTCTCTTAAGTTGAAGTCACATCAAAATTAAGTATATTCTATTTTACCCATATGTCGACAGGTTGCGCATTAATCAAAATCCCTCCAAAATCCAACCAATAGTTCTTGCATATGTTGCCAGTTATTACTATATTTGTAAATTGTGTTTGTCTCTTCTCTTATGTGTTCACCTTCAATTTTGGTGAGTGATTAGTTTACTTCCCTATTCTTTCTTACTTTCACCGCCAAAATCCTTTTCTTTTTCATTGGAATCATTACTAAAACCCTAAAACCTCTGAAGTATTTCCTTTTAGCTGCACTAATTTTGCTTAATAGCACTGCCATTGTTGGCAATGGTGCATTGTGTACTGCTTTGATTAAAACTGAGATGCTTTTAGCATCATTTTTAGCTTGAGAAACAGCCAAAAATCTTAAACAATTAATATAAAGAGATTTGGAATTGTGATAAACTCTAGTAATATTTTGTTTTGTTAAGAAATTTTTAATGTTACATCACCTTATTTAATGGTGGACAAAATTGGTCTTGTGTTCTCTATATTCTATTGCATGTTGAATGGTCAAAGTTGATGCTCTGTATACCGGGGAAATATAATGCATTAATTCAAAGTTCCCACAAAAATATGGAATGCCAGCTTTGTTTGTTTCTGTAGAAAACTGATGTTGGTTAATTCGTGAATGCTTCTCCTATTCAGTGGGAGAGGAAGTTAAGTTTTCCATAAACCAATTAATACAGTGCAGTTTCTAATATAAAACAATTTCAGGTTTTTTTAAAATAATATTTATTTATTGAACGCCACGTCAAAGTAAAACAGTTATGCACAGTATCTACCTACTTTTCAGCTATGGACATTAGTTACTCTAGATCAGAATCAGCAGATTCACACAGTAAACATTTGAGATGGCCTGGACATACAGAACTTTTGTTAAATGATTGCTTTAGGGTTATGACTTAGTTGTTTGGAGAATGTTCAAGTTCTATCATATGTGTTGCTGCTAAATTGTTTCTTATTATCATGTATGGAAAATCTGTGTCATGGTTTGAATATTCTGACTATTGATTTTAATGCTGCCTGTAAATAATTATTATGCAGGGAAAAACAGATAAAATCTGCATACAAAACTATACTAATTTTTCTGGAACTAATAAAAATTAATAAAACCTAAAATTGTGCAATGAAGTGATCAGAAATTCCGTTTGGTTTATAGAATGTAATTATATTTTGGAGATTTGTGTTAATCTAGGCAGAAGTTATTTATGATTAAATCTTTAAAGTTGTTACCATTCCAGGCAGTGGTAGTTTCTGATATCAGTTATTTCCAAGTTTATTTCCTTAAACACTGAATGAAAAAATAGATCAAACACTTACTGGAGATTAAAATTTTAGAGCTGTGGCAGAAATGGATTTGAACAGTGGTAACACAAAAAGTGAATTTAAAGTTATTTAATCCTTGCAAAATATATGTTATTTTCCTCATTTTATATTTAAAGTATATTATTTTGATAATATAATCTGATTTCAACATAAATTAATTCCAAATTTAAAAAATCATTAATAATAATTACTCCAAATTTCTATTTTGTTGTAGGAAAGACTATAAAGAATACCATGGATGCTTTGACCAGCTCGCTCCCCTTAATGGACTCACTTTCTGTGGTGAAGTGAGTGTACCATGGACAGCACCCACTTATGATTCAGCATTCTATCCATTAAATGGTCCCAGTAAACTCTCTATCAATGTTGAAGCAGAAGATGTTTCTGGTTATCATTTCAAGGCTCACTTGGTAAAAGATGGTGAGTTTTCACTATTGCTTTCATACTAAATATAACTGTATCTTTCCCCTCAGCTAAACCATTTTTCTTCGTCATAAATATTATCTTAAGGATAAATATTTTGTTATGAGTAGAAATTTTAATTTCATGCAACTTAATATTATAATTTTTTTTTTTTTTTTTTTTTTTAAAAAAATTTTAAAAATTTTTTAAATTTTTTTTTTTTTGTAGGAGATAAACTGAATTCTCTTGAAGTTCTCCTTGACACACCAGGCTCCAAAATGGATCGAAAATTGTTACTGCAAATTCAGAGACAAGATGAACCTCACAAGCAAGTAATAGCCATTTTCAAATCTCCATGGAAGTCAGTAACAGCAGAAGGTAACTTTTTCCTTTAGAGGAGTGGAATTGCTTATTCAACATTATGATATATTTCTCAGTTCCCTTTCCTTAGAAAATATTTTGAATGATAAAAAAATAAATATAACTTCTTAATAATTACTGTGGATACAGAATTAAACAGCAATTGCACATTCTTTTATGAAAAATTGAAACTAGTAAACTAGATTTTGATTTTGGTTTGCATACTGGTTTTGTTTAGACAAATTAATAGCTGTTTTAATTGAAACAAACAAATCAAAATTCTATTTTCTCTGTATGCAAAGAATTATCTTTGAGAGAAGGAAAAGATGTCACCAGAAAATATTGTTGACAGATGGTTTAAGAGAGGTAGCCTGCTTGGCCCTATTTATATGAAATGTTAATCATCAAAAAAATCTAGTAATCTTGTAAATATAATCAGTCAAATGATCAAATTTGACTTATTAAAAATTTATGTTTTCATTTACTGTCATAATATACTGTACAATATGCTACTGCTTCTACAGCCAGAGTAAGTGTTTCAGTGAGATGCATGTAACGATGAACACTGTCTTATGTCATTAAATTGGTAAAATTAAGCAGTTGTGTCATTTATAGAGAGCACAATAACATATGGGGTAGTTGTGTTCACAGTTTACTATATTTATTCATTTACTAATGAATTGTTTGTAACCATGTATACAGAAGATTAAATATTTAACAGTATTTTGTGAAAACTCTGTAAAACGCACAGCAACAAACTCTGAAGTGTCTGTTAGCATTTGAAGAGCTTAATGTGGTGATAAAGTATACATACATCCTGTGGCTATTAAATAATGAGACATGGCAAACAATGTATTTATTGTTATATTACAAATAACTGTGTGAACCATTCAACATACTCTCCTTCCCTACGTATACATCACTGGACACAAAGTTTCCACTGTGGGAAACAGTGTCAACCTATTCAGTAATTTGCCATTTTACTCTTGACCTTGTCCACAATTTGGAAATGGATCCCTTTCAAATTAGATTTTACCTTAGGGAATAGGTAAAAGTTGTATGGCACTAAATCTGGTGAATACAAGGTGTGATCCAGCACTGGTTTCATCTTATTCCCCAGAAACTGGTGTACTGATAGTCACAGTAATTGGGAGCATTGTCTTGATGTCAAAGCCACATGTTTTTCTTTTATAACTCAAGCTTCTTTTTCCTCACTCCTTGCCTCAGCTTCACAATAATCTTAATTAACAGTCTATCCTGTTGTATCCATTCCACCATGAAGAAACTGTGATGATTGGGTCTTTGCTGTTACAAGATGATCAGGGCCTTTATCTTCAACATTTTCTTGTATCTCTGAAAATGATTCAAATACATGCACACATGATATCACATTATCATTGTACACCCCTTGTAACAGTTTGTTGTACTCATTCACTGATTTCTTCAATTCATTTAAAAAGAAATTTCAGATTGATGCACTGCTCTATTTTCATATTTGCCATGATATGGCAACACAACTGCAGGCCTCTTCCTTCAAACACTAGTAGCAAACTGAATACGGGTAGTAACAAAACCCAGTTTACTGCATCGTAATTTGGAAGGTTCAAGGTTACTGTGAAAGCTGTGTTTGCTCTAACAGATATAGAGCATACAAGGAGCACAGTCTCATTATTTAATTGCTGCAGGATGTACACAATAGGTTTAAAGACAAGCGATAAGCATTATAAATACACAATTGACTGTTTTAGTTTTGAAAAACAGCACAGAGAAGTGATATAATGCAAAACATAGGTTTAGTGCAGGATTGCACAGTTTAAGAGAGAACAAGACGGATAAAATACTACTTTTTCATTTTGCCTTTCTACATTAAACATTTATTTTTTTTAAAATAAAAATGACATTCTTAGTGGTTGAAGTATTGTAGATTTACTAAAACTTTTTTCCTACATTTTTCAGCTACATTAATAGATAACTCAAATGAGCGATCATTAACTGCTAGATTGCTTAATGATGAAGATGAATATTTGGTTAAGGGTGGTGTTAAAGTTGCTGGAAATCCCAGTCACCAAACATATACACCACTTCTAGAATACAAGACTCCTGGCACTAAACTTGGTGTTAAAGGAACAAAATCAGCTAGGAAGTCTGAGGGCTACAGTGTAGATGGTAACTAATTTCTATTAGATTTTCCATGAGTGTTAGAATTCCATTTCTTTTTCATTTACATATTTCATGTTGGAGAGTAAATGTTGAACATGTTTGTAATCAATTAATGTTTTGCCATAGGTGCTGTTATAGTTGATAAGGAAGGTGACAAGTATAAATACACATTCAAAAGAGTAACACTGAAAACTCCAAAAGGTAAGTCTAAGCATGAAGGTGGAAATGAAATTTGTTGGTGCACAATGACAATATTGTAATTTTACTAAAGCTGCACAGAGAATCAGCATTATGTTATCAAACTGAGAAGGAGGTTTAGAAGACTTAGAGCCATCATATTTTTATTATTATTATTAATTTCACCTTTTCTGTACAATGATAAACTATATTACATATAAAGAAAGTAAATGTGAAGTATTTTATTATAAAAGTATACATTTTGATAATAATTACAATGAAAATGCTGTTAAGCAATCAAAATATGGAAAGGATAGCGAAAGTAAACCTGTCATTCGCTACAGATAAAGGCAGGAAGCCTGTGACAAACACATAAACACACTTCACAATATTTCAGTATAAACAGTAATCATCATTAAAGGATGACATACAGCATGGGGATCAAATGTGTAAACACAAAGACTCATTACATGACTAAGTAAGAAAGGAAACAGTTGGAAGGATGTGGATGGCAACCAGGGGAAGAAAACTATAAGAAATTAGAAAACTGTACAAATGAAGTATACTTTTACTGCTTGTCTTCATGTTATTGAAGCAATGGCTTCTTTTTAGTTTCTGTAAGAATGAAGTCATCCCTACCTTATCCTTTTTTTTTTAGTTAGCTAATTATATAAATTTTGTTGAAAAATTATCATAAATAATAAAGAAATTTTACAAAATTAAATTCAAGGCTTTGTTTCCAATTACCTGGGCCAGCAATAAACTGTAGCATAATGGCCATTGAGAGTTATTTAATCAGAAATTATGGAATTCAGTATAAAAATGAATCGTTTCACTTCTTTGCAATGTTCTTAATATATATAAAGTTTAATTACGTACATGGGTATTTTCTTGTTTAATGCACAATCTAAGTATAATTTCATATTCATTAACAGAAAATATGAGTGCATGAATTTGGTATATATTAGATATAGTTAATTTTTATTTATGTTATAGGATCTTATGCTCTCAATGGGCAACTTGAACATTCTACTAACAGCTATGCTGCAGATGTCAAAATGACAATAGACAAGAGTGAACTATTTGCTAAAGGACATCTCAAATACGTAGTGCCATCTTCCATAGATTTTGGACTTGAAGTTAGTTCTCCACAGTATCCTGACCTTGGTCTTAATGTCCAGTGGGTGTATGTGAGAGAGACTGATTTGGTAAATATATTTTTCTTTATAGTATAGAAACAAGTATTTTTTATACCAACAGATTATTTGAGTGGAAGAAAAAGTTTTATCATAAAAATTAATTGGTATAACAAACTTTATTATTAACAGTGATGGTTTCTGGATGAATTAGTAGTGTAAAAGTGTTTTATTATTATTATTATTATTATTTTATTTTAATCAGTTACTGTTGAAACAGAAGGATCAATTTACTTCATTTTTCCTTACTGATATTAACAAAATTAACTGAAATAATAATACAATTGCTTCTTTGATTTATATTTGTGTTAGGTTTTGCATAAAGCTGCTAGATTAACCTGTGCAGAAAGGAAGTTAATACTACTTTCAAATTTCACAAAAATTGGTGAAAAATTCCTCATTCATTTATAAAAATAACAGATAGTATCTAATGTATTTCAGTATTACTTTTTTTAAAAAATAATGAAACATTATATATAACAGCCTTTCTGCATCACTAAAAGATACCAGAAATTAATTAAATTTGTCACTTCCAAATAAGAAGAGCTGGTGCTGGATTTTTAAAGCCTACTGTCTTGCCTGTTGATAAGAAAAAATTATCATTTTTCTGAAACCTGTTAAATACATTGACATAAATAAAGAATCCACTGTTAAGTAAATTTATGCCTTTATGTTTTCTGAGTGTTCAAACTCAATACAATGATCCAGGAATCCATTGTGTTAACATGACACACTGACACACACATACACATACATATATATATATATATATATATATAAAACAAAAATTTATTTCACCCGCATATCCCATTTTGAATCTTTTTTTATATTGACAGCTGTGTTTTATAGTTGGTATGGTGAAAGAACAGATGATTTCCCAGTGTATCTACTGTATAAAATTTTCTAGGGCCCACCACTATAGGAGGCCCAAGAATGTTTTATGTGATGTTACAAAACAGATATCTGTTACTTTACTAACATTTTATTTTCAATCTTAGCCATGATGTATATAATGCCATAGAAATGCTGAGTACCCCTCCCTCCCCCACTCCTCGGCAAATCATAACAGTAACAAATTCACATGTACAGTATTTATAATATTACCCCATTTTTTCTCTCTCAGTTAAGAAAATAAAGTGTTTTGAACATGTCTGATTACATAATGTCCATGGATTAAAGAAAGCTTTTATGACACTAGACAGCTTATTTCTTACTTTTCCCAAAAATATATCATTTCTGACACTTCCCAGCAGTAAAATTATAACACATGCCTCTTCCCTGGTAGATCCTCCTTCACCTTTGAAGTTCAATACATTTTCAATCATCAATGAAACTTTCTGTTATCAGTTCAGTTACACTACTCCTCATCTAAAGAATGATCAACATTACTTTTTGTGAAGCTTGCAGCACCAAAAACAAGATGTGATTACGATGAAATTTATTCCAAAGGTTAAGGACATGGCAATGTGCATATAATTAGAAATACAGAACGATACATGCACCTTGACTGTGAGCATTCAGTATAGTATAAAGCCACTTTTTGCTGAAATCAGAGCTTCTAGATATCATGACATGGAATCAAAGATGGCCCGGATATGCTGCTGGGGAACATACTGCCTTATGGTTGTAGGTGCATCCACAAAGCATCGATAATTGTTGCAGGATGACCAGAACAAACAAGTTTTTGACTAAATAAATCCCAGACATATTCGATAGGTGACTTGTCAGGTGTACATTCAGGCCAGGGGAGCAGTGGTATGTGTTGTTTTTTGAAGGAGGCATCCACACTCCTCACCACATGTGGCTGGGCATTGTCCTGCTGAAATATGGCATGTGGAGCTGACTGCAGGAGATCAGTGCATCAGCCTCTAGGTCCTCCCTGATGTATCAGTTGCTTCTCAAATTGCTCTAAATAGATAGAGGCGAGATTGCATGTTATAGCCAATGGCGCCCCAACATTTATTTGTATGCTGCTCAACAAGGCAGTCTGATAATTGCGTTCACTGACACATAAGCTGCCTTCTCTATAGCATGATTCATCTGAAAATACTACATTTTGTCACTCACCATGCTAGTGACAGCGTTCACATTCCATTGCAATATAAGATGTTGGTTGTATCTCGTCAATTGAAGCTGACAAAATGGCATGCTTGCCACCCGTCTTCCTCTCAGCAGATGGTAAAGAATTATTGACTCAGACATATCCACCCCATTGCAGTAACTGTGAACAAAGGATGCAGTTGTTCTGTCGGTTACAGCCATGTGGACAAGATATCGGTAATCGCACACTGTGGTAACATTGTGTGATTCAGTCCCGTTCGTTGCTGTGTACGAGCCTCTTCTATCCATTGGTTCCACACACCCATCACTGTCATAGCAGCATCCACTGTACACGCAGTAATGTCAAACCCTTTTTCAAAAGACCAATCATCCTGCCATGTTCGAACTCACTCACATGCTGGTATTGTGTCTTTCTTTAAACTGACAAGGCACACCAGCACTTTTTGTATGTTTCCACTTTGTTTGACGGCTCTGCAATGATTGAGCATAGTGTAACACTGACCTGTCTGGTCACACAAAAGAGGGTGCTGCTAGGCCCACACGCTTACCATATCTCTGCAATCTTAAACACTTATTATAGTCCTCCAATTTTGGACTGATTCGGACCAATCCTTCTGAATATTGCAATTTTTGCAAAGAGTGGTATATAATCTTCCTTCTATTGTATTCTTAATTTGTGATGGAGCACACGCTCTGGTGGCAATTTACCTACACACCCATTTTTTCCCTTTCCTTTTTCCACCTATTTTTGCCCTCTATTAATTCAACTCTAAATTTTTTCAGTGTTTTGAGTAAATTATTCATCATTTCTCTTGGTAATTTATTTCAGTCTCCTTTATGCATGTCTTTGTCATCCTGTGTTTAACTTTGGTTAAAGGAAATTATTTTCTTCATTTTACTAACCTTCCTGTTCATCTTTTCTTTCAACATTTTATATAATGATATATTCAAAAATAATTGGTTGTTCATTTGTTTGTATTTGCATTATTCATAAGAAAGAATGGAAAAGAATATAGAATGATTAAAGCATTTCTTGGTGTCATGTTCTGTTATTTGATCAGTTTATTTACTTTTCAGATTTCAAACAAACTGGCTGTTGTTCATGGAGGAGATACTAAGAGTAAAGAAACAAGGCTTTCAATTGAGCAGCTCCTGCATTATAAAATTGAGTCTCTGCAAAACTTTGACATTGAAACTAAAAACCAAGGTATTTATAATCAAATATTTTACTAATCATTTTCATCACTAGGCTGAGTGCTGGATAAATAGAATAGTTGTGATCACTTTGGTTCCATGTCTGGTGGTAGATGTTCTACTGTTAATTACTAATTTTGTACATAATTTCTAACCAACAACACAAAATCAGTGTTCGAAGCTGATTTTATTATCTCTCTTTTTTCCCCCTATAAAGAAAGCTGAGGAGAGAAAGAGCTTTAAGGTTTCTCATAGAATATAATAACCAGTTTTATAGACAAAAGTAAGAACTTTTATGAAAGGAATCTTCAGCCTATAATTACTTAGTTATAATGAAAAATAACAAATAATTTAATTCTTTATTGTATAACTAGCAGTTGCCCATAATTTTGTTTGCATGGACTGTTATTGTACACACAACTCTCTTAAACAAACTGATCAAGAACATGATCTGCAGTCTAAGTGGCTCACTGAATGCAAAATCTTTTTGAATGAATGGTCTCAATGAAAAACTGTTACTTTATTCCTTTGAATAACATGTTGCCAATTGTGTGCTGAAATCATGATAAACATTTTGACTGCAAGAAGTAACTTGAATGTATACTAGTTTGAGGACTCTTTTAATTCCCCAGTTTTCTGAAGATGCATTGAAATTAAACCAGTCTTTTTCTACTGGTGGAACCATGGGCTGTACATTAATCATAAACCAATCAAAATTTGACCATTTTTTTTTTTTTTTTTTAAATCATGTTCATGGAAAAATTGTCTTAAATTTATTAGCTTTACGATGTAGCATCAAAATGAAGCTTACATAATTTACCCGTGGGTTCACAGATGATTAATTAATTGAAACCCCATCCAAATCCAACCAGTAGTTTTTGCATGAATAGCGTTAAAAAAAGAAAAAAGATAGTAATATGGTAAACGTCTCAGCTTCCTGAAATCACATTAAAATGATGAAACATTCCATATTTTCCCCATGTCATCGTGGGCTGTACATTAATCTAAACACTATCAAAATCTGACCAGTATATTTTTTGTGAATCATGTTAAGCTAAAAATTATACTAATTTGGCAAATTTATCAGCTTTACAACATAACATTACTATAAAAGGTACCCTATTTACTTCTTCTCACCACAGCCTGTAAATTAATCAAAACCTCATAGATATTTGGTCAGTAGTTTTAACATGAATCTTGTTCAATGAAGAATTACCTTAAACTTATCACTTTAAGCGAATAGATTTTTTGTTTTTTTTAAATGGGTTATCCTTCTCTGTAGCTTATTGATAGTACTTCAACTCATATTTTTTTTTTAGTAAAAAATATTGCAAATGTTCAGACTTTTCTCTCATTACAGTTTTATTATAAATATTGAAATTCACATACAAAATTCACTTCTACCGTTCCTCATTAAACCACCCTAGGCAGAACATAAGTCACTTATTTGGTGAGGTGTCTTGTATTCCTGATGTTGTAGAAGCACCTGACACAGCTCAATTTCATCTACACTATATTACCCCAAGTATTCGAATTTTTCATTAGCCCAATAGATGATCATTTTTTTAAAGCTTTTGCTTTTACACCTAGTCGATGTTGAGATCATTAGAGGCAGGAAAAGACTGGAGGTAAGGAATGGGAAGGAATTATTTAGAAGGAACCATCCCATCCTTCACAATGAGTAATTTTCGAGAACCATGGTAAACTGAAATCTGAATGATCAAATGGAGAGTCGAACTTTCATCTTGTTGAATGCGAGACACCAAACTCAGTAAGAGATGATTCAGCGTTCATGAGATTGAGTATAAATCATCACAGCAAAGGAAGTATATAGCTCTACAGTTGTTTCAGTCATTTTTCATTTACTTTTCTCATTTCTTCATAGTAACTATTATTTCCTTGTCACAAGAAAGCATAAGGAAAGATGCTGCTTTTGGGTATATCCTGCATTCTCTTAGATGCACTTTTCATATGAATTTCCTTTCCTCAGTGTGGCTGTGATAGACTTCTACTGACAATAAAGTAAATTATACATGGTATGAAACAAAAGTGTACAGTCATTCACACAATGATCACAGAGAATAAGATAAAATAATGATCAAGGTTCTCATCTTATCTCACTCTAGTGCTAATGACCCTGTCATCAATGTGCCCTAAACCCATTAAAACAACAACAACAATACATTACCCCAGTCTGTTAATTACCCTACAAGTCAGGTTTTGATTAAAACATGCTACTACAGAGTGTGACTGGGTAACTTCCTTATTTTAAAAACGAATAACACAAACAGTATATCAGTTTAATTATCAGAATATCAGATATCAGTTTAATTATTTTCCCATGTCCCAGAGAGACATTTAAAATTTCTATTTGTTATATTTTAAAAATTATATCACTAAGCAGGCCTCCGTTTTGGTCAATGCTTTGAGATAGTCGTTTTTTGAAGCTTTTCTCCACTCTTTCCAGCATATCGATGGGTATGTTGTTAATAGCAGCTGGAATATTGTTCTTCAGCTGAGCCAGGGTCCTTGGACAGTCAGAAACTGGGGATTTCAGATAGCCTCACAAAAAGAAGTTACATGGAGCTAAATTGGGCAAGCGTGCATCCACTGAAGGAGATGAGACGTCCGGGGAAGTGTTCTCACAAATGATTTATCAATGCTCAGACCATGTGGGCCATGGTGCCAATTTGTATGGATGAAATTGCAGTTCTTCAAGAAGAATTTGTCTCTTTGAATGATCAGACATCCCAGGAGCAGCAGGAAAATTACCTGCGGGTGCGATATTAAAGTGATTCCTGAACACACATTGTGTGGCACTAATTTAATGGCTGCTTGAAAAGTACTCCTCTAAGGCGAATACACACTCAACTGCATGACTGTTACTAAACTCACATGCCAGAAAATTTTAGGTCCCACTCTTTCGAATGAGTGCCACCCCACCCTTCTCGGAATAATCATTGCTTCAATGCGCATGTTTCAAATAAGGAAGTTTCCCTGCCACACCCTGTAATATACGAAGGAAAAACAGTGTGTTTCTCCAATCATCTCACAAAAACAGTATCAAATTCTTGAGATTACAGCTACAGCAGAAATGAATTGGTGTGTACACATAATTAAATTAGGAAAAAGACAATTGGACAAAGAATTTTCAGGGACACAACCAATATGTGGAGAGTAATGTAAGAATACCATATTACACACATTTCCACCAAATTATAAGATTTGGAATTATTTTCTGGGCATTCAGAAACATTCCATTCCATCTTCATCTGGACTTATTTCTAGATGTACATTATATTCCTGATTTTAGACACTGCCCTACAGCAGGGTGCACTTCACACTTCTGTTCACATCAATCCCACTAATTTACAAAAATATCTACACTTCAATAGTTGACATTCCTTCCACACCATACAGTCTCTTCCATAAAGTCTTGCCATACATAACAAATGCATCTGTCTCTATGAAGAACCATTTTTCAGGTACTCTAAAAACCTATTACAATCCCTTATTTCCTAGTGCTACCCTGCAGATCTTGTACAAAATTTAATCTCTCATGCTGCCATTCACCCTCCTCAAAACTGCACACATCATCTAAAAACCAACTATAGCACCATCTTTTTCACCCAGTTATCTCCTGGTCTTGAATACATTAACCAGATCCTGTGACAAGAGCATTATTTCTAGAAATGTGCACCCTTCTCCCCAAAATCTTACCCACTGTCCCCTACACATATGTTGGCAGACCATCATATTTCAAGAACATCTTGGTTCATGAATACTCTCTTTTGATTGCTTTAAAACCACTATATAGATTCTTTCCATGCAAGAGACCACACTGCCAACCTCGCAGCATGCATCTGGCTACCATGATCTAATGCACTCTAACCACAAGGGAAATCATTCCTATCATTGTACAGTAAATAACACATGCACTACAATGCATCCTGTATACCAAGTTACCTGCCTCCACTTCACTAGTTCTTACATAGGACTCAACAGCATACAGCTTTCAATCATAATGAATGGGCATGGGCATCTGTCTATAACTGCAACCTAGACCATTCAGTAGCAGTTCAGGCCAGTTCCCACAACTCTAACAGTTTCAACAACTGTTTCACAGTGGAAACTGTCAGAGTTTTCAAAGAAATTGCAACTGCTACTGTACTTCATAGATGAGAGCTAGCTTACCAGTGTATACTGGACACTAGCCATGCACCTAGCCTCAAACTCCTATAAGGCCTTACAAGTAAACTCATCACTTGTTGATTATTTATTTATTCTTTGTGAGTTTATTCCATTATTGATCCTTTAGTTATTTATTATATCTGTTAGGATATTCTGCTTCCTCCAGCAATATTATATTTCCAGTTATTGATAGTTTACCTTTATTTAATCAACAAAATTCAGGCTTTGTAACTCTGTAATAAGATACTGGAAGAAGGAAAAAATGCTCTCCATATTTCTACTGAGGCAATGTGTTCATTTGTTAGTGAATTCACAGATTCATAAAAATTTGTATTTATAGATGTCTGAATTTGTTTTTTCCCCCCTATTATTCTCTTATAATTAATTCATTTTTCATGTACTCTTGACATGTATTATTATTCATTTGTACAGAAAACATCTTTTCATGATTTTATATAACTATTTCATAATCAATAAATACCAATGTCAAATGTACAATGATTACAGTTTTCTCTAACATCTTTAATTTCTTGAGTTCAGTATTGTTGTTTTTCAGAATATAAATTAGTTTTGAAAAAAAAAAAATGCCTTCAATTTATAATTAAAGCTTTGAGGATTTTGTAAGGGCACTGAATATAAAAAGTGCAGTTAATTTTAGCAATTTACTTAGAAATAAAAAATTGGGTGGTGCTTTTATCATTCATATGATTCTATATTTAATGGATATAAATGTCAACATTGAGGTTGAAATTTTTAGGTTTGTCTGCTGCAAAGATAATAGGGTTAATTCAATTGAACTGGTAAGAATATCAATAACTGGAAAATGGCTTATCTATAATATAAGTGATTTACTCCACACATGACTCCATAGAGCATGGTTTTGTTTATTAAATAATTTTTGTGAAGAATTTCCCCAAAAAGATATGCCATAAGGGGCCATCCATAAATTCCATCACACGATTTAATGATTTTTGGAGCCCCTCCCCACAGGTGCTCATGTTTGTGTGACCCCCTCCCCCCTCCCCTGGTGTAATGGAACATTTTTGCAATTTTAAATTTAGAAATTATTAAATTAAAACAGAACTTTCAAAATTATGTATATATTTTTATTTAAAAGATTTTAATAAGATAAACTATAATTCAAACATTTTAGAAAAATGACAACACGTATCAAATATAATGAATGATACAAAACTTCATCATCTTGTGGCCATGGAGATTGAACTCATTTTTAAATATTATTTATGACTGGCATCACAGTCACTTAGTTCTCAATTTGGATAATGTTAAGAACATTCAGTGTATCAATATCACCTTCATCCAACCATATGGCATCGTTTATCAAACAAAGAACTTCCCTGTGATGTTTAGCTGCAATTATTTGAGGATGAATCTTCTTGTTGCCCCTTATGTCATTGCTTGTAGTGCTTAGTGGCTTTCTATGTTGAAAGCTATATATCATCTAAAGACGTATGTGACAGTCATATTTTGTCAAAGCCTCAAGGGCGGTGTGGCCTTACTGCAGACTTGTGGTGCCATAGGTACAGCAAGAATGAACTCACACGGCCACCACATTGCAAAAAGTGATCCAAATCATACATGTGATGTCAAGAAACTTATGACTCATCTCACCTCCCCTACTTGTCACACGATATCACATTTTGTTGACTTATTCCCTTCTTAAGGTGTGTTGTAATATGTGGTTGGCCCCTAATTGAGCAAGAAAGAAAATGTGCAGATTTTACAATAAAAGCTACTGTAGATATTAGCCATAATGATAATGTTGCAGATCTATTTTTTCCCTTCAAACATTGCACTATATATGTCATTTGAGGTGAACTGAGTGAGTGAAGTATATTCACACTGGATAGAAATTTATCAGTTCAGAGGAACTTGCTTATTACTTTTTCAGATTATCGTTTGATATCTCTTTGAGTGTCATTGAGATTTTGTACCAACAGTTTGACTGAATCATCTCTAATGAACTCAACATCGATGAGGTGTAAAGCTATAACCAATAGGATTGCATCATCAGGAAGAAGTATTACATGGAAACTTATGCATATTATCAAAAGAATAGGACTAAAAATTGATTCATAAGGGATTTGTTTAACTTTTTTGTTTTAGTTTGTGACTTGGTATTAATAGAACTACAAAAAAGGTACTTGTTACTCCACGTGGTAGCCAAACTTGTCAATTGAAGTGAAAGTCACAGTGAATTTGCAAAACTTGATATAGTTAACACTGTAATAGTACTTACAGGTAAACAAACAAACAAAATTGCTCAAAATGATAGACTATTTAGTTGATGGAAGGATAAGTTTGAATGATTCCTGGACAAGTAAAATATATGTACAATGTTCAAAAGGGAAATGAATAAAAGATCATTTATAATTTTTGTTCTTCCATGTCTGCTACCACATGAAATGCCAAATATTGTCTCTATTTTAATTCTATTTGTAGTATGTCCTCAGATATTACCTACATATTGCTCCTTTTGAGTTTACAACTACAACTGTCTTTAGATGATGTTTCATTATGCTTTGATGTCTATTTTCTGTATATGAGAGTAGGATCCTTGGTGATCAATACTTGACTATCTATTGTTCCTAGTTAGTGCTTATGTGATGTTATAGTGCAAAAATTATTACATCCACATAAAAAAATTAAACTTTAAAATGTATCAAAATATAACAGACCATAGTAATTTTCTATTTTAAACCTGAGTTTGTGAAGTACGGTAACTTCACACAGATTTCTTTTATTTAGACAGTTTGAAGTATCTAAATAAGGATGACTGTCAGATAACATAGAGATAATAGAAACAAATATTTATTTATTTATTTATTAATCACTCTTGCTCCATTGATTCCTGCTGAGAAAGGAACTCTGGGGTGTAGAACATGTCATGGTTAATATGTATACACACAATCTGAAACATAATCATAGTGAAAATGTACAATCCATTACAAACACACAACAAGAAATGAATGAAAAAATAAAATGTAATATTTACAGCTGAATTTTGCAATAGGCATATTAGAATTAATTGTATTGTAACAATTCATGGATGAAGTAGAAGTAGTTGCCAATAAAATTCCCCAGTTTTTCACGAAATATATATTTTATTGTTTACAAATTGTTTTATGCTATTAGGAAGTTTATGAAACAGATGTGTTTCAGAATAATTATATCCTCTATGGCCTATGGATAGTTGTGTTTGTGTTTTTTACAGTATAAACTACTAATTGTTGCAGTTATAGTTATGATGCAATTTATATCAAACAGGAATTAATTTCCAGGATTTTTGTTTAATATCTTCATTTCTCTAGAGCATCTTTTGTAATGTGCTGACAAGATTCTTAAGGGTAAGCTTCCACAATAATTCATTGAAAGTTGTTCAATCTTCCCTCTCATATTTTATTCTAAAGTTTTATGCAGGGTGGGATGTTCTACTCTTATAGATCTTCTATCTAAATTCATCCAAAGTTCTTGTTTGAAGAAAGTTATGTGCACATTTATTTCATACTGACAGAAACATAATTTTACCCCTTGATTTTTTTTTTTGTAATGAATGAACAACAATGCCTATTGCTCAAAATTAAATTTTATTCAAATCTTTAGGTTATTTTTTAATTTCCAATGATTTGTTTGTATTTTAGTTACATACCCCCTCTTTGGACTGGATGCAAAGTTGAATGGTAAGGCAACGCCATTGAATACTGAATATGACTTGGCAATTGCCTACGACAAGTATAAAGTAAGTTCCACTTTACTTGCCAGAAAAGACATGAAATCTCCTGGGGATTATGTAGTAAAATTTTCTGTAAGTTAAACAACTTTGTAAGAAATAAAACAATAACATTTACAGGCTACAAACCAATGAATTTTTAAGTATTTTATCTTTTTATATGTTGTAGGCACACGCTCTTGATAACAGTATATTAATTGAAAGTTCTCGCGATGTGAAATCAAAAGATGAATCTACTTTAAGAAATGTGGTGGAGATGAAGCCTGGAAGTAGATATGAGCTTGTGTCTGAAGTGGTCCATGTATATCAAGATGAAAATAATATCAATATTAAGATAGACAACACATTACAAATTGTAGGAAAAGCAACATACAAGTATGTATTTTTGCTTTATGTCTGTTAAATACAAATAAAGTAAATAAAAACAAGTATCTCATGTATTTTTGTTTTGTTTTCAGGCTCTACGTTGGTTTTACTGTTGATCCACACCTGATAAATGCTCATCTTAAAGCATCAGTTGGTGCTGAAGACCATGTTGATGCCCTCTTTAAGTTTAATAGGGGTAATGGAAATCCAAGTGGAAATGCAAAGGTATGGAAATACATTTAGATCATCCAAATAAACTGACAACTCATTTATCATCATCAACACTTGATGCTTACTCTTCTGCAGGTTGTCTGGAACATAGTCTTTCATATTTTATCATCTCTCCAAGAGTTCTCCAACACTATTGTTCCAGTAAACTCCCTTGTCCTCTATATCTCTCCACATCTTATCCCCCAATCCTATAATACCCATGTATCCTCCTTGTCCAAGAGTGCTAACTTTGGTGTTCTTGGTGCCCTAACCATCTCAACCTTTTCTTCATTAGCCTTTCTTCCAATGTGTCAATGTTTACACTCGTCCGGATTTTTTCATTTCTTATCCAGTCCTTTTCCTCCATATTTTCTTTGTGTGACACTTTATTTTTTCAAATGTTTTGAAATAAGTGCAAAAATATAACAAGTAATATATGTAAATGAGACTCATCTAATTGCTTCCATTAAGTAAATATTAATAGTAAGATAAAATATCAGACTCAATTACTATTAGAATTGTATCAATGTTTCTAATTTTAGTGCACAATATGGAATTATTTTTTCCTACTGCAGATAACAAATGTATTGTAAAATGAAATTGATTAAAGAAATGTAATAAACTAATTGACACAAAAACTTATATACTATAAAACACAGGACAAAATGTACTATAAAACACCACTTTCATTGCAGCTTTATGTGAAGCAGTATATAGATGGAACTGGAACATTTAAATATAACAATGGGGTTGGAACTGGAACATTGCAAATTGATATACCAAAATTACATCGTAAAATTAAAGCAACAGGAGATCTGACACTGGCAGGATCACAACGCTCAGGTTCCCTAGACCTTTATTGGGATGCTGATAGGGACCAGACAAAGAAACTACACATTAAGACAGAAAACGAGATCACACAAAATTCCATTGCTTCAAGGTAAGTGTGCAAATACTTCTGTCTTTTGTTATTTTAATTTGAGTTCTAACCACTATGTGTAATTTGTGGCAGTATGGAACAGAATCACTATATGTATTTAAATTTATTTAATTGTGATGGATAGCACGCTCTGTGACTGTTTTCCTACACCCATTTTTGCTTTTGACATGGTTGGACCTATAGTTTAATGTAGAATCCAAACCATGAAACATTGTAAAATATCTCATAAACAGATAGCTGTATGGGCTAGATTTCCTCCACCTGGACTTTCCCTTTGTTATATCAAAATCCATCTCTTTCTTATTATTATAGTTTTGGCAACTGTTTGTTTTTCCAATTGTCATTATCATCATTTCATTTATTTAATATTCTTGTTTCTTCCCCTTGTCTTTTTTACTCCTTTCATATGCTCTCTCCAACCCTACGTGTCTCCTCAATTGTCTCTTAACAGATTCAGTTTTTCTACTTTCACTAAATTTTTTAAATCAAATGAATGGTTTCTATTTACACAATTGTATGTTCTGTTTCACTGTTGTTTGCATTTGTTGAAATTACTAAGGTATGTGTATTTTTTATTTATTTATTTTTTGTGCTCAAAATTGGCATTCATCTCACTTGTTATCTATTATTTGATGAATGGTAATCCTGAAATACTTAGAACATTTAAAAAATGTTGAAGTAAGTTCTGACCATTTGTAGCCTATACATCTATAATAATATTATAAATGTGAAAGTTACTCTGTCTCTCTGTCTGTCTGTCCGTGTGTCTGTTTGTTCTGTTTTCATGGCTAAATCTTGATGAAATTTAACAAGGAGACTAGACTAGAAATTGGGAAGGACATAGGACTGGAATTTTGGAAAATAACTGTACAGTGATAACAGATGCGTTGTATGTTTAGGTCTCTATAATACGTAGTGTGAGAGTGGGCTGGTGGCTTTCTTTCAAAAGTTCTGTGTCCTGTCTTGGGTTCAAATCCTGTTGGGAACAGGGATTTTTAAGAGTTGTTTTTGTTCATATGAGCCACATGTGGACGTTTCATCGTACAGATTGCATGGTAAACTGTAGGTGCAACCACAACAAAGGCAGAATGTGTCGCAAATCAAAACTCTGACACCAACATTGCCATGTGCATATAATTGTTTATGCTAAATTGGTTGCTCAAGTTTTTTCTCTCTTCCTGTTTGTGCTGGACTTTCACTAATAACATTATAAATTCGAAAGTAGCTCCATCTCTTTATCTGTGTGTAACATTTTGAGTACTAAATGGCTCTACCAATATTGATGGAATTTAAGGATGAAATACTTTGTTTCATTAGGAAGAACACAGGATACTTTTTTTTGGGATAAATAACATATTCTGTCATTAAATTTTGTAAACTAGCAGAATGGTGCCAAACAGATGGATATAGTGTGTAAGTCTGTAATGTTATATCGGTTGCTCAGGATGTGCTTTTCTGGCAGTCTCTTAGTGTACGACTGGTTTATAAATTTTGTTTACAGACAAAACATATTATAGATAGTGACTTTCACTGCACCAGACTATTATTTTGTGTCTAGCTGAAAGATTGAACATCAGTGTTTTTTGTCTTCTTTTATGATGTGCCTCACAGAGCACGAGCAGAAAAAGTTATTAGAAACTAAGTATATGAAACTCATATTGAAGAAAGAAAACATGACCAAGCTAAAAGACAAGATGCCCACAGTTAACTCCCCCTACTCTCATTTAGTATTTTGCTATTTTTTTAAGCGTTGCAAATTGATTCCCTTCATGAGAAAAGTTTCCCAGTAGAATGGTATTGTGATGGCTCCTCCATCATATTACCCTGACTCAATGTATTTTGGGACACCTCCTATATCCAAGCAATAAGTTCTAAGTCCATGCATATGAGTCATGGGTCATGTATGCAAAGTAAGGATACAGCCTATGTATGCAGATATGTAATATTTTAGTGTATATGACAGCTATACTGGCTTTTGCCTTCATCTGTCTTCTCTCATGGCTCTGCTTCATTGCTACATGGAGTTTTGTTGAGTTACATTTGTTAACAATGGTTGTAGCGATTCAGAATTATCTCAATTGCTCCATCTATCATTTTCTCCTTAATAGTTGTGAGTGCTCAGTAGATATCCACAGAGCAATTGTTACTGTTTGTGGAGACGTTATGAGTCAATGACATGAAAAAAGTAGTGTTGGGAACTCTCAGAAGGAAGGACCAGTATTTATGATGAACACAGGAGTGGTATCAAATTCGTGATAACTGATGAACTTCAAAGCATTTGTCCAAATTGGCATATCACAACAAGGTAAATACATGAACTCACTGTGTACATTTCTAAGACAACACTTCATGAAGCATTGACAGAAACATTAGTGTACAAGGAATTGTGTGTATGATAGGTACCCAAATCTTAATGGAGAAACACAAAATGAAATGGTTGGTCTGTGCACTCTACTTCCTAATGGGCTATACTCCCATAGACCACATTCTGAAAGGTGAAGAAACTTGGGTTTATCATCATACATCTGAATGCAAGCAACAATTACTGCAATGGCTCCATACACTCAAAAGCCAAGAAATTCAAAGTGTCTCTTTCATTTTAAAAAAGTCGTAGTTTCTGTTTGGTACATGAGAGTCATTCTTCTGATTGACTTCATGAATCCTTGCATTACAATTAATGCTGCTGCATATTGCCAAGCTTTTCCACACCTTCAACAGATCATTCAAAATACACTGAAGGGCTTGTGACAAATAGGGTCAAGAATTATAGTCCAATCAGTTTAACATCAGTGGTGGGTAAATTAATGGAAAGATTGATATGCAACTACATCAGAAATATATGTGAGGAGCGTAAGTGGTTTTAAAATTGGCAACATGGCTTTAGCCAAGGATATTCATTTGAATCTCAGTTAGTAGGGTATATGCAAGATATTTCAGATGAAATGGACAAGGGAGGCCAAATTGATAGTGTAGCACTAGATCTTTCAAAGGTTTTTGACAGATTGAGCCATAAAATTGTAGTAAATAATGGCAAAAACTATTGGAGAGGATGAGAAAGTGATTTGCTGGGTAAATATTTTTAAAAGATAGAAAGTTTACTAAATATTTATCATAAGATACATCAATATAAAATGGTTTTTCTGTTGGAATAAATAAATAAATAAGTTAGGGTAGGATATGAAACATCAAAAGAAGTTGAAGTGAAAATGGGAGTGCCACAGGGTAGAGTATTTGGACCATTGCTATTCATTATTCTAATAAATGATTGTATTGGTGGTTTGCTATCAGAAGTTAAGTTGTTTGCAGATGACATAATGCTTTATAATTGCTAGAGGACTGTAAAAAGCTTCTGGGTGATCTGGACAGGATATCCAGTTAGGCTGGTAAACAGGGGATGAAGATAAATGCATAGAAGAGTCAGCTTATTAAATACACAGATAAAAAACTAAATGTTGATTATGATTATAATGTGGGGAAAGAATTGCTCATTGAAGACTTGAAAAGTAAATATCTTGGCATTACATTTAATAAAAATCTTAACTGGGCAAGACACATTGGCAGGTAGTTGGAAAAGGTTTCAAAATCCTTCACTTGTTGGAGAGAGTGATGAGGGGATGAACCAGAGAAGTAAAGATATTGGGTTACAAAACTTTGGTCACACCATTGCTTGAATTTGGTGGTGTAGTATGGGACCCACATTTTGAGGATCAAATTCAGGAGTTGGAGGGGGTGCAGGAAAGGGCAGCTAGATTTGTTTCTGGAAAGTACCACAGAACGCAATCAGTAACAGATATGATAAAAGAGCTGGAATGGGATTCATTGGTAGACAGGAGGAGGGTGAGGAAGAGAGTCATGGGAGTGTACAAGTCGTATATTGGTGATGAGGCATGAAAAGATATTGGTGTAAGAATTAAAAGTAATGCATGGAAGGAAAAGGATGACCATGACCACAAGCTGGCACTTGATTTCAGGCATAAAAGTGTGGGAAGATTCTCTTTTTTAAGTAAGTGGGTCAGGGATTGGAATAAGTTACCAAGAGAAATGATGAATAATTTTCCAAAAAATGTTAAAAAAAATTAAAGTTGAAATATGAAGAGGGCAAAAGTACGTGGGTGCTGGAAAAGGGGGGAAATGGATGTGTTGGGTAATTGCCACCTGAGTGTGGGCACTTCATCACAATTAAATTAAAATTGTGCATGCCTTCCGTATTAAAACACTAAAACTCACAGTGTGTGACACCCAGATACTTCTCTATAGATACAAGTGGAAAGTTGTCGCGGTTATGCTGGTGATTCGGCTACAATACTTACTGTGAACCTTTAAAGCTTCCGCGCACTCACTAAATTCTGGTTCTTTCTCTGACAGTCGCCAACCAACACTATGTTGGTAAATGAAATGAAAATGCACCTCCTTATTTGAAACGCATGTGTTTAATAGTTAATAAGATAATCTCGCTCCAACTCCCAACCTTTATGAAAGTTCACTATCAGTACTTCGATCCTTTAAGATTACAGGTAATGTCTCTGATAGATTTAGACTGAATAACATGCACTCTTTTCATTCATACAACACCCTTACTAGTTCTCAGACCATACCTATGACTCACTATGAAACAATTCATATAAAATTCTGCAAATATTTTCTTCATTACTAAAGTTCCTTCATATCACCAAAGAAATCACCTCCTACAAAATTAATTCTTTATCATAATGACTGAGCGCAAACACACGTTCTCGTTGACTCGACTGACTGTTCACTTCTACGACGGACTCACCTCCTCCACGGTCAACGGTAGACTGACCGCCCAGAAGCCTAGGTGCGTCTTTCTACCAAGTTTACACCCCCGAGTTCACGGACACGGCAGATGCTGACGTCACTAGACGACGACCAGTTTCAACCCGTGCTTTAAAACTGGGTCCTACCTCCATAAACCCACGGACTTGGCGGATGCTGAAGTCACCAGACAACCACGCATACCGCCAATATTTAAAACTTCTCGAATTATCTTCCAAAGTAATGGGGAAATGCCATTAACCGGTTACAAAGTATTGGCCTATCTGTCATACAGCCATGACGTGACTTGTCACTTCTACTTGTCTCTTTACCTAAAGAAACATTTGAGAACAATACTTTCACAATGAGAACAAGATCAGGACTGAAGTGTAAATGTAGCTCTTGCAACATGTAGTGGACTTCTGTGACCGTGAGATATGAAAACTATACCAAGACTCAGCGGCAGCTCATGACTAAAACTAGCAGGGGTGCTACTTTGATACTATAAGCCTATGTATTCTTGTTAAAATATAAAACTGGTTTTAACAATATTTGTGGCTGAATGCTGTCTTTTCCTATATATGAGTTTCTGATGGAGAGACAGTTGTGAAAGTTTAAGTTGTTGAAGCTCACTTACCTTCACAGAATTTATTTCTTTTGAATGCAAGGATGCCAAGAGAAAAATTTTCTATAAAGTATAAAGAGAACAATGAACAGAAGAGTCAGGACCATGTTAATCACCAAATTCTAATGCATATGAAGAGATGAAATTTCATTTCTATATCAAAGTAAAGCTTATCTTAAGGGGTTCACCCATTTCATTTAAGTTAAAATTTGATAATTTTTAATTATTTTGCACCTTGTCAACATCATTAGAGATAGGAAAGGAAGGGGAGCAAGGAATGAGATTGAATTTTTGAACTAACCATCCTGTCATTTGCATTCAAGAATAGATTATCTAGTGTCAGGTATCTTATAAATTTTGTAACTGTGTTACAAAATTTTCTCTCAGAACCACGAGTTAAGCTGAATAGAATTGCATATCATTTTTAGAGTCAGTTACTATGTTAATTCAAGCTAGAAATCAGGCCTTCACAGTTTTAAGATAGTATTTTCTTTTGCATTAGTATTAAGCATACACCTGCAGGAGTTTATACAAAAATTAATAATAAATCGAAGAAAGCAGTTAAAGTCTTCAAGTTCACACAGTAACCATTTTTAAATATGTAGATTTGACTAAAGCTACTTTCAGATCGATATCTATAATAACTTCTGAAATATGAATTAGTTAGCTTCTGTTTTTGGATTACGAATTTTATTTCATCCTTTCAATAACAGTAAACATGCCTTGCTAGGTAGTAAACGAAAGAGTAGCCCTTTGGGAGTAAAATAAAATTCAGTTTCAGCTTAGTAACAAAACAATTACAAAAGTTATTAACAGGTCTTGGGAATCACATTAAAATATATATATATATATTTTTTACGACAAAACTATTAAAGCTACAAAATTTTCCATAAGAACAGTACTTAATACTTTTATAAAACCTTGCTGTTCTCAAAATTTCAGAATAATAGGAACATTTTTAGCCATCAAGCTCAAATATTTGATGCAAGCTTACACTTGTGAGATATGATTCTGATCAGTTTTCCAGCTTATTCTCGTGAGAGACACGGATGTCCGGCATTCTCACTGTAGGTTTCTATAAATATTAGCCCAGAATTTTCCTCATCCTCCCGCAGTCAGCCAGCCAGTTTCATTTAGAGCACTACTGTGCTACCGTGTTGGCACAATGTAGGTTCGTTTATTCAGTCAGTTTTAGTGCAGTGTAGATTTGAAGCAGTATTTATGCCATGGGGTGCAATGGCATTACTTAAGTGTCGGTAGTCGATGGATAATTTGATCTGGAGAAGCGTGTGTTGAACTTTTATTTGCTTTCAAAAATTAGCTAGTTGAACTTTGAACAATGGGTTTTGATCTGGCACGAATTGGTTAATCGAATTTGCAACTTTATCTTCAGAAATGTTGTCTGATGCCAAATCAGGTTGTCACTTTACTAAAATTTTCAAGAATATAACAGATATCTACCAGCAATAGACTTGTGACTTTTGCTTTTAACTATGTTTCTTAGTTTTGGGTTTTATCAAGCTAAGTGGCGACCTCGTTACTGTAGCAAAGCTAAAGCTGAAATTATCCACGGTTATCCGTGGTCACAGTTGAGACAGAACCTTATGGTTAACCCCCCATCAACATTTCCGCCTCACACTAGGCTGCTGACTGCCAACTGCTGACAGAGGCCAACAAAGCCTAAATGCAGCCCTGAACCATATAAAACTAAAATCATGATGTCCAGATGGGGATTCAAAATCGCGTTCCACCGAATACAAAACCAAAGCGTTAACGCTCACACGCCATGCTCAGTTAAAATTGCATATTATAGTAATGTATTTATGAGAGTAAATGATAATAAAATGTGAATTCATTATCAGATATTCCTTCTCTGGATTGTGATTGTTGTTCAGATTACTTCAAGATATTAATATCAAACAAAAATACATTTTTGTATCATATTGGAATATGCACCGAGATAATGGCTTTACAAAAATTTAACTTCCAGTTTCTACTGCAGCAGATGTAAATTTGTGAGGAATAGAACATTTATTTCATATAATTAAAGGTATAAAATGCAGTTATATATATGTCAAATAGTGATGAGATAGAAAAGTATATCATCTGAGGTGATTTTGAAACACGATAAATTACTAAATATTGTCTCACTCCAAAACACATTAGTTCGAGACACCTTCACTCACATTGTTCAAAATAGCACTGTGAAAACCATAGTACTGCTCTAAGGTATAACTTTCTGTTTTTCTCCAATTGTAATAGAGATATATAATTAATCATTAAACTTGATTCAAGAAATCACCCACTCATCTATGAATAATAAGTTTAAAAAAAGTTGTATTGGAACTATGATATCCATAGTGCCAACAATAAGGCAGTTAGCCATTCTGTGCTTGTACACATGTCAATGCAGGAAATATTCACATGCACAGAACTGCTAAATGCTGTGTTTCTGGCACTGTCGCTAGCGCAATTCTATATTCGGATTTTTTGTACATTTTATTATTATTCATGAATGAGGGGTTAATTACCAGCATTAGGTTGAGTGATTATTTATATATCTCCATTAAAATTATAGAATTAGGGCAGAAAATCATTTGTATTCTTAGTATCAATAATTTTGAATAGAATTATAAGGGGTGCTGCATTGCCTACCAATAAGCTGGTACTGCCCAGAATTAATAAGTGTTTTGACTATGTCAAAAAATAAAGTTAGTACCAGTGAATAAAGTGTAGTATATGTTTTGACAAACAAAAATGTTTTGATTGAATACTAGCCATTGTAATCTAACTTTCTGATAAACCTCTATTTCATATGTCCATACTTTATCCCCTTAATTGAGCTACATTTGTTGTATAAACATTTCAGGAGCACAGCCAGTATTTTGGATTATACAACACATCTAAATTTCAAGGGAGCATTGGAAGGGAAGTTAACTGATGGGAAGCTCACAGGAGAGGGTGAAATTGTTCTTCCAAGTGGAAGATATCTAACTGCTCAATTTGCCAGAGGATTACATGTGAGACAGTCTAATAGTGAAGCTGATTTTACATTGCAAGTGGAAGATTATAAGGAAAAGGGCAGCCGACCTCACAAACTACAAGTTGAATTTAAGGCCAACAAAATTGATATAAAGAATAAAGTCTTTGAAGGAGAGGCTACAGTTATTTTAGAAACAGCTGATGGAAATGATCTGAAATTGTATTTATCACCAAAACACATTCCTCAAGGTGATAAGTTACTTGCATCTGCACAGGTAAGGAAAAAAAATGTTGGCAGCAATGATCAAAAACATTTAGTTTACTTTACAAAAATGACTTATGAAAGTTAACTGTGTGGTATTAACAAAACTAAATGACTGCCACTGATATATTTCTTTTTAATATTGAAATTCACAAATTTCATATAACTGTTTCATATAAAAAAGTTTACACCATTCAAAAAATTGTTCAGTTTTGTTATTATTTATTTCAGAAGTCAGGAATGCTCTGTCACTATGATAATTCCTGAAAACTTTTGGAAAAAAAAGATTCTGAAATATTAATACAAATCCTCACCACAACTTTTTTTTATATATATTCAACTCTGTCTAGTAATTAATTAATCTAACTGTGACTGAGAATATGCTCTAGTGGCAGTTTATCTATACACATACTTTCCCATATAGCATATATTAAATTCTGAATGCAATATTGCCTCCCATTTGCTTTTCCCTTTATGAATTTTAAATTCTTTCAGTGTTTCTGGTAAACTGTTCAGCATTTCTCATAGTTATTTATTCCAGTCCTTGTATCCACTATCTACAAAGGAACATTGTCCACACCATTATGCTAGATTTTGGTCATAGTCTTTTCATTCCTTTTATGTGCCACTCCTAATTCTTTTAGCAACACCCATTCAAGCCTCATTGCCAATGTATGTTGTATATACTCCCATCACTCTCTACACCTGCCTCCTGCCTTCACATGAATCTCAACCCAGTTGCTTTATTGTATCAGTTACTGATTGCATTCTGCAATAATTTCCAAAAATGAACCTAGCTTTGCACTTCCTCCAGCTACTGTATTTAGTACACAAAATGTAGGTTCCTCACTACCTTACTGCACCCAAGTCTCTCACTTCCCTGGTATATCCCTTCATCACCCTCTCCAGTGGATGAAGGATTTTGAAACCTCTTCTTTCTACATACCCAATTCATCCTTACCAACTTTATTTACTAAGTTTAGGTAAAGGCATTTACACTTAAGGTATTAAGCAATCAATTCCATTCCCACCCCATCAACATTAAAAATAACCTTTATTTTTATCAATGTAGATAATAAGTTAACTCTTTTCGGAATTTATCATTATTCCATGTTAACCTCAACCAGATAGAAAATTAAAATGAAAAATGAATATATATTGTTACAAGATCCTCTTCTGTTCACTGTCCTATCCCATTTTAATCCCAATATAACATTATATCATCAGCAAACAACCTAAGTTTTTTCCATTAACCATTTACACAGTTTTCCATTAGTATAATGAATAGCAATGGTTCTAATACACCACCATGTAGCCTTACCATTTTTAATTACAACTATTTTGATATCTAATTTCGTATCATAACTCTTTGATGTTTACCTTTTAAGAATTCCTGTACTCAGCAAGTAATGTTTTCATCTTCTCCAATGGTTTTTAGTTTATTTAGCAAGATTTTCAACCTCACTCTGTCAGTTGCCTTGAAGATATATAGTGTTACAATATAGACCTCCTTTAAGCAAGGTTCATCCTTCTGCAATGAATTTTTGCTGAAATTGTTAAAAGGGATGTAATGCTATTAAATGGCTGTAGTAAAAAATCGTCACACATTGTAAAGTAAAAGAATAATTTGGAAACCCCAGATTATCAAATTTATATGTGAAATATATAATATTTTAAATCTGTATAAAGATTAATAATTTGCCAATGTAATTGAATTTTTGCATTGGTGTATTATTAATCTTTATACAACTTGATTAACTTGCAATTGAGGAAATGGCCCACAACATCCAATTGATAAGTTCTTTTGTTTGAATTAAATACTGGTTTTAGGGGTAACAAATTACATCTCAACCTAATATTGTCATGTTTTTATAAAATTGTTGATAGAGTTATTAGCATTAGTTTAATTTTTCTATTAATGTATAATGACAATACCTTTGGGTGCAGTAACATAGATCTGCTGTAAACAAACACACAATTTGCAATGAGTATTGTGGGCTTAGTAACTTAGTCAACCAAGTTTATGAGATCTTCTGATGCTATGTTGGTGTGAGTAATGCACAGAAGATTAAAAAGTATACTGTTTCTGACAATTCTTAAACTAATGCTAATTATATACATCATTTAAATATTTTGATCCCTAAATGTTTCCTTCTGTTATCATGTATTACCTTTTCTGCTTTATGAATACTGTATTAGCTTATAATAGTCACAAATTGAATATTATGATAATAAGAAAAAAGAAAAAGGCCTTTGGACAATATAAATAATAAAGGATGGGGAAAATGACTTGTTACTCACCAAAGCTGAATGCTGTGACAAACACGCAATACACAAGATTAACACAAACCTAGAATATTTCAGTTTGAAACCTTATACATGTAAGTATGATCGGGATACTTTTGTCATGAGATAAACTTTGTTGTGTGCACACCTCTCTGGCCAAATAGCTCAATGTTCCCAACAAGAATAAGTTTTTAAACTGAAATATCATGTGTTTGTGTTTGTTTATGTGTTATATACTTGTTACAGCAATCGATTTTGTTGAGTGATTGGTTATTTTCCCCATTCTTTGATATTTAAATTGATATATAATTTAAGTTACTTAACTGTGTACGAATTATGGCTCATCTTTTACTAAATAAATTTATGCCTTTAGTTTTCAGCACAAGGTACCTTAATTGGAAGAACAACAGTAATAAAACTGAACTCTGAAATTGATAAAACTTTGGTCACCTACAACTTTAACAGTGAATGCAGCCAAGGAACTCGCATGAGTATTGCTGGAAAGCTAAACAGAGGTTACAGCCCTCTAGCGTTCAAGCAGATAGAAAATACATTAGAATTGTACCTGCCATTTGAAAAATTGAAACACCTAAAACACACTATCATTGGAACATTATCATCTCAACCTGAGTCACCTCTTGAGGTAAGAAGATTAAGAGAATTTTTAAATAAGAGCTGGTAATAAGACATAAATTAGCTGCTGCAGAGATGCATTATTTATTGAAGTCTTATGATAGAATTATCTGGGGATGGTAAAAATGTCTCTACTGTTGCCCATAAATATTTGTTTTTATGTATTTAGATATTACTCTTGTTCCAAAATTCTCTGTTTAGGAAGGACCTCTAGGATTTTGAACATGCCGCATTTAATATATATATACATACAAGATGAATAATAATCATTTTGAAAAATTATTATATATTACAAACAAACAAAATAAATGTTAAAATTTATAGCTGAATTTTGCAAAAGTCATATTATATTAATTAGTTCATTTGTTCAAATTCTTGGATGGAGTAGGAGTTTCCAATAACATAATCTCTCAGTTTTTCTTTAAATGCATATTTACTATCTTCAAAATGTTTATACTTTTAAGAAGTTTGTTGAAGAGATGTGTCCCAGAAGAATTGCCACCTCATTGTGCTGATGACAATGACATTTGTTTTTTGTAGAAGTTATTGTTATTTTTTTCATGTATTGAAATTTTGTACTGTGAATTTGATGTAAACAAGTTAAAATGTGACAAATTGAAAAGAAGACTCACATGAAAACCAAATTTATATTCAGTTAATTCAGTTAATGGTAGACCTACAAAACTTAATTTAGTTAACTTGAACCTTTAGATTTTGATGTATAATTATAATAGTAATCATACATATTGAATTATGCAGGAATATATTCATTACAGTTATTCATTTTTAAAATTAGTTTATGAATTTTAATGGAAGTATTTGTAAAATGCCTGAAAGAAACATGAAATGAATTGAAAGAAAATGACAGATTTGAAACAGTTAAATTTAACATTGGTACTAGAGATACTGTATAGAATTGTTAATAGATAACGTAAAAGTCTTTTGGAGTGTGGGTTGAAAAAGAGAAGGCAATGAAATAAATGAAATGTTACTTGTGCAAACATATAATTCCAAATTGTGCCAACTATTAAGTTTTACTATAAACTACAAAACACTTTTTAAGGTAACCTAAAGATTTTGTAACTTGCTAACAAAATTTGTTCTCAGAACATGGAGAGTTCAGTTAAATAACTTTGCAGATCAGTTTTAAAGTTGTTTGCTCACATAATTCAAGTAATTAATCAGACTAAATAGTTATAGAAAGTCAGAAATTAATATTAGCATATTCAGACTATTTTATAAGAGAAAACATTTCCTTGATTTTCTGAGCCATTAAGAAATATAACTAGTAGAATGAAATTGGTAATATTATAGGTAGAAGGTTTCCTTGAAGTGATAAGAAACTTCAATATTTGGAATCTGCAGGAAAGTTAAACCGAAATTTAAAATTGTTTCAAAGGAAACATTATGTTTAAAGTAAATGAGATTTTTTTTCTAGGAATGACACTACTATTGCTTTTGAATTGGTGTAGTATTATGGCTGATATCCGAAATATAAAATTAGAGATAAACTAATTAATATGGCTTCTTCCGGTAGTGGTAACATGAGAATTAAACATAGAAGAAAATTTTCTGATTTACAAATAATAATAATAATAATAAAACCATTTAAGAGCTGTTATTATGAGAGTAATTATTTCTTATGAAAAAGGGGATATAGAATCGAACATGTTTCAGAGCTGTAACTTAAATATTTTAAAAGTTATTAATTTCGAGATGATAAAAATTTCGGTTCAACCTCTTTGGAAATAGTAAACAAGGTGATTCTAGTACCAAATGAAAGAGCAGTAAATTAAAAGCATATTAAAAGTTATTTCAGCTTCGTAGCTTTAAATCTGAGGAAGATATTGACATTTTTTTGAATTTCTGAAAATAATTTTTATGGCCAAACTATTAATGTTATAAAACTTTTTTTACATGGATTGAAATTAACATTTATTAGTCAACCTAGCTACTGTCAAAATTTCAGACAGATAGAAATTTATTTATGGACATTGAGGAAATCAGATCACGAAATCCAGGAGTGTGCAGGACTACATTTGATCAGAACGTGGGACTGCTTTCATGGGAAGCAGGAAAACGAAGTGTTCCACAGGCTTTTCTATAAATAGCAGCCCTAGGCTCTTCTCAGAGCCAGTCTTTGAAAATCAGTTAGAGTGTGATCACGCTACGTTGTGGCATGATTCAGGCATGAGGCTAGGCATAAGAAGATGCCCTGGCGGGCATGTTGAACTTGGAGGCTATCATGTGATGAAATTAACATACCTCATGTGATTGTAAATTCAGTTAGGGGTCGTGAGGTTGGTCTATCTCCAATGTGTTAATCGTTCCTGCGGTTAAAATTCTTTGGTGATGATTTCCAATACCATCTGTTTGTGACTTACAATTTTTGGAAGAATATACGGTTTAACTGTTTAAATAGAAACAGTAACTTTTAATTACTACATACCTTTCCTAAGTTGGGGTGAGAATAATTTAGGTGTTGGCCGAGTTTCAGTAAAGCACAAACTTTATATCCAAAGGCAACAGCATATGGTTGGAGTTAAGGCAGAACAGTTTAGCATTAACCTTGGTGTAACTTACCATCTTACAACTTCCTAAAGTAGAATGATAGTTGAAATTTTTTATGCTGTTGGTTTTTGCCCTTTAACCCTGTTTTGCATTATTCTGTATATAATCTTCCCTCTGTTCATACAATTAAGGCAAGATAATTCTCTTCTCAGTTCACAGTTAGCAACGTTGTCATCTGGAACAATGAGAACACCGTCAAGCTTATTGGAGAGGCATCAGGTGATCAGAAAGAGGGAAGGACAAAGTGGGACTTAGTCCTGCCAAAAGAAGAACCTCGTTCACTTGAAACTTCTTGGGCTAATAATGGAGGTAATTAAAATTTATATTCTATTGTATTTAAAGGTATCATGTAACTCAAGGTTAATCACCAATCAAAAAAGATGAATCAAGCATGTGCATGTATTTTTTCTTCCTTGGATGGGGGAAAGGAGAAGAGGAGCTTCACAGTGGAAACTAAGATTAATTTCTAAACTTGGTTGAAATCAATGCATAAAACTATGTAAATGCCATGTTGAGGCTGGTAGGAATAAAATAGTCTAATGACATGTTTGTAAAATCATCTGAATTGATTTTGAAATATCACTAGGACAAATAAAGATCTGAGCTGTCACTTTCAAAGACTGTTAACTTATCATGTATGTCTGGTGAAGCTTGCTTTGACTATGTGAAGCTCACTTAATACATTTGTTGTTCATAACATGCCCAGTGAGATTATCAGGTTAGATAAGGATCTCCAGGCAAACAATGCCTGACACGTTTATTTTCACTATACAGTATCCAAACTTAAGATGCTCTTTTTTATATTACTGATCTTCCTACTTTTGTGAATAAGTTAAGTTTTGAAAGATTTCTTGGGATTATAGTTTAACATCATCATTTTTTCATGTACCATATACTTAAGTGTTGGTACCTAATGGTTTTAACATCACACATTAGTTTTTCTTACTCCTAGGTAATGAAACATTAGCAAGTCAAGGACAAGATATTAATGAAAAAGAATATTAGTCACTGACTACTCCATTCCTTCTCTCATGCAAAATCTGCCTTCCTGATGTCTTCTCTGATTACATGAAGAAATATAATTCTTTGTCTTCCCCACGGCCTTTTTGCTTTGAAACATACATCTACTATGTCTTTGTGAGGTCCTCATCCTAATTCATTGTGTACTTACATCACCATAGAATTCAACATTTTATTGCATCAGGAGACTGGTACAACTTTCGTTTTCTGTTTTCCTTATTCTCAATTGATTCCCTCTTTAGACAGGCCAAATATATGTTACCAAATTCCATTTTCAAACATCATCAATTTACTTTTCAACATTTCAGTTAAAATGTGGGTACAAGCTGAAAAAACATAAAAGGGCTGGTGAAGATAATATTACTACAGATATCTTAAAGATAGCCAGATGTGACATTGTACCTTATCTTGAAATATTATTTAAATTGAGTCTGGATACTTGCTGCTTACCACAGGACTAGAAAAGTGCAATAGTAGTACTGGTAGATAAAGGAGGCGTGAGAAATAGAGTTGAGAATTACAGGCCAATCAGTTTGACATCAGTGGTAGGTAAATTAATGGAAAGATTGATATGCAACCTCATCAGAAATATATGTGAGGAACGTAAGTGGTTTTCAAGCAGGCAACATGGGTTCAGGCAAGGTTATTCATGCGAATCTCAGTTGGTGGGATATTTGCAAGATATTTCAGATGAAATGGACAAGGGAGGCCAAATTGATAGTGTAGCACTAGATCTGTCAAAGGCGTTTGACAGAGTAAGCCATAAAATGGTAGTAAATAAGGTAAAAACCATTGGAGTGGATGAGAAAGTGATTTGCTGGGTAGAAGAATTTTTAAAAGGTAGAAAACAGAAAGTTAGGGTAGGAAATGTAGTATCAAAGAAGTGGAAGTAAAAATGGGTGTGCCACAGGGTAGCGTATTGGGACCATTGCTATTCATTATTCTAATGAATAATTGTGTTGATTGTTTACTATCTGAAATTAGATTGTTTGCAGATGACATAATGCTATATAAAAGAATCAAAACGATAGAGGATTGTAAACAGTTGCAGGGTTATCTGGACAGGATATCTAGTTGGGTTGGTAAACATGGAATGAAAATAAATGCAAAGAAGAGTCAGCTTATTAGATACACAAATAAAAAACAAAAGGTTAATTATGAATATAAGGTGGGGAAAGAATTGCTTGCTGAAGACTTGAAATGTACATATCTTGGCATTACTTTCGATAACAAGCTTACCTGGGCAGAACACATTGGACAGGTGGTAGGAAAAGGTTTCAAAGTTCTGCACATGTTGGAGAGAGTGATGAGGGGATGTACGAGAGAAGTAAAGGAATTGGGTTACAAAACTTTGGTCAGACCATTGCTCGAATATGGTAGTGTAGTATGGGACCCTCATTTTACGTATCAAATACAGCAGTTGGAGAGGGTACAAAAAAGGGCTGCTAGATTTGTATCTGGAAATTATCGCAGAATGCAATCAGTGACGGATATGATAAAGGAGCTGGAATGGGATTCATTGCAAGACAGGAGGAGGATGAGGAGGGTCATGGGAGTGTACAGGGCATATACTGGCGATGAGGCATGGAAAGATATTGCTGTAGGTATGAAAAGTAGTGCATGGAAGGGAAGAGATGACCATGACCAAAAGCTGGCACTCGATTTCAGGCACAAGGGTGTGGGAAGATTCTCTTTTTTAGGTAAGGGGTTCAGGGATTGGAAAGAGTTACCAAGAGAAATGATGAATAATTTACCTAAAACTTTGAAAGAATTTAAAGATAAAATTTGTAGAGGGCAAATGTAGGTGGGTGCAGGATAGGGGAAAGATGGGTGTGTAGGGAAATTGCCACCGGAGCCTGTGCTCCATTGCATTTAAATAATAATAAAATAGTTCAGTACTATGTAATACTATTTACTTTATTATTGTTTTTGGCAGCAATTTTGACACTGACAGTTTTCTCATCGCAAAACTGCATCTATTCCTTTCTTGTGTATACCAATATTGAGTACTATGTGTTCATATTATTGTAGTGTAATGTTGCAGATGGCTCTATTTTACTGGATGACATGTAACCTGTTGGTGTTTATTCTCATAACCAACCAAAGTACCTATTACAATACTGTGATTTGACCACTCACAATAACTGAGAAATATTTACCTGCGTTAAAAAACTAGCGAGTGTCATGAAATAACTTATGTAAGTCACCGATATTTATTAACATATTGTCACTTGAAACACTTCTAATTGAGCAGTATCTGCAATAGCCAATGACTGTATCAGTACTTCATCCTGAAAATGAACTTGATAACAGAATTCATTCAATTAACACCTTTCATTTCTGCACGGACATTCATTCCAAAGTAAATTTAGAATATTAGCAACACACAATGTTTAAAGTTTCTTCTCCCTCCCCTTAAAAGTTCACTATTCCTTTCCTTCAGGAATAACATGAAGTTAAATCTTATTTTTCATATTTCAAAGTCCGATAATTAAGAGCACTGAGTATGGCGGCTTCTGAACCTACATTGTTCCACTACTCACATGTCGTTTAGCACTGACCGTATGTCTACCTTCACTGTCTCATTGCTGCTACACGAAAGCCTTGCAAGGCCATCCATACCCACTATTTATATTGTCTGTCTCAAATTGTGTTGTGTTGCTGAAAAATCAAGAAGTGTCCTTGTCATGTCATCCCCTGTACTCTTGTCTCTAAAATTCCAAAATTCTTGAAAGTCATTCAATATTTTCCAGATATTTACACTAGATAACCAAAAATTTTCTAAGGCCATTTTGTTATTATGAATATTTCCAAATGTGCCATTATTTCACCTTGATCTTTACCCCTCCCCAATATTTCTCAATGAAAACCCTCTTAAAATGCATTTCCTTTGAAAACAATTTTAATAAGAAGAATCTATATTACTTTTAGTACTGTTGACTAATTATTGCTCTTTTGAAACCGTTTTAACTATGTAAATGTAAGCAAAATACTAGCTAGCTTTAGCTCACACTGTATTTTGAAAATCCATTTATAAATATTTTCCCTTAAGATTTTGACTTGAAAACACCATTATTCATATTATTTTTTCATCTAATTTAATCTGATATATGGTCCCACCATTAGTTTCATTTGATTCCAAACTTGGAATTTTGGCTTTGAGCAATTCATAGGAAAACATATTTATTTCAAAACATTTTAAACCCATTCAACCACTATCATATCAATACTTCTTTATGTCTTTAAATCGATTTTTATAAAAAAAATTAGTATTTAAACCCTTTATATATAAAATACTTATGCTTCTATGCATCATCCCCAAACTTATAATTACTTTAAGTCTTAAAAGTCTTAAAAACCCATTGAACTTTTAGATTTAACTTTATTTTACTCTCTTAAACATTATTTTGTTACTTCCCTTCTGTATTAAATTGAAATAACTTCTTTAAATTGGAATAACATCTATTTCATGTCACCAATTTTCAGCATTTCTGATGTCACACTCTCAACTAATTTATCTTAAAACTGTTCTTGTAGATTTTTCACCATGATGAATGATCATATGTCAAAAATTCTTCATTAGAATTTCTGGTATCGTTAGTGATAATTGGCTTGGCCTCCTTGGTTCTACATGCAAACATGTTACCAAACCTAGTTTCTCACTCTCTCTCTCTCTTGTTTTCTTGCCACAAGGCCTTACTACATACAGTATCAATTTCATGATTTGCTATGATTTATTATGAAGAGAGCTTTTTATCTATTCTCAGTACAATGCTGTAGGAAAGCTCCAAATCTTTTCTATAAAATCAATAAATAGCCAGTGTCAATGAGTTATGTTATAGCTTTTAAGTTTATGTCTCCTAAATTGTGTAGCTACTTAGTAGTTAGGCTTTTATGTTATTGCTAGCAATTTAAAGTATATTGATCTGATTCTAATTTAGATCTTTTACATTATCTTAATTAAGAAAATGAATATATTTTTCTAAATTATGTTCATAACCATTTCCTGTAATTTGTGGGGCATTCTTCTCACCTTTGTTTTAAATATGCATGTGAAGGTGGTTGGTTTACATTGATAGATATTTTACTTCTAGGTCTACTCTCTCGACTTTAATTAGTCCAGAATATTGAGCCTGTTTAACTCATAACTCAACTCCATTATACTTCCTGAATATGTTCTTAAATATTTCATAGAATGTGTCAATCTTTTAAACATCAATTTTTTCCATATAAGATAAAGAATATGAAATTTATAAGTGATTTCAGCACTTCAACATCTCATCTATAAGTCATCTAAATAGCTTGACCACACCATGGTTCAGATTCCATATTAAACTTTAGGTTCAATGGGCTTATATCTGACTCACTGATGTCCTATGTCTCCTTTAGGAGGATCTAGTCATCTTTTGAGATATGAATAGTTTCGTTTTATACAGATAAATATCCTCACTATATTGAAAGAAGTGTCCTTTTCTACTAGTTCTGGAGTGTGATCACTAAAATTTTGTTATGTTGGGTATCCAATAATTATATACTGAACTTCATTCTAAATGAGTTTTGAGATACTCCACTCATCAATGGTAATTGAATTACATTTTTATTATGTTTTCTTTAAATTATTGTCACAGTGCCACTTTCATAATTATCTTTATATATTAAATATAAGCATTTTGGCTCTAGCGAGTTTTATAGTTCTGGTCTTATTATCCTTCTGCATCATTAATATGCAAAAAATAATTAGTGAGGATACAAATTAAAACCTGCCATTAGTAGTGTATTTTTGTATATGTAGTTTGGTGTTTCAATATTATCTTTGTCTCAGATAATTAACATGGAAAAAGTAGTTCTAATGCTGTCATTGTATTTACTATTAGCATTTTTTCTGTTCCCCATCAGCATCTAAATCATATTAAATAGCCAATTTTTTTTAATATGATTTGTTCTACAATCAGTGTTAATAAAATTAAAAGTAAAACATTTCTTCGTTATGTTCTGTCAGACAACAAAAAGGCTGGATCTCTGTCTTTCAAATGGGGGAACAATAAAGAAGCAAAAGTACTGGCAGATGTTGAGCTCACTACTGACAATCAGCCACGTGTCTTAAACCTGAAAGCTACATCACCAACAGAAAATTACGGGAATCTTGATCTCTCCTTGAATCTTCAGGTAACAATATTTTGTTAACTAAATATTTCCTGTATTTTTAAAATATCAGTAACAACAATTTTTTTTAGCTTTGTGATTAGCAATCATAATACACATGAATGGTTATTACTCTTTAAAATTAAACAACTTCATGTGATATAACACTAATCCTTCTAAACATTTGTAGAAATCTGAAAGCCCAGCAGATAAAGTAGAAGGAGATATATCTATTACAACTGATGGAAAGAGATACGATGTTAAAGGAGCTGTGGGACTAGCTCCTGGTGTTCCAATAATTGATATAACTTTTAACCAACCAGCAGGAACATCAAAGTTGTATCTAAACATTGTGAAAAAGAATGAACAAGAAGCACAGGGTTCATTGCAGCTACAGTGGGTTTCATTTGGAGGTGGTTCACTGACAGCAGATGGAGAAATCAAGCTTGATCCTGATGACTTCCAGCTGAATATGAATGTTGATTCACCTAAATTTAATATTAATAAATGGCATTTGGAAGCTGGCCATAGACAAGCAAAGGGGAATAAAAGAATTGTTTTTAGTGCCAAGTCTGAAGGAAAAAATGTCTTCAGTGGAAGGTATGTGACTAAAATGAGATTTTTGTTGGCCATTCACTTAAAAGTAAGAGATCATTTTGGGAATTTTCATTTAACATGATGCAGTTTTCAGAGCTCACAATAAACTTTTAACAAAAAAAGGAGAAATTTCAGAATTGTTACTTCTTATAAAAGTTTTTTTTTATTAAAATAATGTGACATTAAGTACCTTTAAATTTAGATTGTTGGAATACAAAAGGCACTAAACAGTGGGACTAATAAAAGGGTAGGAGAATAACTGCAGCTTACCACAGTGGAAGGCAGGATGGAGCTGCCAGCATCATGCAGCTACCTCACTCGCCTCGCATTCGGGAGGACGGCGGTTCGAATCCCCGTCCGGGCATCCAGATTTGGTTTTTTCCATGGTTTCCCCAAATCACTCCAGGCAAATGCCAGGATGCTTCATTCAAAAGGCCATGGCCAAATTCCTTCCTATTCCTTGCCCCCATCCTTGCCCCCCATCCTTTCCCGTCTCTAAAGACCTCGATGTTAAAAAGAGACGTAAAAAAAAAAAAAAAAAAAAAAAAAACAGCTACCTCACTCTATTGTATAAACCTGAAAATTTCAATGCTCAGTGTGTGCATTTGTGTGTCCATCTTTCATCGCTTTACTGCTTTCAACTGTGGTAGGTGGTGGTTATTCTCCTGTCCTTATGTTTTATTGAACTTTAGATTAATATAATTAAGTTTGATGATAAAATTTATAATAATAACATTAAATTTAGGTATCCTTAAAGTTCTTGAAAAGTGTACACATTCTGAATAGTGATAAAAATAAATGATGTTCTAATTGTTTGATTTGTGCCCCTAACAATAACATGCAAGCAAGTACATATTACTTTCATTTTTCAGTGGCTTGTTACTTTTTTCTAGAATCAAAAGATTAGAAAAAATATGATCCTATGAACACACTATTCATTTTATTTCACTTTTTACAAGTATTTAAATTTTCATTTTTAAAATTTGCATTTATGACAACATAAGCATCAGTTAATCTAATTTTTGGAAAGAAAAATTAATGTTTGATGCAATAGTTGGAACTAAGGTAACACAAGTGATGTAAAGTATTGTGATAATTTTAAAATAAAATACTATCACAGAAGCTACATACTGTGATTAAAGATTTAGCTTCTTATGATTAAGGTAACTATGAATAATAGCTAAGGGTAACTGACTTGCAAAATCTATATTTTCAATTGCTTGTAGTTAGAGTCAATGACATTTTTGTAATTTCATTCAAGTTTCCCCAGTAAATGACTTGGTATTAAATTTGAGATTATTAAGAACAGTTTTTCTTAAGATCACAGCTGAAAAATTGTCATTTATATACTGTTAAAATGTGATGTTTGGTAATCAGCTAAAGCAAATGCTGGAAAAAAACTTCCGCTTTTAATTACTTGTTCTAATGTTCAAATATAATTGTATCTGATAGGTGTTCATGTGTGTTCTAGTTTGTCATTATGTGAACTTCAAATACAGACGTACGACTACCTTTTTCTTGGGGTATATAATGCAACTTTAAGCGTATTCATTTCATGCTGATCCATTTTGATTTTCACTGTGTAAATAAATATTTAAGATTTTAAAATACCATTTGCATATTTGCAATTTATTTTTGTTTGTTTTTAGTACATCTCTTCGAAGCAAATCAGATGGTCACACTGCTTCTTATGATGGTAATGGACGCATTCAAATTGGCGAAAAAAATCATGATTTCAAGTTTCACTCTTCTACAAAGAATCTACTCCAGGAATCAGACAGTGAAATTGGTATAGAGGTATGTCTGTTACAAATAAATGTTTGAAAAAAATACATTTTTAAAAATTAAAGAAAAATCTTCACTAGCTCAATGCATATTCTGTCATTTTTCATTTAATAACTTTCCCATTCCAATAATTTGTTTCATTTTAGTTTATATTCTAAAAAAAATATTTTTATTTCATGTATACAAACATGCCATGGAAGAACACAAAAGTTGTAATTTTAGCTAATCTTGTCATTTGTCATTCTGGTTTGGGTTGTATTACAACCAAACCATGACCAATTCAAATATTTATGCTTCAAAATCGAAACTGGAACCATATGAAACTTGTTGATACATGACAATAACAACTAACATAACATGTGCCAACCAGTGACATCAAGTGGAGTGTTGGTATTTTACAGCTGTAAAGAACCCATCTTTTTACCCAGATTATGTTAACATTTTGGTGATATATAATACTGAACCTTATTCATATGCATAATTTATTTTAATATTAACATTTTTTATTATTTTAATATTGTGTGATTCCATAAAAGTGCAGTTAACAATTCTTACCTCTAGCTATTTTGTTTTAAAAGTACATTGTTCCAAAATTGTTTATTTTAACTAAGGCAATTTCCTTGGACAACTTTTGTGGTAATCCTATGGTGATACCCTAAGTGACAGTAACAAATAACATAGTGTGTTTTTGCACAAAACAGTGACGCAGACTTTGGACCCCTTTTTTACAGTGCAGTGACAAATCCTAAAAATCAGTTTATATGGCCATGTTAACTCAGAACTGCATAAAGAATAAAGTGATTTGATGCTTTTTCTTTACCTTTCAGCATAATCTTAAAGTGGAAGTTGTTGGAGTACGAACCATTGATGGAAAACTAAAACTTACAAATAAAGAATTCCATGCTGTTGCTAAACAATGTGTTCAGGGAACAGAAGGATGCGCAGTTGTTGAGTTAAGATCAAAACTTAAGTTGATAGGTATGGAAAAGTTGTTTTTACTCCTATCATATGGCACTATTGTATCGAATTCAACAACCAATACTTTCATATAATTTTACTATTGCTTTGCGTTATACAGAATTTTTGTGTTGTTATGTAATTAACATTCATCATTTCTTAAATGTACAAATGATTATTTTTTTATCATTACTTTAGAATTATAACTGTTTTGCTTAAATGTGTTAATTTTCATATAGGCATAATATTAGACTATTTGTTTCAATTATAAAATGGCATCTTGCAGAGCTGTTGTAGCAAATCCATTGTTCCTTTTGGGAAAGTATACTGCTACAATAGGTAATTTTCTTTCATGGATTCAGAGGATTTAAAATCATTAAATTTCTATGAAATATTTTAATTTGGGTAACCAAATGGGTATCAGATATAGGAGGTGGAAGGGGTGCAAAGGTGTGAAATTAAAGCTGTCTGTGGAAATCACTTCAGAACTTCACAGGAAAATGGTATGATGAAGCAGCTAGATTGAGAAAGGCTGGAAGGCAGTAAGGTGGGTAAAGAGAGCAATGAGCACGTACAAGGCATATGTTGGAGATGAGACCTTAGTAAAAATTGCTGAATAATTAGGATTAGTATGCATAAATAAGATGAGACAACGACCATAAATTAGCACATGATTCCAGACATAAGGGAATGGAAAATTTTTCATTTGTGGAGTCAGGGAATGGAATAATTTATGAAGGAATGTTTTGGGCAGTATACTTCAAGCAGCATATGAATCTTAAATAAAAATGAACATAACACATAAGATGTGCAGGGAAATTACAACCTCAGCATCTTGAAATTAATAGTAATAATATACAATTAGATAGGAGAATAAACACAGCTTACCATAGGTGAAGTTTGCTGTGGTATCGAATCACAGGGAAAAATGTACACAAATAAAGCTTGAAATTTTTGCATTTCATAATCTTCTTCAGCAATAGTGTGAGGTAGCTGCCTGGTGGAAGCTGACAGCTAAATGATAATAATAATAAAGCTGGGAAACATGCAGTATCATGTTGTTTGACAATATTTCTTCTTGGCACTGGTGGGCAGGTAAAACTCACCAGATGCGTACATAAAAACAAAACAATGTAAGCAAACAAATATAATAAATTAACTGCATTTTGCTTAGGCTTGGGCTTCAATCTTGATTGAGCTATTTCTATTTTATATGATTTATGAAATCACTCCAAGTGAATGTTGGGATGGTTTCTTCATAAAAAGCATTGCCAATTTTCTTCCAATTCCTTTTCAATGACCTGATAAAAAAATTCAGAAATTTTATAAATATTATCTGTTGCAGATGTGCAAGAGCTGGAACATCAGTTAACAATCGCAGTGGATCTCAAGAGTCTTGATTTTAAGCATGGTTTTCTGCTTACTGCTGAAACTGTAAGGAAAGATTTTTGGTTAATAGATCAACAACTATCACTTACACTTTCTGGTGATGGAGAGACAACTTACAAATACAAGGCATATGTGAAAGAGACTGGTACTGGTAAGTATCACATTCAATAAATGTAAATTAAAATTAGTTTTCAATAGTTTATCTTAAAAAAGAATAAAATATTTCATTAATGTATTAATAATTGTAGGGGGTGATGGTACTGATATAATTATGGCAAAACTAGAATTTTTCAGTGTTTTTTTTTTTTTTTTTTTTAATTTGTATATAGCATACTAATGCATATCTTCTGTCTTGCTCAACAAATTTAGCATCAGAAGACTTTAATGTTTTATTTAACATATCTATCAGTTTCCAGCTATGGCTGAATTTAATTTGTATATAAACTAACCTATTGTCTTCTATCTCCCCACCAATATTTTATCTCCTGCACACTATTTTCCAATAATTTTCAGGCATACTCATTGGAAGTCATTGTTTTCTGACCAGGGGCAGCACTAGGATTCTTGGGCCCAGAATAAAGTCAAAAAATTTTAATGCAAAAAAAGTTCAAATTCATATTTTCAGATTTTAAACCTTGCGTTTGAGTTCTATTTTGTTAGTCAAGCAGGCTGGCAGGCCGTGAGTAGGTTTGTGCTGCTTACATCCTCCCCCCCTCCCCATGTCTTCCCCAATAATGGTTCTGTTTTTAGCACAAATTTACAGATTAAACAACCTCTATGGTATCAAAATAAAAAAATTATAATCAAACAATTACAAAATGTATTGAGTAATCCAAAAATCATATGACAGCGATGTTTCTAATTTTTATTATTATCCACTGTTGCATGCCTTTTTTCCTTTTGAAATACCCACATCACCTATATATTTGCTTTCTAGGTAGCCATTACAATTTATCTCTATCTCTAACTGTTAATTTCAGATATAATCACTGAAAACTTGTTATTTGTATCTTATTTTTCAATAAATTTACTTCACTTATCAGTGTTTTCTTTTTTTAAACTATGACCTTTATTATTGATGTTTCTGCATATTTGACTGTGTGTAACTGCTTTAGCCTTACTCTGAAATATTTAATGGATTACATTAAGAGGGATTTATTATGTTTTTCTTAGTATACTGTTATATTACATAGAAAATGTACAAAATATTATGTAATCTAGTTTTTGCTATACTTTTTACTAAATGTTATTTTTAAAGGCATTACTTTGACACTTCCAAGCCGTGTGATTGCTGCTGAAATAAAAATAATCCATGAAAAAGTACAGCCTACTCACATGAGACACCAGACTAGTGCTAGTATATGGCTGGACAAGGCACGTCTACCAAACCTGGTATCATCTGTACTTATCTCCCTGGATGAAATTAAAGGAAAAGATAATGTAAAATATTCAGGTGTAGCAAAATTTAGCCACCCAACTGTTTCGAAGGTATGGAATAACAAGTGTAGAAAATAACTGTTATTACAATTTCTCCTGTTACTGTAAATGCTTTTAGAATGTTAAAAAGTTTAGAGAACCCTTCAATTTAATTCCACATATTTTTTTAAATGAACTTTTTTTTGTTAATAACTATAATTCTCTCTCAGACATTATTTTCTTCTAATACACCTTTAAGTAGCTACTACTGTTTCTAATACAGCTGATTTCAAAATAAAAAGTACACAGATTGGGAAAGTAATTTCAAGATACAACTGTTTGCATGATTAATTTATTTTATATACTTTCCAACAACATTAAATCAAAACTCCGCTGAGAGCAAAAAACTGAAATATAAATGGAAGCAGCTGGTAAATATCTTTAGCTTCCATGTTTGTGTAAGTAGAGTGCCAGTTACCCTTTTTTTGTGTATTAATCATTCGGTTAAATTTCTTTTGCATTTTACAAACCAGTATAAGAAAGATCAATCCAAATCCTTGTGAAACTAAAGACAAATTGTTTGAAATCCAAATACTATTTACAATGTTTTTAGCCCTTGCCGTGTTTTATATTGAAGTTAATTTCCAGTATATGAAGAAATAGTAACAATTTATATTTCTTTTGTATCTATGATATAATGCAGTGAAGATGTCTTTTCCCTTAACAGATAGATTGTTCTTTTATCTATATTGTTACTGCAACATCTTTAAGTGCAGAACATTTAAGTGTAAGAAGTAATAACAATATTTCAAAATGAGGTATTGCGTATAACTGAGGATGGTATTAGAAAATTTGTAACTTTGTTGTTTCCTTGATTTTTCTGTAATTTTTTGGGAAACAATGGATACTTTTTTTTTTAAACCCACATTTATCATCAATTTTTGAAATCGGCCATTGTCTAACACTCATCAGTGATTCTCGCCATTTCTCTCAGTTTATGAAAATCTACTAGTGCATAATTTGATCATTATATACATACATTTTAAATATTAAAATTTAACATAATGTTACTCATCAGTGATACAAAATATTCTGTTTGTTACAAAATCAGCTGAATATTGCAACCTTGTGTTCCACATAATTTGAAAACATATTAATAACTTATCATTTTGGTACTTAAATTTAATATGAATTTTGTTTATTCTTATAAAATATGGTCTGCCCAAAATTAGTTGAACTTTTATTCCCATGTTTAAGGCTATTCAACCAATATTCAGCTCAGCTTGTAGACTCAGTTAACTATGTCAAGGTAATACTTTCCATCACTCACACAAGGTTAGCTGGATCAAGTACAGTAGTGAAAAAAAAATTATCATCTGGACTTTGTTGGCAGAGTTAGAGAGGTGGTGTTGCATAATTCCTAATTACTACATTGTACATCAAAGTCCTGGGTTAAATCCCAAACCTCTTTGCAGTGAGTATGGAGTGGGGGCATATGGCACTGTCAATAGTGATTCATCTGTCGGATGGGGATGTTAAACTTGAGGACCTTGAGGTGTGTTTCAAAAAAGTAGGGCTGGATGCTCAGGCACCAGGTTTTATGTTTTCCCTTCTTTCATCTCCCACCCACAGTTAAAAAACACTCTACACAGAAACACACACACTATAACAGCTATCCATACTTACAACAACACTTACTTATAAACACTATCACACTGGAAAAGGCAATGGGAAACCAATCCAGTTCACCTTCCCAGATGTTTCCATTGAGGGGTTAAACATTGCCCATGGTAACTGCTTACATCTTACATGGGCAAGGCATTCGTAAGATAAGAACCACAATTTAAAAAGCAATATTTAAAAAAAAAGTCATAATAATTGTTAGTGATATTTTTCTCATTAAATATTCACAGTATCATTACTGTGGTTGTGCAATAAGCAAAATATTACAAACATATAATCTGAGAAATTGACATGATTTAATTTTTTTCAGGACCTAACAGTAAAGGGTGATTTGAGTCTTGGAACTCAAAGTAAATTGGTTGATGGCTATTTGGAAATTGACATTTTTAAACAAAAGGCTCAGAAATTCATTATTTCTGGTCATCTTGAAAAACAAAATCTTGAAAATGGGTACAAATTACTGAGTGAAGTTGATGTCAAAAGTGAGGTTAGTAGTCTTTAAAAAGTATATTATGCCTCTCCTAAGTACCAAATTGGGGTATTCTTTGTTATGAGCTAGAAGAACAACAGATATATAAAACTGTAGTAATTTATAGTAATATTGCAAATAGAGTAATTTATTTAGCATATGATATTTTACAAGATATACAAAAGGTGGGAACAGATGTGCATATCTCAAGTGTGTACAATTTTATATCTCTTGATCTAATGTTAGTATCCCATCAACTGCACTGATCGATTTATTGTGTATATTTGCTATTGTTGCTTTGTATGCTTGAAGAGGACCATCAGAAATGATGTGGTGAATTGTCTGTAGGGTGACTTTACAGTCACAATTTTCAGAATCTATCCAGCACCACTTGTGTAACAAGTAGTCACATCTGCTTTGTCCTGTTTGAATTCGAATGATGATTCTCCATTGCCATCTGGAGAGATCAAATCCTTGTAACCATACTGGAGGATCCTCAACTTTATTGATGACTCCTCCTACTGACTTATTCACAACTTGTTGATAGAAGACTCTGTAAGATTGATTGTTATATGCCACAGCAGTTTCCTCAATTTCAAGCATTAGTTTTTTGCTTCAGTAATGTCTTAATGTGTAGGCAGCTAAGGGTTCCTCAGACTGTTTTTCCATATCTACAGGAGAGCTTCTGATCTTCTTAGTGCTGGAAGTGGAATGTTATATAGCACTGTATGCCATACAGTGTTTGTACTCTGAATGCATCCTGTAATTATCCTCATTGCCTGATTGAGTTGCACGTCCATCTTCTTCATATGGGCACTATTGATCCCTGTAGGGCAGCAGTATTTAGCAACAGAGTATGACAGAGCTAAGGCTTTTGTGATACACAAAAGAAACCAAAAGGGCCTTCTCAGGACCCAGAAGATCACAGAATTTGATCATCTCTACACATTTGTCAACTTAATATTGATGGAATAATAAGAGCAAAGTTACAGTAATGATCCAAAATATTATGATAACCTGCTTAATGTTTTCATTGGGGATAATGTCAGTCAGAAGATGTCACATTGTTCTCTACATCAGAGCTGATGACATCTTTAGACATCCATTCCAAGTTGGCATACATTTGTTCAGCACAAGGATTGTGTAAGTCAATTTAACTTGAGCAGTGAATGTTTTAATAGTGGGTTGGTCCACATTTGGAATGCAATATAGGCAACGATTTAACATGCCATGGATTTGACATGCCATTGATTTGACATGCAATTGATTTTACATGCCATGGATTTGACTAGTCTGTAGTAGGTTTCTGGAGGGGTCTGGCAACAGATATTTAGGCTGAGGTAACACATTTCCCTTAAATTGTGTGCCAGTGGTTTGTAGGCACAGAGCTGATCCACAATAGCCTACCAGATGTGTTCTATCAGGTTGAGATCAGGCAAATTTGGTGGCCAAGACACCAATATGAGTTCACTTTCATGCTCCTGAAACCACTGAAGCATGATTCTGGCCTTGTGACATGAACAGTTATCTTGCTAGATGATACCATCACTGTAATATAAGACATGAAGCTTGAAGGGCTGCAGATGGTCTGGTGCCTTTGATCACTACCACAGGTCCCATGGAAGCCCAGGTGAGTGCTCCGATAGCATAGTACTGCCCACACTGTCCTGCATCTGTGGTACAGTGCATATTTTGAGCATCCATTTGCCTAGAAGATAACTGGATAAATCCATCAACCTGTTGTAACATTAAAAATGATTTATCTAACCAAGCAACAAGTTTCCATTAATCCATGGTCCAGTCTTGATGCTTTCATGTCCACTACAATCGTAGCTGACGAAGTCATTGAATTAACATGGGAACACATAGGGGCCATCTGCTGCGGATCGATAATGTGCGCGGAACAGTGTGCACCAAAATCCTTGTGCTTGTACCTGCATTGTGTAAAACCTGCTGCTTGCTCGGGGTTGTAGCTTACAGCTTGTCTTAACTATGATCGTGTCTGGTACCCTTAAGTGATGCTATTTACGGTCGCCAATCCCTCGTAATTACCCCAAGGGATAAAGGTCTGTTCTTAAAACACAACTTCCGACTTCCTGATTAATTCCAGATTATATTTTTTTCAAAAGTTCTTACATAAATTCGGTACCAGCGTAGTCCTAAAAGAAAAGCATCAGACTTCTATCCGAAATAAATGATTACAGGTTAAACCATCCTCTCACAGTAAGCAACTTCCTCCTAACCCCTAGATGAAAGTTAAAAGTTCATCCCGAAGGAAGATTGACCCCGCACCATTATAACGTCACTACTAAAATTTCTACATCTCCGCGACCAACCAACACGCCGTCCTCTCGGTTCAATTTCTGCCGAATTACTGCTGCCCGCCTAGGCTGGCGGTGGCTCCTTATATTCATATTGGGCCAGCTGACTCAGCAGACGCTTGGTTTGACAAAGGGAAACCTTATTTTTATTCCGATAAGTCTGAAATTTTGATATGTTATGAAGCATATTTTAAATGTCAGTTTTAGTTATGACAAGTTTTCTCCTAGGATTTGTGTATTTCGAGTTAAAGTCGTAAAAGCTTTACTCTTTCACCATCCCTACAATTCGTTAGTCTGTGAAATGATTCTGTTATCAAATTGTTCTATAAAAATTTCCTCAACTTTTGACATATGACACGTCTAGATCCCAAATGTATTTGATGGTGAAAATCGACTTTGAATATAAGTGCAAAGTCAGCTAAAAACTTGTATGCTCATTATCTCCAAATATAAGAGTGCTACCGATCTGTAATATATCTCAAACTTTACTAAATTAAATTATTTATCTGATGGTAATATTATTTCCTCATTATCTATTTCCCTTAATGCCAATCCTTTGTTCCCAAAATAATGCTTAGCAGCAGCAATTAAGTTCAAACCTTAATTTCCCTTTTATGGCTTATATCTTGTCGGAATCTTTACGAAAATCACTCCAGGTGTTCAGTGAAAGCTTCTCTTTAATATAAATGTCTTTTCTATGTGCTCAGATCTGTATGTCTGCAGAAATGTTGAATTGCAGAGTCAGCAAAATCTCTTATTTTGTCTAAAAAAACATACTTTCTTTTTACTTATTGACTTTATCGTTTAATATGTTGTGTATTATCTTATGCTGAACATTTTGAGCTCTGAATCTTAGCTGTACCTTGAAAATTAGGTGAAAAAAGTTACTTGTGCAATAAATTCCATGAGCTTGCAAGACCAGCAATTTCATGATATTTTCTTAATGTAATCTTCTAAAATGCAAGTGTTGGATCTAATTTGAATTGTCATCTCATTTTACACCTCTGAAAATGAATGTGGCCAAAAGGCTTCTAAAAATGTTTAAATTTCTTTATAATATTTTCGAAAACTTACAAAATAGCTCAAACTCTCCTTACTAATGTTTCCTGACTCTCAAACTACTGAAAAATGCTTCTAAAATGATCTGCTATTGGTTTTAAGTGTGTTAAGGACCCTTTGAACTGTTTTTGAAAGTATACTGACATAACTAAGGTTATGTGACAATTGTACTCTGCCATCAGGTTTGCCACAGATCACCCCCCCCCCCCCCCCAACCTGGTTTACAGAGTGGGCAAGCCTCCGATGCCTCATTCTGTGATCAGTCATGGATGTCCACCACCTTATCATCTACTCGTAGTTTCTCTGTCCTTCAACCAATTTCCATAGATGCTAACTACAGCAGCACATGAATAGCTGACCAGCCTTACCATTTCTGAAATGCTCATTCCATTGTGCTGTACGATAACAATTGGCACTTTTCCAAAGTCTCTTATGTCAGTGGTATTCCACATTTGCCATATGTATCCCTATGCATCTCTGTTCTACTTATATACTGCCCTTTAGCACATGACATAACTGCAGCACCACCAGATTGCATAAAATCTCATAGTTGGCAGTTGTCATAATGCTTTGGCTCATCAGTGTAATTTTTTAATAGTGCTACTGTATATTCCAGCATGTGAGTTTTCTGACATCTTAGGATATAAAACTTTTTGACACTAAATATTTACATAGGAATTCCACACACGGGGCTGCTGAAATTTAATATCAGAATTAATGCTTCTAACTCCCAGGTTTCAATCCTGAATGAAGTATGCTATAGTAAACAAGCAAACAGCAGTTTATTGTTGCTAGTAACTGAAATAGGGAAAAAGGAAACGGCTTTAGACAATATAAATTACAAGGAAAGGGAAAATGACTCATCACTCACCAAATTTGAAGGCAGCGATGGGTTGTTACTACGTAACTTACAAATAGCTGTAGGTGAATTTACTTATAATTTAGTTTAATTTATCTGTAACTTAAATTATCTTCATCTTTAAGAAAGTAATAGGTGATAGTTTGCATTTACTAATGTATATCAGTAAGACCATTGTATTTAGAAGTATGTGTCCTTGATTACTGAAGTTGACTTTACTATAGGGAATAAATGTATATATTACTCTTGATGCAAGAATTAACTACTTGTGTTGGTTAATAAAGCCAGTCCTTATTAATTTGCATTTTAAGATTTGAGTCTCTGCAACAGGGTTTTAAAATTTGATACATTTTCTCTGTTATATAATTTCAGTTCATATATAGCCTTACCATAGTCATATCAGATAATATTCTCCCGTATCATACTTCATTTTTATAAAAAATCAAAAGATTGTTGTCACTATTACCAGAAGAGACTATGAGTGATAGATACAAACTCATATTTCTTGAATTCCAGAATTTGCTATCAAAATCGTTTTAGAGATATTTTCTCATATTAATTACCGTGGAATTTTTTAAGAATTACAATAAATATATATTAAAGGTACTTAGACCACTTCTGTATAACAATATAATTAGGTTAGACTGCATAACAAATGCATAACAGCCAAATGAATTATTAGTCTGTATGGGTGGATTTCTAACTATCATGCTTTGTAATTACACTGACTTATTTTAGGTAAGGTCCTACTGACTTTTAAACATGAAAATTCACAAAACAGAATTTAATTTGTCTTTATTATTACAACCTCCAGACTGATATGATCCTTTTCAGAAATTGAAGTGTAGATATATATATATATATATATACAGAAAAGAACTGCAAACAATGAAACTCTATTCTCTTTGTTGATGTGCATTGTTCACAGATGTCAGTTTATTCCTTTTCATTAAAAACTATCCTAGATGGCCATCTGTCATGAAAAATACATTAATTTATAATCCAAAGAAATGCAGATATTCTAAAAGTAAGAAGCACATTTAGTGTTCTTAATCAAGAATAAAAATAAATTGATTTAAAGTTCTCACAAATAAGGAGGCACTCCATCGTGCGACCATCCAAACTCCAACACTCGGCACTTCTGCCTTCCATTCTTAGTGCAGGGATGCCAGCCCTGACACAGACAACAACAAAAGCCCCTTGTATTGTTATAACTTGCCTATTTTCCAGGACCAGAATAAAAAGAAGCATGTGTGAATGGTATCACACAGGCAAAATAATTATGATGTAGCCTTAGTTCCTTATGGCAACATTATATATAATAAACATTATGATGAACTTTTTTTTCCTGAGAAACATGTAAATTATATATTTTTTTAAATTTATAATGTAAATATTAACGCAAACTTAATGCTACTCTCAGTCTTTTGTAACTGTTCATGAAGCATTTAGTTATTACAAAATGGTTTATCTGTAGTGACTGAGCAAATAGAGAAATGTAAAAAATATTTACTATGGAATCAATTCTACAGTAATATAAGTAACTACTTGAATTTTTGCCTTCACAATATAATGCAGGAATAATTTTTTTTGATGAAATATAATATTCACCATCTTGAAAAACTGCAAAAATGTTTGTCTGACATATTCTCAACATACCATCATTCTTTAAAGAATTCTGTTTGTTCATATTACATCTGAATTAATTTTTTTAGACAAATGTAATGCATATTCTTTGTTGTAAAAAAACATTGAAAAGTTTAATGCAGCTGTATAACAGTTGCAATTTATTGGTCATCACCTAATATAATAACTACACCTACTAGCAATGTTAATTTACTCACACGTAATATAAGCTCATATTTGCTGACCATATTCTATTGTTTCATTCTCCTTCTTAGGGTCATAATGTGGATTTGGTTTTCAAAAGTGAAACAGCTGCATCTCCTTCATTGATTATTTTGAACTCAGTTCTTAAATACAAGAAGGACAATAAAGTGAAGGAATCTGAATTGCGGTATGAAGTTTCTCCTCACCAACTGATTATCCATGTAAGTAGTTTGGTACAACTTGGAAAACATATTTTATGCACCATATTTTCTATAACAAATATGATTTTTCTTCACACTTCCCATTTTGTAGGATTATAATCATATAGAACAGTTGGTTACCTAATTGTATCAAATTTCTTTACCTTCTTTAAATCAGCAAAAACTTCTCTAATCACAGATATATTATTGACAAAATAATTGAATTTGTTATAACCTGTATTAATAACAGTAACCGTGGGACTGCAGTTCCAGAGGATTGTTAGAATATTTACTATGCATTATTCTATTTATTTTAATTAATTTTATTTTAGTTACTGAAATTCTTGCTAATTTATTCTTCTTTCTATTTTCATCTTTTATATTTAACTCTAGAGATGAACTAAAAAAAAAAAGTTGTATTTCAAACTTAATTCACATGTTTTACCAACCACTCATCCCATTTCCATCAATTGTTTAGCTATGTGAATTAATAAAATTTCATTATTATCATGATACAGAAATCACTCTGTTTCTTATTGTAAGAGAAGGTGTTTAATATGGCTCTATACCTCAGAGCATTTGATGTGTTTCATTCCTTTCATCCTGTGGTAATACTGAATATAGTTTTGAATGAGTGGATAAATTAATGTTCCATTAATACTTCAAGTGATGCTAATTTCTTACTTTAACTTGTCATTAATTCTGACAGATCTGATTATTGTTAATACCTAATACAGTTATAAATGTAATATCACTTAATAGTATTTCCATATTCTGCTTGTCAAGAAACATATTAACTCTTATAGCATTCTTAATGGGAATTTTCATTACTTCTAATACTATTCCTGACAATTGTTTAAATAAGCAATTAATCCTTGTTAAGAAATTTAATTAATAATTACCAAGCAAAATTCAACTATGAGAAAAGTAGGTCATAGTTTTATTATTGTTCCAACTGCAAACACAGTATAGTGAAATAAATGGTGGTCTGGAAAATTCTTTCTTGACATTAGTTTATTCTATGTAGAAATCATAACAAAACCAAAGTACATCATTAAAAAAACTAATGTTAGTTTGATTGAGGTGAAATTTCTTGTTTTTTGTTTTGTTTTATTGATAGTGTTACCATACGAGGGTGGTTTGAAAAGTTCTCGGAATGTATTAGAATTAAGTATCTTACCTCGGTGGAACTGCTTTTATTTTTCAACATAAGTCTCCCTGTAGACTAATGCATTTGGTCCAGTGATGTTCCAATGCCTTGATCCCATCTCGAATATGAGATTCCTCCAGGCCTGCAAAATACCTCTCCAATTCAGCTGTCAGTTCTTCCCTTGTAGAAAATCTCCGTCCACCGAGAAAATTTTTCAGCTTGGGGAATAGATGAAAGTCTGATGGTGCCAAATCAGGTGAATAAGGTGGATGTGGCAACAATTCATACCTCAGTTCATGAAGTTATGCCATGGCAATAACACTTTTGTGTGGCGGAGCGTTGTCATGATGGAAGATGACGTTTTTTCCTTGCCAAACCAGGCCTTGTTTCGTGTATCTTTTCCTGTAATTGGTCTTGGAGGTTTGCATAGTATTGCCCCGTGATTGTTTGGCCAGTATAAAGGTAATCTATTAGCAGAATGCCTTTTGCATCCCAGAAAACTGTGGCCATGACCTTTCCGGCCGAACGCACTGCCTTTGCTTTCTTTGGTGGTGGTGAATCAGCTTGTTTCCACTGCTTTGACTGCTGTTTTGTCTCTGGGGTATAGTAGTGGACCCAAGTTTCATCTTTAGTTATAAACCAGTGCAAAAAATCTTGTTGGTTGCTCTGAAAACGGGCCAGACTTTGTTCGGACATTTCCAATCTGGTGCGTTTATCGTCCAGTGTCAAGAGCCGCGGCACCCATTTTGCGTATAATTTTTTCATACCCAATTCTTCGGTTAAAATATAATATACCCGTTCAGAAGACATCCCTACAGCTTCAGCAATCTCCCGCAGTTTCAGTCGACGATCCTCCATGAACGTTTTATGCACTTTTACGATAAATTCTGGGGTCGTAGCACTTTTTGGCCGTCCACTACATGGATCATCTTCCAAGCTCTCCCGACCAAATTTAAACTCGCTGGTCCTCTTGGCAACAGTTGAAAATGAAGGAGCAGAGTCCCCTAGTGTGTACTGAAAGTCGGCATGAATTTCCTTTGCTTTCATACATTTCTTTACAAAGTATTTAATCACTGCTCGAATCTCAGTTTATTCCATTGTCACAAATCACTACGCAGGAACAACAACAAAGAGTCGTCACTACCACACTCCTGCAGCTAGAGTACTGACGCGCCATGTGTTCACTCACTAAGGATGTGTGATTATTGCGCAGGAACCTCGTTGCTCTAGCACTGACATCTAGCGGTGATTCCGAGAACTTTTCAAACCACCCTCGTACATGTTAAAGACCTAGAACTTTTCAAATTACTTGTGTTAATGATGTGGATAATGGAAACAAAGAAACTGCCTTTAGGCACTAAAAATAAGATAGGATAGGGAAAAATAAAACATGTCTTACCACAGATGAAGACAGGAGGGCAAGATGAACACACACACACACACACACACACACACACACACACACACACACACACAAAACACAAACTACACAATATTTCAGTAAGAGACCTTAGTCAAATGAGAGGTGAGACATATGGTGGGGGAAAAGATGTGATCACATCCGGATGTGCCACATGAATTCATGTGGTCTCTTCCTGAAATATTGTGTAGTTTGTTTTTGTGTTTTTTATGTATTGATCTCACCCTCTTGCCTTCATCTGTGGTATGTGATGGGTTATTTTTTGTGTAAATGATGGTCACAGCAGATTTCTAGTTAACATAAAAACATTTTTTTTGTCATTTTTTCTACTTAGAATCAAGCACATGATAATTTAAAGAAATTGAATATTACTTTTAGGCAAAGATACCTAATCACCACCTACTTCACATTGAGGCAAGTTTGAAGAATTCAAATAACGTTCCTGTTATTGATGGCCGTGTACTCATCATAGGACTGCCAGAAACAGTTATCCATCTGGAAGCAGTTAACAAACAGCTTGCTTATTACCAGGGATCTGTGTATAGCGCAGGTGAGAAAGATGCAATCAAAATTTTGCAGAATTTTTAATACTAATAAAGCTGAAAAAATGGTTTTGTGTGATGCACATTTATTTTATTTTAAAAATGAATGAAATTTACATTATTTGCCTTCTTAGAATACACAATGACAACAAGGAATAAACATAGAAATATCTTGAGTTTGTGGATAAATTTGCAATAATATTGTAACTTTAATATCACATTTCTCTATCAATTCTGTCTATTTTAAAATATTTTCTTAAATACCACTATAATTTCCATGTCTTTGGCTGTAACTTGTTCTGTAGTCACTAACACATTTGGTAATGTCAATTTTTATTGTTGTTTTATTCATATCACTGTTAGAGTATATTACACAATTCATGGTATCATCAGCATCAAATAATATGTTACAGAAATTTTAACTGAGTAATAATTTCTATATCCATCAACAATTTTTGATGCCTTAGTTCTAGTTCTTCTCTTTAGTTAATAATTAATCCTCCAAAAATAGAAACTATTCCCCAGATTTAAATTTCTCATTCACTGTCTAAACATGTTCTAAAACAAAAATTTAACCTCATTGAAAACAAAATTAATATAAAATTATTTCTTATATGATACAGCAAGTCCAAATAAGAAAGTGGAGATATCAGGTGGTTTCGATGGTGGAATCGGTGTACATGCAGATGCACTATTAGATTCAGACAAGAAAGAACTTTTCCACATATTTGTATCCACAAAAGGCAATGAGTTTCTTAAACCAACTTTCAAGTGGTCAACTGAGAATATAGCAATTGTATTGGTAAGTAATAATACTTAATAAGGTTATTAAATTATCTAAAAATATGTACTATAAACAGGATATACAAAATGCTCGAAATAAAATTAAAACAGTATAAGATATTTTGGAAAAGTAAGAGAAGATGTATCGATCAAACCAAGTTCAATGGAATCCAATATTTAAAGTTCTGCTATAGTCAATAAACATTTTAAAAAACATATAATAAATAAATTTAACAAATGTTCACAGACACACTTGAGAAAAATCTAGAACAAATGAAAGAATTACAGAATCAAGCAGTCAATGTAAGAATTAAACATCTTTTTAAATAAAATGATTTATAATAAATATCACTGATGCACCACAAAATATTAAAATAAATTACAACACAATATCTAAGTAGCTTGGAGAATGGATTTCAAACAACACAATAGAAATGTAACAATTTAAAAAATAGAGTTCAAGAAATTGAGAAAGCATAATTTCTATCAGGGAATACTAAACTAAGGCATTATCAAACAGTATCTAGATCAGAAGAGCACTTAAACTTAACAGAAATTGAAATTTTGATTCAAATTGAAAGAAGAATATTGAGAAAAATGCTAGGCCCTAAAATCAATAATGACTCAGTATACAAATAAAGATCAAATAGAGAAGTATATTTTAAAATAGAAAAACTAGCAGATATAATGAGGAAAAGAAGAATACAATTCTATTGGCAAATACACAGAATGAATAATGAAAAATTAACCAAACAGATTTTTAACTCTATAAACAGCTAACCCACATGGTTCCAGGAAATAGTAAAGATAAACAAAATCCTGGACTCAACACAAACTCACTAAAGGACAGAAAACGTTTAGATGTTTTAGAGAGGAAACTCAAAAAGCAGGGTTTCAGGAAGAAAGGAAAAAATCAACCAGTGGAAGAAAGTGGACACACAAAGGAAGGAGAGGTACTCATAGAGGACAAAGAAGTATGACCACAAAGAAGATTGAAGACAACTTTGCTTAAAAGTGTTAGTCAAAGAAAGAAAGAAACATGTTTTATCTGTTGCCAATAGCATGACTACCAATAGTTCAGTGACACAATATGGATTGCATTGAGCCAGGTTTCCAATACAGTTTTGACATTATTTCTCTAAACTTTACTACTCCAGAAATTTTAAAAAAAAAATGTGGTCATATCTCTTAAATGTAAACTCTTGACTTACTACAATTGGATTTCAAGCATAGTAATTAGATAGTTGTATTGAATTACCAATCTTTTTCAATACAAATAGCCATACCTAAAATTTTGGAAAAAGCTTTTTACAACAGAGTTAAACAGCACCTAATAAACAAAAATATTCTAATCAAATCACAGTTTGGTTTTCAAAAGGATCATTCAACAAAACAAGCTATATTTTTCACTCACTGTCCATATTTTATAAAGAATAGATGATAAATTTCCACCTGTAGGGATATTATGTGATTTGTCTAAGGCATTTGATTGTATTGATCAAGAAATTCTCTTACAGAAATTAAAGTATTATATCACACTGTTAATAAATGGTTCAACCCTTTTAAACAGAAACAGGAGGTGTTACTGTCTTTGCTGCAACATGTGGTTCAGTTTTCTGAATAAGGGTTCATCAGATGTGGAGTACCTAAGGCTACTATAGTAGACCCTGTATTGATTTTCATATATTACATTTATATACATATAAATGATCTGGCTTATGTTGCAGATTAAAAAAAAGAGATGACACAAGTGAAGGAATTAAAAATACTGCACATTTCTCTACTAATTATATTACAAATTTTGGTTATATTAATAATTGGTTCACTGCTAATGCCTTGTTCTTAAACTATGATAAAACGCAATAGATGAAATTCAGTATCTCACAATGACTGACACCAGAAATAATTTTAAAATTGGCAGGCCAGTCTATTCGAGGGATAGAGACTCAAAAATTTCTAGATTTACATGTTGATCATAGTTTAAAATTGAAGGTACTAAGCTATTTGGGTGCAGCATCATTTGAAATTCACACAATTGGAAAAATAGGTGATTTCTACAAGAAGAAACTAGTTTATTTTTTCTTATTTTCAATCCTTAATATCATATACAATTCATAGGGATGAAGTATTCAGTGCTCAGAAGTGAGAAATAAGAATTATGTGTGGGATTAGCAGCAAAACTTCCTGCTGATAGCTGTTATAGGGGATAATATAAATTGGAGGATCAGTATATATATGTGCTAGGTCTTTAACAATTCTATTTTCTTTGAAACATATTGTAAAATACACAGTTATGGCATTTGCAGTGGAAATTTACGTCACAAGGATTACAAGTCACTGTCATTTCTTCAAATAGTAAGAAATTCAAGGATACATTTCCTCCACAAGCTTCCAACACTTCTTAAATATTAAAATAAATTTCAAAAAATAATTATAAGACTTTCAAATTGACTACTACTTCTATTACAAAGAATTTCTTTTTAAGGGATCTCCAAAATAAGTTCCAGTATCTTGTACAAATACAGCTGACATAATTATTGTATATATTATTGTGTGACAGTGTATCTTCTGATATACACAATCTGTTTTGACTTGTAATGATTTTGTTGTAATTAGACTTCTTTCCATATCCCAGAGAAGAGTGTCAGTCTCTTATATCAAGTCTATAGGAAATTACTGTGGTAATGCATTATGTTACTTAGCATAGACATTCTGAATCAGAAATGTAGATCAATTAACTATTTTTTATTGTTCTTAGGAGGATCATAAGAATGATCTGCAAATGGTTCTGGATCATCTGCAAGATGTTGTGAAGGAAGCATCTGATGAGCTTTCTAATGAGGCTAAAAGACTAACAGATTCACTGAAGAATAGTCAACCTAATTTCAAAGGATTCATGCGTGATTACAAAAATCAGATAAATGCTCTGAAGAATGAAATTAATAATGACAAAGTTTTGAAAGGAATCTCAGAAAACGTGTAAGTGTACAAGTTTTATTTAGACTCAAAAAGTATATCTAAGTTTCTATTATTCTGGAGAACTCTATATTTAGTACAAGTATCAATGACAGTGCATTCTTAAAGTGGACAATGACCATGCTGAATAGAAATCCCAAGTAGAGAAAAGAAATCATAGAAATTCACAGTCATGATCAAAGACAAGACAGGACACAGAGACTATATTGTAAAACATTAATTTTTAGCTGTAAATTCTTATTCACAGAAAAGGAATAGTTACAAATTTGACTGATGGAGCAGCTACACATCATGTGAAGGATATTGGTCCACATATGTAATATTTAAAGGCACAGGTATTCTCCAAGATGTTAAGGATTATCAGAAGTGAAGTAAATATTAGGAGTGAATAAAGGAAATGGTGCAAAACTTGTGAAATTTTATTTTTTGATGAAAATTATTCCAAACACATTAAAGCACCACTGCACTGGATATGGGAGATACATCAGTCCTACTTTCTAATCATGGTGACTGCATACTGGCTATCCTGGTTGTAGATCTTAGGTGGTTTTCCACAATCACCTGGACAATTTCTGGGTCACTCCTCAATCTTTTCCTCATAAACTACACATTTCATAAACAAAAGTTTCATGTATCACAGACAGATGGTAATGCCAGTAGTTTGTCACTCATAAGGAATGAATGGAGCATTCTCTGAGAAATAAAGGGAGAATTTTTTTGTGACTGGAGCCATGATTATTGAAAGGCAAAGCTAAACAAAGGTAAAGCAAATAAAAATGTTGATGATACAGATAAATATCTGAAGATAGCATAGAAATTAAAGTTAGGCAGCCTAGAGTTTGTACTAGACAAGTTGAGGTATTTAAACAGGGGTTAAATTGGGAAAGTAAGTACACGTAGATCGACATTTTAGAATTATTTTCAGTGAGTATTTTAGCTGCTAATTATTGAATGTGTCATAAAATCTATTGCAGTTTGTCCATGAAAGTAATATTAAAAAATTCTTGAACATAACTGGATTTTATATAGTAGCTTAAAACATCACAAAATTGTTGTTGTATTGTTGAGGTGGTTTTTGGTGTGTTAAATATCTAAGAATATTAATAATTGATTGTGAGATAAAATAACAGATAAAAAAGTGCTAGATCAATAAATAATGCAACCTGTAAATGCTACTATTTTCACTATCAAGGGTTAGATATAAACAATGTGGTGAGATTATTCTTCATCAATAACAAAACTTTTATATCATAGAAAATTACTTCCTCCTGTTTTCTTATGATTACATTAAAATATAGGAATAAAATAATCAAAACATTCTAGCAAAATCATTGTTTATCTTTTTACATTTTCTCTTATTTAGGAAAGAAATAATTGGAGATGTTGTTGAAGCTGTAACAACTGTGGTAAATGGCATTCTTGTTACTATTGATGCTCTAACAAAAACCATTATTGAGCTTGAAGAATCACTCTTAGAGGCACTAAGGAAAACTGTTCCTGAGGCAAAAGAAGCTTTCAACAAAATAGTGGATGCAATAGTATCTATAACAAAATTATACCTGCAGCAAGCTCTAAATGCAATTTCTGCAATTGCTGAAATTTTAAAGAAGCATGAAGCAGACATCCAAGAATATATTAATTTATTCAGTGATCTAGTGAAAGGTAAATTAACTTGACACAAATCTTCAGCTACTCATATTATTACTGGTGATATTATTTATAATCTGTTCTGTAAGGGCAAAATGCAAATTTTAGGATGTCAGTCAGCTCTGTTTATGTATATTTATTGACTTTGAAAGACAAAATAATTTTGGGTACCTAATGATAACCACAAAGTTATTATAATTATTATACACCGAACAAACAGTTCTCTTTAGACAACATGTAATAATTTCTTTTAATGTAATTTTAAATGAATCAACAATTATTTGAAGTATACACAAAACAGATACTGTAAATCAACATTCATTTTAAGAAGAAGATGATCTAAAGTTATTTTATCATTGTATTAATCTGCAAACAGATTAAATATTTTTATAGATCTTGTGATTAATGCATGAACAATCTGAAATGCCAGCTATTGGGACATTACTTACATTTAACAAGAGTGACTTTAACTAGCAATGCAACCATGGGAAGGCCATATAGGAAAAGATTGTATATTCAGTTAAGTGTGTGCTTCAGCAGAGTATTTATGTAAGCAATGCATGTTAAGACATATGAAATAGTTATGGCTTTAGAATCGGATTCTGTTCTAAGTGACACTGTGTTCACTGTCCATAAATAATTACAAACATGTATCTTTTCTATTTATTTTACCACAGTTTTCATTAAAATTCTGTACACAAATTTCATCACAGTCAGATTAAAGCTGTGTAAAAAATTCTGGTCATTTTTATTATTTTGGCAAGGTGAAATATATAAAACAGTTGAAATGGTGAAAGGCAAGGTAATTGAAGAGATAACTGTCTAAATAAAATTTCTTTCTCTTATATAACAATGCCAACTGATGACACTTCAACTGATGAATTCTCTTCATGTGTAGGGTATTAGCTCTTCTCTACCTTTTTTTACCAAGTTTACATATTTCTAATATATTTACAACATATTTTACAAACAGATATTTGTTTGCACAACTATTAATTACTTTGCAGTAATTATTTGCTTCAATTTTGTTGGTGCTTACCTTGAGATATTTTAAGTGAGATATTTAAACTTTAGTTAGATATGTTAGATTTTTTTTCTTAAAATAAAAAAACATAAAAAATATCTTTTGTTTTGGTGTAAATTTGGTATAACAAGCCACTTCTTAATTAATTTATAAATACATTTGTATGGAAAGGACAGATGAAATACACCCAACACTCACCGAAGTTGTAGGGAGGTTTGTGTTGCTGCTGCCCACCTCCCTTCAATTTTGGTGAGTGTTGGGTACATTTCATCTGTCCTTTACATATAAATATTGCCTCGCAGCATTTCTTTCCTTTCATTGTTACCTATATAAATACATTTGTTTTTTTTACAGATGTTGGTGATGTCCTTAGTACTTCTGTTCATCAAATTACTGATGGAGTTGTGGAGTTTGCAAAAGAATTTGCAAAGCAGATAAATGATTTGCCAGTGTTTATTGGAATAAAGGAGCGATATGAGCAGGTAAATAATTGAGAGATTATTTAGAAGGATATTTGGAAAAAGGTTAAGTCTAGAATATTTAATGTCTATATCCGTGGGCTGAATGGTATGTACAAATACACAGTACAACACAAGAAACGTAGTGTCAGCAATCAAAATCTGATTTTAGTTTGAGGGACATATTCGTCTCTGAAATGATACTAATATCTATATTTAAGTTCAAGAAAAGAAGTTGTAACATTCGGTTGTATTTAGAGTTACACACATACATATTAAAAAATTACACACTGTAACTTAGATTGAACTGGTAGTGGTGAGAATTTTAGCTGTAAGATTTTATGTATGGTGTACTTTTAATTGTATAGGGTGAGATGATGCTTCAGATTGGAGGCAAAGATTTCAAGAGATATTGGCAAACGATAGTTGATGACATCGACTGAATATACATAAATAATGGCAGTAATAAAAACTAAGGAGGCTTCAGCCCTCCTTGCCAATATGTTTATGGGACCAGTATTCGTACTGTTTAGGACTTGATTTCAAAATTGTGACCAAACATTTTTTCCTTATTTTTTGTTTTTAAAGTTGTATTAAGAGGAAAACAGGAAATAAACTATGCATTCTTTGACATTCCAATTTATGTTTTAGGTTGTGGAAGGAATTCAACAGTTTATTGTGTCTGATGACCTTAGAAACTTTGTTAAAGAAATAACAGTTGCCATCAAGGATTCCTTGCCTACACCTGAACTACAGAACCTGGCTGATGCTATTCAAGAATACCTGGATAAGGTAATTACCGTATCTCATTATCTAGAATTTAGAATTCTTTCTCTGCTCTAAAGTTATTCCCTACCCAAAAACAGCCCAGTCACTGGTTTTGGGAGGGTCACATTTGAAGAACAACCAATGTACTGGGTTATGTTTTCTTACATCATGTTTGTTAAAGTACACAGTTTCTTGTTTTCTCTTATTTTGTTTATCAATTAAATTATTTAAATCAACTTAAAGTAATTTTTGTTTGTGGTAAATAGTGACTTTTATAATATTCATAAATTTTTGGGTACCAGTATTAAAGTGAATAAGAAAATAATTAATTTTTGTTGGTTTTCATTTTATATCGAAGTAATGATATAAAGTAACAGCAAATCATACTGTTTATTATTATGATGTTCTATAAATGTTTTTATTGGTTTCAGGTTTCTAGGAAGCAAAAAGTTGATAACGAGGCAGAGCTGAAAATTATATATGAAAAGACAGTAGAAGCTTTGAAGTCAATAATTGAGTTAATTCGCAGTGAGCTGACGGGTTCTGAAACACCAAAAGGATTCCTTGGAATAGCGGTAAGATTGTACTCCCAAGAATTAGGATTTTTTTATTAACCTACATTTGATGTTTAGAACTTCTTCTTGTCATAGTTATTGATTTAATACTTTTGTTCAATTCAGTTAGTCACAAAGTTATGAATTTGTGCTAACGGAATTTTTATAACAAATTCCTTTAACAAACTATTAAGTACGTATTATTTTTGTTTCAGATACCAACATCTCTACCAATGTTCTTGCAGTTCCCAAGGCTTGCAACAATCAGGCTGAGTCCTATTTTGTATCTATTTGACAATGGGCTACCTAGTTTATCCGAACTCTACCAAGCCTACAGACCATCCTTGCGTGTACTTGATGAGATACCACCTTACACTGGTATGGCATGGCTACAGTATATTATTTAATTAGACAATCTTTACAGTAATTTTGTGTTATATATTAGGTTTCTTAAAAAATGAAAATTTTGATAGGAATTTGGAAATAAAAATCAGAATCAACTACAACAGATGGTTAAATGTCTTTTAATTTATGAAAAGTAAAATTGCTGAGATTATATTTATGTTTTTCTGCAGCTATCGGCATCCTGCTGGACTCCCATCATATATTTACATTTGATAAAAGGCATCTCACATTCAAAGGAGCATGTTCATACATATTAGCTCAAGATGTGCTGGATGGTAACTTTACGATAGTAGCAAATCTTGAAGGTGGCTCTTTGAAATCTATAATTGTTAGTGACCATGCAACTACAATTGAATTAGCATCAGACAGATCGGTAAGTTCTCATATGACTAACATACAACATAAATGTCTTTAAATTTGTGCTACAATATATATCATCATCATGATCGACAGCATCCGGCCTCTGCTGGGTCTGCCAAGAATGCAGTCCTCTCCATTGCCTTCTTTCCTTCCACTACTGACTATCACAATTCTCTATCTTACGAGCTCATTTTTATTCCCTTAATCTATATGTTCCTTGGTCTTCTCAAGGCCATTTCTTTTCAGATTCCAAATTACAAATTTTCTTTGACCTTGTTTCATCACTCACCTTCTTCATGTGGTCATAAGACTGAACTTGTTCCCTCAGTACTATCTTGCAAAGATTTCTATTCAACTGCTTTCCTCATATACTCATTACAAAACTAGTCCAGTCTAGTTGCTCCAGTTCTATTCCTCTAAATCTCCATCTCAATGACCTAAATTCTGGTAAAATCCCTTTATTTCATTTCTCCTGCTTTGGAACCAAATGTCAGTATTGGAACAAAATAAATTTTGTATGTAATCCCTTTGCATGTATGTGGCATCTGCCTGCTCCATATCAGTCATCCAACATGGGTGTAGAATTCCTGTGCTCTTTTACAATTTTCATTTATTTATCTCCTGTTTCTGCTTTTCTCTTCCACCACTTTTACCAGAATCTTGAATTCATCTGCAACCTTCAATTTACAACCTATGAATTTGACATCACAGTTAGCTCTATCCTCCTTCCTCCAAGTAGTAACTACTACTTCGTTCCCTTTTTCATTACTTTCTGCCATATCTCCAGTTGTTCTTGCACAACTGCCTCACAGCATCCACATATGCAAATTAAAATAAAAAGTAGGATAGGGGAATAACCCATCACTTACCATAGATGACTTCAGGATAGCATCAACACACCAAAATGAATACTCATAAAACACTGTAATTATTGTGAATTTAACCTACCTCAGAAGTAGAACATGGTGTAGACTCAAGTAGTGGCAGAACTAGGAATTTTCCGAGCCAGGGCAAAAGCTGTGAGATTGCCACCCATCTGAAAAGAACATGATTTTGCCACCCGATTATTGTCACTGCCCGAGACAGTAGTAGAGCTTAAAAAGAGGATGCCATGACATAAATTTTGCTCTTAAAACCGATTTTGCCGGCCCACTGAAGTTGCCCTGCCCTCCCTACTTCCCTAGATCCAGCACTTGAATCAAGATGGGTGTTAAAGGCAATTTGTCACTGTTGAGCAGAAAAAATGGTTGGCAGCTGGTTCAAAGGTTAAAAAATTGAGGAAAAAGTACATGAAGTTAGATAAAATGAATTCTAAAGTTTGTAGGTGGTGTGTAGTGTTTAAATGTGTAGCCTAAACACATGAATTAAATTTCCAAACAAATTGTTTATTTACATTACACACAAGGAAAATCATCGAAAAAGTGGCTGTTAACAATCACATTTATCTACAAAAACTTCAAATTATTTTTGTGAAGATCACTTTGTCGTGAGTTTGTACATCATGTTTAATAAGATATGTAGGTTAACTTTTTTGTAGTTAAATTTCTATTGATAAATATATTATGACCAATGAGTTTAGTTTCAGACCAACAGACATGGTAGACACCAATTTTTTTTTCAAATATTAGTGTTGTTTACTAGTATAGGATAATGCTGTGGTGCAGCTCTCAAGTGGTGTTAAGAAAATTCAATGTCAAAGCTCTCAAGTTTTTCCTTGTGTTGATATGGTTTTCTTTGAAGGATTTTTCAAAAATGAGATGAGCACATACTCTGGTGGCAATTTCCATGCAGCTTGTGCTTGACTTGTTTTCAAATTCTCTGATCGAAGACAGACCTCATTTACATTATGAAAATTATTTCCTTAATCAGAAATATCTGGAAGCGAATGGCGAGTATTTTTTAACAACTCTGAAATAGGGCAAGAAAGAAAGAGGTATACTATGAAATGTATATTATTAGCCTACCTTGACACAAATGAAACTTCTGCTTATTTTCTATCAAATATTAATTCTATGATTTTTCTATTTCATTTTTGACCTGCAGTTATTTATAAGACTGCTGAAATATTTATTTCAACAGGAAAGCATTATCTTCCTATGAAATAAATTTATATTACCTCTAAACTGAATGAGGCAAAATTACACCAAAGCAAATATTTACTGACATGAGGCATTCACAATTAAAATACAAAAAATATACTAATGACTTCTTACATGGAATTAAATGTGTTACGAAATAATAGTAAAAAAAAATTTACATGATAGGAACCACATTTCTTCAGCTTACCAACTTGGGACTCTAACTAAGAGATGCCATAATATAAATGTAAGGCTGAACTTTGAGGTCGATTTTCGTTATGTGAATGCTTGTGAGAAACGCCTTAGCATTTCTCCACTTGACATCTTACATATGATAACTGCTATACACCTATAAATATGAGAATGTATTGATGTCTCCTTTCTGTCCAAATGGGTATGAATATTTTGTTGTTACAATTATCAAATGATAAGTAAATTATATGAGTGTCATACAATTGCTTGTATGTCACAAGTACACATGAAACAAATTTGTGTTCCAACAAAATCTGAAAAAAGAATATGAATGTCTGACAGTACATATATACAACTATAAAACAAAGAATAATGGTAAATGAATGTAGAAATGAATTAGAAAAAAATCAGTGTAATTAAAACAACAAAAAATGGTCAATGAGGAAAACTGAACAAACTAAAACCTTAAAACCTGAATAAAATGATGCTTAGATTGTTGAACTACACTATCTATATGGGAGAAAATCTGGTTTCACAAAGGAGTAATGTCATACTCTCTGATTGGTGTTTTGCATCACATGACTAATGGCTGTAATTTTACATTTTTATTTTTGACTCTTATTGAACAAATAAAGTTGATTTTTGGTATCCTTACAACTTACTGCAAAAGTTTCATAGTTTGTTTTTATGGTCATGTACCTTATTGGCCTTTGATATCCACCTTGTTGAGGAAGGGTTATACACATCATAATTACAATATTTAAAGTGTGTTCACATCATTTTTGTGTGTCAGTGCTGACCTGTGACTATGTTAAGTGGCAATTTATTCCCCCATCTTAATTTTTATTTTTGTACTGCCATCCAGCTTCTTTTTTTCCTGCAATGCAATCTGTATATAAATTTATTACATCTTCTTGGTAAACTTTGGATAGATATATTGCTGTAGTGCAGAATGGGAGAGCTGGCTATTGTCTAATATAATTCTAAAGTAAGAAATAATTCGGCAAGTAAACTCATCAACAGATAAAGGCAGAAGGATCATGATGAACATTAACACACTTTAAAATATTTCTGTACAAAAACTTAATGACATGTAGAGATGAGAGACATGGAAAGAGAATAAGATGTGTCCACATTGAGACTCACCACATAACTCTGAGCCTTCATCGGCAGTAAGTGATCAGGGTTCTTTCCCTCTCCTTCATTTTCATTGCCTAAAAGCATTTTATTCTCATTTTTATCCAAACATAATTCCACCAATAGATAAGATTTAATAAGTAACATCAAATGACTCAAAATTGCATTTTGCTTAAAAATACATGAATTGGTATGACCACATATATAAATAATTTGTTTCTTTGTTTTTCAGCTTCTTGTTAATGGAAAACCTACAGAATACCCAGTATATGAAGGAGATTTTAATGCATGGAGAGAATACTACAGAGTAGGAATTGATTCAAAAGCAGGAGTAAAAATAACCTGTGAGATAGGTATTGACTTATGTGTTTTTGAGATAAATGGCTTCTATTTTGGTAAAACGAGGGGTCTTTTTGGTACAATAAACAATGAACCATGGGATGACTTCACCAAACCAGATGGAAAAGTAAGAAAAATTCTGTATTTTTCAAATCCTTATTTTAAATTAAATGATTGGTATTATTTTCCTAAATCTTTTTTACAATGCTCTACATAACTACAAGTATTTTTCAGAATTAAGTGAAGTAAGCGATACTGCTGAAATGCTACAATCGTAGTGAATAATACCTAGTGTTTTAGTACTTTTTATAACTTTAAATTCTATCTTCATAATTTTAAATTTTTTCTAGAATATGTGTTAACTGCTCAGTTGCTCATAAACTGATTTTTCATTACACATAGTACATAATGCCTTATTAAGATTCTCCAGTTCCCTATCATAATTACCAAGCATGATAGGTGAGTGGTAAATTGACTCTCTGGCCTTGCATTCAGGAGGATACAGGTTTGAATCTCTGTCCAGCCATCCAGATTTTGGTTTTCCAAGGTCTTCCCAAATCACTCCTATGAATGCCTGATGGTTCCTTCAAAATTCTGTATCTGAATTCTTACCCATTCATTGTCCACAGTCGATTCCCATCTCAACTTCAATGAGGCGCCAAAAAAGAAAAAAAAAATCAAATTCTTTGAGGGTAACATCAACATCCTACTATTATTACCCCTCACAAATTCTAATTCTAATTTTCTTCAGTGTGTCTAGTAAATTGTTCAGCACCTCCTTCAGTAGTTTATTCCAGTTTGTAACTCCCTTGCCTACAAATAAAAACTTTCCCACATCCTTACACCAGAGATCAAGTGCCAAACTTGTGATCACAGCCACATCTTGACTTCCAATATCCATCTAAGCCTTATTCCGAATATACACGTTACACACTCCCAGCACTATCTTCACCCGCTTCCTGTCCTCTAGTGACCCAGCCCAGCTCCTTTATCATGACAGTTACTCATCGTATCCTGGTGTAATTTAAATAATCAAATCTATCTGCTTTCCTTTGCATGCCCTCTGTGCTATTTGATACCTAATATGTGTGTCCCATACAGTATCACCATATTATAACCCAGTTCTCTGACTTCCCTGATATATCCTCTCATCACCCTTTCCAATAAATGAAGGATTTACTTTGCCATAGAACCAAAGACTATGTGCACAGTATCTACTTTATCACCAATAAATGTCACAAAACTTTAGGCTATCTATTTTATTACTGATAATGTCACAGAATACAAGAAGACAACTTTACTCAATTGCTTACTGGCTTGATGTGCTAGCTCTGTTACAGAACAATTAGAACCAAATACTATGCACATACTACCTACTGTAACATCTGTAAGTGTCACAAAACACTAACGTCGACTGTACTGAGCTGTTTACAAGCTTCGTGACATTCTCTACAAAATGAGTATAACCTATAATGCACACAAACTACCTTGCTGCACCAATGATAAATGAGACAAAACACTAGAAGACTACTTTACTTAATTGCTTACAGCACCAGTTCTCTGCTACTATACTATAAACTGAAATACTACATATACATGACCTTTTGTAGCATTTACGTATAAATACCTCTCTTTGTTATGCAAGTGACTTTGCACAATGTCTGCTTTATTCTGATTATCAATTAAAAAAACCGTTTCAACCCTAAATCTGTAGCTAAAATATTGTTTCTTTCACCGGTAAATACTATTCTATAAATCTATGCTAGTAATATGAAATTAACAACACCTGCTTTACAGTTAGTGTGGCTGTCACCCTTCTAAAATAGTTAAACATTATACTTTTACTTCACTGTATTAATACATTTAATTAGAACACATAAATCACCAGATTGACAATTGCTACACATTATTTAACAGCAATTTTTAGTTACTATTATATAACAAAAACCAGTATTTCACAGTTTAATAGCACCAGTACCTTTCTGAAATAATTAGACCTAACAATTTTACTACAACATATTATGACAACTGATCAAAACACATAAACAGCCAGAAAAACAATAACCACGTTATTTAACATTAATTTGTCTTAGTAAAGTGTGAACAAACATATGTGCTTCTGAACTTTCAACCAGCAGCAGCCTTCTTAAATAATTAAACCAAATACTTAATACACAGTATTACAACAATTAATTTAACAGAACAATAATTTTACACATTATTCAACAATAATTTAGATTAAACCACTGGAGTTATTTCTTGATTTTTAATCTCAAACTCAGTCCCTGTATCAGGACTTGGATTCAAATGAGTAATATTGTGTGTAATGACAATTTAGAAACAAAGAAAGTTTACCTGGAATGTATTGTACAAACTAATAAACCAGAGATGATCCCATAATTCAATCCCTTATCTGCTTTATCAAGATCACTGCCATATAATTGTTAGTTATTCTAATAAATTTTTATTAAGGTTTTTAAGTACTTATTTTATCTCTTCTCATGTTTTTTTTTTTTTTTTTTTTTTTTTGCAGTTAATGTGTTACAAAGAGAACTGAAGTCTGTTTCCATAGTGGCCTTATAAATTTTACACACTTTTCTCTTGTGCTGAATAGCCATGGTGAATTCATTTTATTAATATGCAAATAGGGTTTTAATTTTAATTTTTTTATACTTTATTACAGTGTATCTAGCTATATTTTTAAATAGGCAGTACTTTGATTAATCTTTTTGGTGATAATCCATAAAATATGATATATACCCATAGTTTTTTTCTCTTACAATGTTTCTACTAATGCCTTTAGCTATCCAGTAGTATATCAATCAGCACAAATGCAAAATATTAACAACACATAATTTTGTACTTAGGTTGCAACAAAGGCAAATGAGTTTGGAAATTCATGGAAAGTGAATACTCAGTGTGGAGATGTGAATGCAGAAGATCACCATGAGCATAATATCAAAATTGAAGAATGTGATGAATTGTTCGCAAACTCTTTATTGAGGTAAATAGAACATTAATATAAGATAGTTTGGATGGCAGAGGGGTGGAATTGTCCAGGTTTGAACAAATGTACTATTTTGTCTCTCTCTTTTAAATTTTTGAGGTCATGGAAGTTGATTGAATTGGTATATTACTCTTGCATGCCTTCACAACTTTCTGTGAGAATACTTTCAACATCTTTGGAGTGGTTAGCTTGTTATGTGATACCACATATACTATGTTTATAAAGTACATTAACATCATCATATTTAACTGGGAGGCAGTTTATTTTTATTAAAAAATGCTTTATGTGTTGGATTAAATAAATGACCGCAACAGATGAATGTTAGGGTTGTAATTAATGAAATAATCATATTAAGATGAATTAGTTAAGGAGAAAAACTAGAAAAGGAAAGACTTAAATGCCTGAAAGTATCACAGACAATTATAAAGACTATAATATTAGAATTAGTTACTACAATAATATCTTAACACAGACTAATATTATCATAATTTTTTCTTTTCAGATTAATAATTTGATTTTACAAAATTTTTGTTAGTAGCAAAAATAGTGGCAAAAATTAATACACAATGTTATTTTTGTATCTAACCACTTTAAAGTTTATGACACTTCTGAATTTAACCCTGCACTGGTCGTGTGGATTACATATGTAGTCCACTCAAGCCATTTCTAATGGGACTTTTCAGAGCGTGACTACTGCAGGGTTAAATAACAATACTTAGAGGAATATGAAATACTCTCTACACATACATAAAATACTTCTTGTTATTTATATAAACACATTATTACAACTAATCAATTTTTTACAGTGAAAATTTCTTTGCTGTAATATCATATAAAGCAATATTATTTATTTCCTTATTTCATTTTAAATGTATGGAATATTATGGTTAAATTATTATTGAGAGTATTATTATTATTATTATTATTATTATTATTATTATTATTATTATTATTGCAGCTATATCGATCCTTTTTTCAGGATGTAGCCTCTTTAAGCCTAATGAGCTATATATTAGAATTTAATTCTACATAGTGTTGCTGTAGTTCTTTCCAGGCCGATCGATCCTGAGCCGCCCTCTTCCAGTTCACGCCTGTAACTCGACGTATATCCTTATCCCAGCGATCCGGGGGTCTTCCTCTTGCTCTTGCTCTTTTGAGAGTATAGCACTCATAATTTGCTGCAGACATGATATGGCTCATTCATATTTGGTAGACAGTAGGAAACAAGTTATCAGATCAACTTTTTCTTGAGGCACGGATTACGCCAATCAACCCTTTCTGGCATCATGTTTTACCATCAGCTGCAGGGGATGTGCACAATCCCCCTTTTCCTCTGGGCTGATATTGAAGAGCACATTTTTGAAATATATTGTTTTCCATTCTTTCTAGATGTTCTGTCCACCTCTGTTTGTACCTGGATTTTATTGTGTGGATTCTAGATATTTGTAGTGCTCATCTAATAATGATACGTATTGTCCTGAAGTGATCAGCCCTTATCCTTATTTCAGCCACTTCCACTCTTCTACTCTTCTATCATCTTGTTTGGTTGTCACCCGTTTCACTACCATACAACAAAACTGGTATAGCAGTTGGGTTTCTTTCTAAGCTTTCTTGACGATTTTTTGTTATTGAGCCATATACTGCTTGAAATCTATTTAAATTCTTTTTAATATCAGGTTCCCCATCTGCATTCAATTTATATGCCAGGTAAGTGAAACGTTACACTTGTTCAAGAATTATATCCCCCATTACAATTTTTGAGCATACAATATGTTCTTCTTTAGATTCTATAACCATTGTTTTTAGGCATATATTTTCAATTGTCATCTTTACTTATTTGGTGAGCAGGCACACATATCATTGGAATTTGTCTTCAGACTATCACTAATTTGAATTTCAGACCTCTGTTTCCATTTTCTTAAAAGATCATCTACAAAAATATTAAAACGTGCAGGTTATAAACTACACCTTTATTTTACCCTTTGGTTAATATAAAATATCTCCAGGTTTTTATTTCCTGTGTCAATATTAGTGCTTGTATTGATAAGAGACCTCACACTAATTTTATTATATGTAGGGGGAAAGAAAGATCTCTGATTGAAGACCTGCCATTATACATTCATGTCAGAGCAATAAAATGACTTTTCCATATCTAAGAAGTGTAAATGCATCTCCAAATTAAATTCTCTTCATTTTCTGTTATTCATTTTAACTAATGTATCAGCTTTCTGGCCTCAAACCATTTTTTTTCACCTAAGAAATTGAATCAGCAATTTGCTTAAGATGAATTGTTATTATTTTGGATTAGATTTTGTACCCACTATTCAGAATAATAATTCCTCTATAGCTGGTCACATTTTCTGTCTATTCCATTCAGCTGGCACTATCTTTCCTTTCCAGTATGTATTAATCATCTGATGAAATATGTATTCAAGGACAGCTCCCATTTATTTAAACAAGTCTGTGTTCAGACCATCTGGAGCTACTGCTTTCCTATTCAAGAGACCAAAGGATTGCTTTAATTCCTTTTGGAAAAATTTCATGTATTCTTTTGGAGGATCCTTCTGCAATACATACTTGATGATCTACTTCTCTATTGGAGCACCATAAGCTTTTTTAGTAGTTTATCTATTGCTGATCTTCAATTATATTAATTATAATATTGTATTTTTCTTCTCTGTTATACATTTTAGTATTTTGTAGATCACAGTCCCCTGGTTAAAAATGCCGGTTTCTATTTGACTGAAGAATTTTTCCAATGTTCTTAATGGACCTGAGGCACCACATATCTTACTTGTGCCTTCTTTGTATAAAAAAGTAATATTTCTTTAGCTCCAGTTCTAATTATATGCTTTGTATGGTATATATGAGCTAAAATATTGCAGCAAAACAGGTAATATACATACAGTATATTTAACCCCCACAAAAACTAATTACTTTTACATCATGAATGTTAATAAAAGTTAGTAATGCTAATAATCACAATTCATTTCATATTATAAAAAATCTTTCAGTTTTCTATGAGTTATTATATTGGTTTATTCATGTTTCGGAACATATCAACTTGGTGTGTCACTTGTGCACTTGCTCATTTCTTACATTTGACCTGCAGTAATCAGCTAGTATTATCTCTTCTCCATCACTGAGATGTCCCAGCGAAACCTTTCACCTTGTTCATCATTTATATCTCCTTAGTTGTCAGGGAAGAAATCAAGATGATATGAGAAACAAGGCTTTCCCAGCGTATCTTTGATATGAAATCTTCACAGGTTTTCCGCCGGATGATATTATCAAAAGACAAGAACAGACACAGAATGGAAATGGGCATTGTAATCACCCAATCAGAAGACGATACGATCCTGGCCCGCTACGGATCTGCGATCCAGTGCAGTTCTAGTTGTTCTCTTAAGTACAATGGACCTGATGATGGCGGCAGAGCAGGCCGCCGAAAGCTTGTCTTTTGATAATATCATCTGGCGTAAAACCTGTGAAGATTTTGTATCTTATATAATCGAGGTGATTCTAGAGAAAGTGCACCATAACTGTTTATTTTTCTGTTAGCTCATTATATTTTGAACACAGTTTTCTGATTCTTTTTTACCTTAAAATCCCCTAACATCCCTTTCAAAAGCCTCCCAAGCAGCTTTCTCATTGATGTTGAGTGCCTTTTCGAAGATACTGTCTGTCAGAAAATTTCCGATCTAGGAAGCTTGATGCCTAAGTAATGAAAATTTGCTATCCGTATTAGTTGTTTAGTAAGCCATTTCACCAAAAACATAGCAAATGTTGTCAAGAACAATAACACATTTGAATGGCATTTTGAAGGGAATAGGTCCCACAATTTGAGCAAAGAAAGAAAACATCTCATCCACAAAATAACCATACCATGCAGATGGATGGAAACAAACTTCAAGTAACAATACTAATGCTCTCATACAGTTTATCCAACAGCAAAAATAAAATTTCTCTGTATTTTACTAATATCCTCACAGGCATCCTAGAAATACAAGATCTCGAAATTAAGAGCTAACCATATATTTTAAAGGCTGAATAAATGTTTTGTAAGTCAAGTTTAATAGCAAATCAGGCAGGAAACATACTTTTGCTTAATATTGTCACCATTGCTACTGCAGAAATTTCATGTACAACTATTGTGCCTATTAAGGTGTTACCGTTAAGCATTTTATGGGTTTAGAATATCACAGTTATATTTACATGTTTAATCTCTATTTCTTGTCATATTTAGGCTCTTTGTTTATAATTGATATGACGTTCCAAGCACACCGGTAAGATTTCTGAAATACCAAATCACTTGTTGTTTCTTACAGTCAATATTTGTCATTTATTTTGAGACTACTTCCGAGGCTTTTCTGTGCTTACGAATCATAGTTTGGTTTTTACTTGAGAGAAGGATGAGCCCTCTGCAAAACCCTCAACCTTGAGCACTGTGGACACTTTGTCAGGCTACCTGCTGGTTGGGGGTTACCAATGCACAGCTGATTGCATGAAGCTCTTGCTGTTACTGGTACAGTTTATACTACTTGAATTGGATCCATTAGTAGCAGGTTTTCTTGAAAATCTCTTGCTAAGCTATTAATTTAACCTGTAACAGCTAACAGGTGGTAGGTTGCACAGTCAAATGAAAAAATCACTTCATCGAAAAATTTATATTCTGAAAACTTTTGTACCTTAACTGGTGTCAGCTGTTAGTCTAAGGAAAGGCATCTGACATACACATCTGTTAATGAGGACAGCAGTTAGATCCAACTAAGTCATTTAAGTCCACAACTTTGATAATGCTTTCACATCTTCCCTAAAGTTGGTAAAACCCTAAGAAAAACCCTTCAGTTCACAACAATATTTGATATAGTTCACTATCTACTGCCAAATTTTAGACGATGTTATTGCCTGGTATAAAAATTTGATAAGTCCCAAACACAACGGCCAAATTGTATAACCCACATGTTGACTATAGATGTGTTCTTGCAGAGGCATGACACGCCAGTCCTATATCGACCAAGTACTGCTGGAAACTGTCTCCGCAAAGCAATAGGGGTTTGCTATTTATAGCCTTGGTTAATCTTTAGCTGATGTGTTCCAGAAGAAAGGGGTATTCCTGAGGGGAAATACTATTCCCTTGTGAAATACAAAAATCACTTCTTCTCATGGTACACTATTTTTACTCGAATTTTTCGAAAACTTTTATATTTTATTTATTTTGATTTATTCCCAATCTTTTAAGTAATTACATTTTTTTTGTAATTATCCTCGTTTAAGAGGTATTAATTCCTAAAAGTCACATATGGTGATGTCATCAAGTTTAAATACTAAAATTTCGTTTTTCTTCCTTTAAATCTCTAATTACCTTCAACTGCTATATTATTATTATTGAATGAATTTTTTTTCTCATTTAAGCCTACTTTTATCTTCCCAACTCTTTTATTTAGAAAGTTAAAATTCTTTGCCTTACTAAAAACATATTTGGAAATTACTTATCTACTCCAGTTTTATTCAGGGTGCACCTAGCTAAGTTGAAATTTGGAATAACTCTTTTTATTTATCAACAATTTTAAATTTTGTACCTTTTCTTTTGTTTGCCCCATGAAAATGTCAAAATACTACTTCTAATTGAAACAATTCTTTATAAAAAGTTCTTAGCCTATACACGTTACACACCAATTTGGCCGTAATTTTATGCTTCATTAGTATGCATGGAGGCAACAAACGGGGTTCACATAAAATTTTTAATTTGAGCTTTTCGGTTTCTTTCTGCAAATGTTTAGAATTTGAGCCGAAAAGTGCTTTATTGTTAAGAAACTTATTATAAAAATTATTTTCTGTATGAAACAGTTTATGCATGATAATAGATATACAACATGGTTATGTTCTGAACTGAATAGTGCTTTACTAATAAAAAAATAATTATAAAAGTTATTTCTTTGAAAAAATATGTTTATATCTTCTTGAGATGGAGTATAATACGATATCACTTTAACACCATTAATGATATTCCAAATACTTCTGAAAAATCATAATTCCAAAGGATAATTTCTACAGACATTTTTCTCAGATACATACAAATAGTAGTTAGTCGGTTCAGTGGATATTCTTACACCAAAAGTTGCTTCTAAACAAATCCCACAAAATAATAAATCAGAATTCATGAATAAAGTTTGATAAAAATTTGTTTTGGTTTTTCCAGCACATATATCTAGGTTATTTAAATCGTAATGGTCTTGGGATGGTGACATTACATTAGGTAAAAAATTGGCATTACTAGGTATATGCGTTAGTGTCATTATTTCTATGGAATTATTATCAAATTTTTCAATGATATTTTTATGCCAACACTTGATACAAACTACTTTATACAATATGGGTTGTTTAACAAATTTACTATGTCTGTTAAAGTACCAATGAGGTTGGTTTATTTGAACTAATCTATAATTTGTTACCATGAGATTAATATTTATTGCTAAATTATTAGACATGTAAGTATTGATCATAGACATAGGAATTAACTCAAAACTATTAAATGGTCATAGCGTTTAAAAGGATCAACCCAATCAAACTTATACTTAAACTCTTGATGAACTGGAAACTGTTTAAAAGTATTCTCAGAATTTAATTTTACATTCAAGTTTGTTAAACATGATGGCCAGTGCAGAGAATTGTCAATATCTCTAAACCTCTTTGAAATATAACTCATTTTTGCCATCCGATTAGTTCTAATTACAGAATTCTTATCTGAATTCAAAGTATCAGTAATTGCAGAACATAACTCACTATTGTCACCGCTTATTCTAGTGTGACCATTAAATAGAGTTTCAAATATACTCAACTCACGTAAAGGTACAATATACTCTTCATCAGAACTATCAGTTGCTAATAAAGCCATTACAATTTACCTTGGTTTACTATACAGTTTTATAACACAAGTACCAAACTACACTCAAAAGACTGTTTGTCAGAGTGCTTCTGTTCTGTTTGGATTCTGCTTGTAACTACACTGAACTGGCTAGGAATCGCTAGCTACTTATATACCCATGTCTAGCTCACCTTCCTGCATAATGTCTGTCTAGCTTTCACTGGTTACTTGCCCTGGCCTCCTGCCACCGGCCACGCCCCCCGACTGGCTGACCTTTCCGTGCGCTTTCTGGCGCATGGTTTAAATAAGATAATAGATATATAACATCTTCTGTCAGGTGTTACGATACATTAGCTGAAATGCCACAGTTTTACACTTTAGTTGGAGTACATTGCACAGGGGCTACATGGTTTCAGCCTTGATAGTTGTGGTAATACAGTTGGCTGGCAGAGCTACTATGAGGTTACAGAGGCATTTCCCATTTCATGTCCTGAATCTTCTCACATAAAACAGGATGCTTGAGGCCATGCCAATGTTTGCATACAATTAAGTTTATTTATAACTATTAATATTTTGAGGACAACTGAAGAACAGACAGTACAGACTAATGAAAAACAGAGTACTCACCTACATGTTACTTCTGAAATAACCAATCGTGGAGGTTGGCAATAGCGCTCAGCCCTAGCATTCAGGAGGACACAGATTCAAGGTTTTTTACATAGTTTCCTGAAATCTGTCAAGGTGAATGCCTAGTTGATTACCTCAAAAAGGCCATGGCTGAATTCTTTCCTGTTCCTTGCCACTAGTCCTTTCCCAACTCTAATGACTATATGTCAATGAGGCACGAAGTAAAAAATATAAAATTAAAACCACACTTCTGAAATTTCGGGTTTAGATAATTTATCAACAGTTACTTAGCTCACACACAGCACAGTAATGTATAGCAGTCATACTGGTGCCCATTTGATAATTGATGGCTTAGCATAGATATTTTCAGAATCACATTTTATGGTGTATGCTATGTACTGTAGTGATAGATGCTTTCCTTCTCCTTAACATGATTTTTCTGTGTGATATCTTGTACATTATTTGTGATCAGAAAAATAATATTTGCATTTTTCTCTTTATTACTTACAGTGTGGGTTCTTTCTTTGTTGACCAAGAACCTTATAAGGAGGCATGTAGACATATTGCACATGAGGCTGGAACAAAAGAGGAAAAGAAGAAAGCTGCCTGCAAGGCTGCTGCAGCATATGTGAGGGCTTCTAGTCTCGAAAATGTTTTCCTTAATTTGCCAGCTGAGTGTAGTAAGTGGACCTGTAACTTTTTGTATCAGTTAAATGAATAATGATGCTAAGTACAGGGTGTCCAGAAAAGGACTCCCTGATTTCAAAATTAAATATCTCGAAAACAAAGATCGATAGAGGAATGCAGTAAACGGTGTGTTTATTGTGACAGCTGTAAGAAGTGTATACAGCAGTGTGAAATAATAGTTACAAAAGCTGCTAACAGATGGCACTGTAATCGCCATACGTAATGCCTAAATAGTGATCCGAAGCTCAGGGCGATCAGTTCCACCATTGAAACGTGCCAATGGTGAACATTTTGAAAACATTGTGATGTGATTGTTTGCAAAGATTGTTTTCATACGATTATTTCACTTATGTATGCTGATATGAGCGTACAGCGCCATCTGTTAGCAGCTTTTGTAACTATTATTTCACACTGTTGTATACACTTCTTACAGCTGTCACAATAAACATACCGTTTACTTCATTCCTCTATCGATCTTTGTTTTCGAGATATTTAATTTTGAAATCAGGAAGTCCTTTTCTGGACACCCTGTAAATGGGAAAAAAAACAATAGCTATAAAGATATGTTTAGTACAGATTGCCCTTCAGAAATGCACAGTGGATGTGTCCATCTACCATCATCCCCTATGGCAAGAGATAGTTCACTTTTTTGCCATGTAAAAATCTGTTGGTAACACGGCAACAGGAAACTCTCATAGCTGGCAATTTTAGTATTTTGTTACAAAACGCCATATGTCGTTTATGATGTGTTCTCAAAAAGTAATTGGAATTTTGAATTTTCGCAGGTTGTATTAGTCCAATTGGCATGACTTTTCCATTGTTGTGTTGGCATACATGTTTTAAAAGTATCTATTCATTCTGAGGTATATTGGGCCTTTAGTCTCTTGACAGCTATTAAAAGGATAACACATATTTTGATTGTATAAATCTCAGATCAGAGAATTAGCATTAAATTTTGCTTTATAAAAATGGAATTAAGTGCAACAAAGTTTTAAAAATGTTAAATATTGTTTTGGTGAATCTACTGTGAGTAAAACAAGGGTTTAAAAATGGTATAAACGTTTTCAAGATGGCTGTGAAGACGTTGGAGATTATAAGCATACGGGTCATCCTAGCACATCAATAACCAATGAAATATGGAAAAAGTTAAAGAAATGATTATGAACGATCACCGAATCAGAATTAAAGAAGTTGTTGATGATATTGGATCATGCCATGAAATTTTTTCATCTGTTTTGGGTATGAAACGTGTTGCAGCAAAATTTGTTCAAATTTGTTCCAAAAGTGTTGAGTTTCGAACAGAAACAGTGGCAAATGGAAGTTGCTCAGGAATTGCTAAATGAGGTCAACAATGATGCAGAACTATTGAAACATGTCTTACCAGGTAAAAAAAAAAAAACATGGGTTTATGGGTATAATGTTAAAACTAAGTCTCAATCATCCCAGTGGAGGCATTCTGGCTCACCAAGGCTGAAAATAGTTTGACAAGATCGATCAAATGTGAAGTTTATGCTCAATGTATTTGATTTTAATGGCAGAGTGCACCAAGAGAACTTGTCACAAGGTCAAACAACCAATAAGGAACAGTACCTTCAAGTTAAATGTCATTTCAATGAAGCAGTCAGAAGTAAGTGCCTAGGATTGTGGAAAAACAATTCATGGTTTTTGGATCACAATAATGCACCTGCTCACAAATTGTTGCTTGTTGATGAATTTTGGGCAAAAAATAAAATAAAATTTAAAAAACACACACACACTGTAATATTGCCCCAACCTCCATATATGACAGACATGTCCCCATGTGACTTTTTTCTGTTCCCAAAAATAAAGAGAACCTTGATGTGTTGTCGTTTTACAAGCATAGAGGATATGAAAAGTGCATCACTGAAAGAACTTAAAGCTATCACAAAGATCTAGTTCCAGAAGTGTTTTGTGGATTGAAAGAAGTCCTGGAATAAGTGTATGATATCTAATGGGGACTATTTTGAAGGGTAAAATATCGATGTAGATGAATAAAAAAAATTAATCAAATATTCCACTTACTTTTTTCGGGGATCGCACTGCTTTGATTGATGGATTAGTACCGATGTTTCAGCGCCCAAGCTGGTGCCTTCTTCAGGGTTTCCAGAATCGAAATATCACTTGTGATATTTCGATTCTGGAAACCCTGATGAAGGCACCAGGTTGGGTGCCGAAACGTCGGTACTAATCCATCAAGCAAAGTAGTGCGATCCCCAAAAAAAGTAAGTAGAATATTTGATTAATATGACGCCTGCTAAAAGCGTTAAATGTTGAATAAAAAAAAATATTTAAAAAAATAGAAAATTTACATTATTTTTTTGAACACATCTTTTATTTGCTGCTAGGACAAATAAACAGATTTTTAGTTTGATATGAGATCCAGAAAACCTACTTTTTTAATTCAATAAGCTGTAAGTCTCTCACTATATAACGATAACATGTGTTTACATATCCTCAATGAACAGTTATAAGAAATATTATATTTTCAGTTTTTTCACCTAGGAATATTGTATATATTGTTGTATAACCAAAATAATTTCATTTCTTCTCCATTAATTTTAGATCACTGTTCAGATTCTGGAGGAAGCCTTGTTGATATTGGGCAGACATTCTCAGTGAAGATTCCACAAAAATCAGCTGATGTACTTATTCTACTGGAACAAGTCACTGGCAATGCTGAAACAATAAAAGATTTTGTTAGTCCTATTGCCACACAGCTAACAAATGAACTGCGCACTAGAGGAATCAGGTTAGCACTGTTATTAAAACAGGTTCCCTTGTATCATTAGATTGTTAAAAGGAAAAACAAATAATAAGAAGGGGCAAATAACTTTGTCAAATCTTGATTTTGAACAACAACAATAGTAAAGAGCTCAGTGGACACTCAGTGCATTACAGCAGCTGCTATATGATCAAATTGTGCTATCTGATGATTATTTGTGGGTGATTTTCTAAAGTGATTGTATGCAAATTCTGGCATGATCCTTTAATTCTGCCTAAAAAAGATTATTAACTAATTTAAAAAAACTATCACAAGCTTACAGATTTCTTAGTCATATGACAACTTTCACATCTGCCCAAATGTAAAAATCTCTGTAGTGACACTGTCATTAGTAAATTATAAAACCTATTAGCAAACATTCTGGTAAATATAATGACAATGCTTTCAAAAACACTAACTTTGATGCTGAGCCAATTCTTTTATAACCACACCATTTTTCAAATGAAACTAACAAAAAGCTTTCAGTTATAAACATTCATCTTGATATGGAGTACTGGAAAGATAAAATGTCATTCTAATCACTTTTCACATTCAGAACACCAATTCTTACATATTCTTGACAGATTCTGATTTGCAATATTGCAAATATTACATCAGGAAGAAACTTGACTGAAATTTGTTTACAATGCTTAACACAGAACTAAATTGTGTTTTTTTTTTTTTTTTTTTTTTTTTTTTCCAGTGATGTTAGAATTTCATTAATGGGCTATGGAGGATCAGGTCAAGAATGGCCCCAGCACTATACAAGCTCAGGAGGAAAACTAATATATGATGGAAAACCAAAGAATATTAAACTATATCAACGAAACGAATTTGGAAAAATGCCAGATGATATCTTTGACTTAATTGAATGGGTGATAGATGCTGATGAAATGTTCACTCATTTCATGAGAACAGTGAAGGAGATAGCAACATATCCTTTCAGACCTAGTGCAGCTAAAGCAATCATAGCTGTTACAGATTCATCTTGCCCAAGTATACCACTCCTTAAACTGGTAAGTAATCTAAACATATAATAAAACTGTAACTTGGAATACACCTGTACATGTATCATATATATTTTTTTTAAACTTATTTGTAGTACTATTAATAATCAATAGAGAAGGAATCATTGTCAGTCTGCAAGATGGGATAAACAGGAGTCACACAAAATTTATTGATGGGGTTTTGATTAATGTACAGCACCTGGTACCAAGATTAAAGTAGGGTATATTTCATTTTGATATGGTGTCTAAAAGCTGAGAATCTGACAAAATATTCTAAATTTTTCATTGAACGTGAATTATTCAAAACTACTGGTCAGAATTTGATGAGGTTTTGATTAATTTACAGCACCTGATACCACGATTTAAGTAGAGTATGTTTCATTTTAATATGGTGCCGAAAAGCTGAGAAATTCGGCAAGTTAATGTAAATTTCTGTTGAATATGATTCACACAAAAAACTACTGGTCAAGATTTTGTTGGTGTTTTATAAAGAACAATCAGTTGTCTTACTGGTAAAATATGGTATGTTTCATCTTCATGTAATGTCAAAATATAGAGAAATTTAACAAATTAATATCAATAGTTTGTTGAACGTGATCCTCCCAAAAACCTTTTTAGACGTAGATGAGGTTTCATTTAATTTACAGTCCGTGGTCTCAGGGATAAGCTAAAGTATGTTTATTATGATTTGAAGTAGGAAAGTTGAGAAATGTAACACAGTAGTATCACTTTTTTGTCAAACGTGATTCATATAGAAAATACTGGTCGGACTTAATTGAGTTTCATTTAATGTACAGCCTATAGTCTTGAGGGTGAAATTATGTTTCATTTTGATGTGACATTTTAAAACTGAGGAATTTAAGAAAATTTTTGTTGAACCTGATCAACATAAAAACTGCTGGTTTGATTTTGATGGGGTTTTGATTAATGCATAGTCCGTGGTCTCAGGAGTAACAAAAGAAATGTTAAGACATCAAAAATCTAAGTAATTAGATTGAAAGTGTCTACAAAATAATACCCATTTAAAGCTAAGATACTTCTTGCTTTCGAAATGTTTATTGTGATTTCAGCGAATCAGTGGTGTTGTGTTATTTGGAGGAATTAATTTACAGTTTGTTGTAGAGACCCTTCATGCAAAAATAACTTGTGTTTGTTGAGTCGCAGGTAACATTCTTCATGTAGCACTTGACGACGTTAGTTTAAGAGAAAGGTCTCTACATTAATAGTCCATGCGAATGAAGGCGTGGGTAACAGCTAGCTCTGAATTTGTCCGTAGTCATCAAGAATAATTTTACTTTTATCTCCTTCAAAATAAGGACAAATATGTAAATATTAATTCACTTATTTTCATTCCCTAAAAGCATTTATGTTCTCATTATTATGATAATTGTTTTTCCTCAGTGATTCATTGCTTTTTTTTACACTATTAGTCCTTGATTATGATTTTGATACTACATTTGTGATTGCATTCTTAGATAATTTTATTTTATAGATACAATCAAGTTTTAAACTTGTCAGTTATGAATATAAAATCTGTAGTATCAGTGATTTTCAAATTTGTTAGACAGCTGAAATTAATTTGGAAATTAATACTCTATTAGTGTTCTGTGGCCATAAAGTAATGGCAACATGAAGAGTGGCTTGTATGCATTTAGGAAAAGTGAGTGTGTGAAATTTATATAAAAATAGTGTAGTAAGAGTGTTTCTGTTGGTATAATTGGGAAGGAAAGTGCACTCAGAAAATAGGATATATATTTACTGACAACAAACCAAATTGCATTTAATATTTCCCTCTATATTACATTCCAAATGTGTGACTATAGTTGCTATTGCTTTTTATACAATACACTCATCCCCATGCATTCATTAATAATATTGTATTTGTGAATATTTGCAGCTTCCAATATTTAAAATCAGCAATATGATAGGAAATCCAGGAATAATATTACATCGTGTTGCACCTCTTGAGAACCTCGAGAATAAGAATGTTATTGGTAAGTGACTAATTTACTTTAATGATAAGCTTTATCAATTTTCCTTGCTTTTAGTAACTGATAATTATCAAAATTACTTTAATTCTTTGCAGAAATTAGTAAAAAAATGTCAAACTACTTGGAATTCATCTGAGCAGTAAGTTCTAGTAGAATTGTAGATCTTTCTTCATTCAACAACATTATAAATTACCTTGCTTGTTCATGGTTCATTCATTGATATACACAAATTAACATTAAAAAGTAGTACAATTTATGGAGTAATAAAAGTGAACTAGATACAAACACCTCACTGATGATTATGTTAGATTAAGTAAAACCAAACAAATTTTTAAGCATGTAGGACTAAATTTTTTAAACAAACTATCCACAGAAGCCAGGCATTTAAGCATAGGTGCAGCCATGGTAGGGCAGGATAAGACACTTTGCCGACCCAGGCTCCTACCTCATGTAGTCAAATGAAAAATATATTAAAATAAAAATCGTCAATTCTAGTATTTAATTTACGATTTGAATTTAGCACAAGGCACATAAGTTCAATGAATCAATCTCACATAATGTCACACAGCATCTTATCATTCTGTCTAGATCTGATATGCATAATGATATAGTTTAATGCATCAGTTGTTTGTTTAGTATGAACTCGTCTAAAAAAACTGAAATTTTATATATAATGTTGATGAACATCTTCAAGTTAAGATGCTCTACAACATAAAATGAAAGTCAAATACAGCTGGCTGGTGAATATTGCTCCTTTACTGGCATGTTCCAAGAAATGTGCATGTTTTCCATTTACTGTGACACATTTCAACTCACTCTTGTGCAAGGTGTTTTATGTTTGTTCTTGGTCAGGCCTTTTACAAGCCACAAAACACCACAAATTTGGAAACACTCATACGCAATCTCAGTCACATAAAGCAGCAGTCTCAGCAACAAGATATTTCGTTGAAAAATTGCCTGTCGATATACAGCTGATTTCTGGCTGCCAAAAAGAAATAGAAGATAACAAGATAGTTGTAGCATCAATAATGTCTAAAGTGTTGTTCTATGGTACACATTACTTACATTTCAGGAACAAGCAACAACATGAAGGTATTCTTGCATAATTGATTAAACTCAAAATTGAGGCTGGTGTCAAAATTTTGAAAGATTGCATAGAAAATTGTGCAAAAAGACCCACCTAAATGTCACCATAAATTCAGAGTGAGATTATTGGCCCACGTGGAGATGTCATTAGAGATGACATTCACAATGAAGTAAAGAATACAGAGATGTCTATAGTATCCTGGCAGATGTGAGCAGTGACATATTAGCGAAAGAGCAACATTCCATTGGTGTTGGATTTTTTGAAAAACAGAAGATGATGGTTTTAGAAGATTTTTGGGTTTTTTTAATTGGAAATTTTGTAGATACCACAGATTTTAAACCAGAAAAGTGGGTCAGACAAGAATACAATGAGTTTTCCACAATAGCAGGAAAGAATGGTAGTGTTCATAAAATAACTTAACTTAGTCCACAACCCGAAGGTTGGTTGGATCCTCCCAAAGGACGCATACTAAGCCATTGTGTCACAGGTAGGAGGGCTAGTTCCTTTCCTCTGGGAACTACAGTTTAATGTGCATAGCTCATATGATTAAACACAACTCTCAAAATTCCTGCGCCTGCCTGGATTCGAACCCGGGACCGAAACAGCGAACATTTTGAAAGCAAGCACCTTAACCACTGAGCTACCAGACCACTTTGTTCATAAAATAATATGAGAAAAATGTCCATGGTTTTCCAAAATTACTCCAGGTGAATACTGGGATGGTTCTTTCATGAAGCCATGGACGAATTACTTCCCATACCTTGCTCCAATTCCTTCCCTACCAGTAATGATCTTGACATCAGTTGAGCACAAAGACATAAGGGGAAAAAAAAGAGAGAGAGAGAAATTTATATGAGGCCACTGTATTTCACTTGTAAGAAGCTTGCAGTGGAGTGAGTGCAAAACTTCAGTCCTAGCAATGACTGTGGATATTTTCAGTTCTAGCCTTGCAAATATTAGTTTTAAAAAAATCCCAAACTAAGAAAGGTATTCAGAAATAAAAGTCACAAGTCTATTACTGGTAGATATACATTATATTCTTGGAAAATTTTGCAACGTCACAAACTGAAATGGCATCAGACAAATTTACTGAAGATAGAATCGCAGATTTGACTAACACATTTGAGCCAGACCAACCTCATGACCCCTTGCTAACTTTCTAGCTACATGAGGTGTTTAATTTTCTGCACACGCTCTCCTAAAAGTTAATCATGTCTGCCCAAAAACATCATCTGCCACGCCACGCGCTTAGTTTACACCACCGCTCTAGATAGTGCTGCGCTTACTGCATCTGGAAGACTGAGAACAATGAAAATTCTGGGTGGATATATATACTAATAGGCAGTGGGAAACTACAATACTTCCACTTCACAAAAGAATCTTCAGATAACTGATCAGATTCGTATCAGCTATTTTGACCTTGACAGTTAAAAATGTTTCTAACGTTTTGAAAGTTTGGGAACAGTAAGATTTTATAAAAAGCATAAAATATCATCCTTGTGAAAAATTCTGTAACTTTAATAGTTTCGTCATAAAAAATCATTTTAATGAGATTACCAAGATCTTTTAATAACTTCTGTAATTCTGCAACTACTAAACTGAAACAACTTGTACTTTAATCTTAATTATCTGCTCTTTTATCTGATATCAAATAAAGCATGTTTACTATTAAATAAAACTCTCAAACCAAAAAAATAAAATCTGATGAATTATTATTTCCTGAGTTATCAAAGCTATGAACTTGAAAGCAGTTTCAAACAAACCTACATATTGAAAAATGGTCACTGTGTAAATCTTAAGTCTCTAGCTGTTTTCTACGATTTACTGTGAATTATTGAAAATATCGCTCCAGGCGAAAACTTACTGGCCGAGCCATTTTAACCAAGCGTCGTTGGCGCCAAAACTTATTATTTACTTTATCACAATTCAGTGCCTTAGTAAACTCAAGTGAAACTTATTTGGAATCCTTTGTGTTTAATTAAACTTTACTTTGAACACAATTTCTATCCCATAAATTTCTGTATATGACCTTAATGTTTAACTTTTTCCTCGAACATGTGTCTGCTTTTACCATATAATATTTAAAAACGATTTTTAGACTACATGTAACTTTCCAACTTGTTTCAACTGAAATTACATTATTTTCTCTCTATCGAGTGAGGTGGTGTAATGGCTAGCATTCTGGCCTCACATTCGGGAGGACGGCGGTTCGAATCCCCATCCAGGCATCCAGATTTGGGTTTTCCATGGTTTCCCGAATCACTCCAGGCAACTGCCGGGATGCTTCCTTCAAAAGGCCATGGCCGAATTCCTTCCCATTCCTTGCCCCCCATCCTTTCCTGTCTCTAAAGATCTTGCTGTTAAGAGATGTTAAGCAGTTACAAAAAAAAAAAAAAAAATATTCTCTCTACAATTTGACTTCTTATATTTATCCTGACATCTGAATTTTTCGATTTCAAAGTGGAAAATTACATTACAAATTTCTATACTGGCATTTTACATTTAATATGTATTCAAACTCTAAGTAGGATTCTCTAGCTACAAACTTTAATATCTTCTGCCTATTTATTCACCTGAATATCTTTTAAAATGAAGAAAAGTGCTGATTTAGCGGAATTTCATGAAACCAAATATTGCATATCCAAATCTTTGGTTAAGTTTTCCTACTGCTGTTTAAATAAATGTATTATTTGAATTTACTGTTCAAATTTGAATTATTGCCTATATTGTTTTGAAATATTACCTAAATTAACTATAAAAATGATTTTAAAATTGTGGTATCATGTACTTCAACTAAGTTTGCTATTCTTGAAACTGATTTCATTATGCAAAATTCTAAGGTATGTTACACACTGTGATTAAACTTAACTTAGATGTGAATGACTTAAATGTGATTAAAAAAAAATTACATACTAAAAGAAATAATAATTTTTTTCTGAAAATTGAATCTGTGTCAAAAGTATATGCCAAATATACTTTTGTGAAATCCATTGGTTTAAAAAATACAAAAGTGTCGCCACATTCCAGGAACATTATGTAAAAGTCATTATGGCACTTCAAACTCAATACAGTTAGAAAAGCTGCTTTTTCATTACACTGTGTTGCCACAAATTTGGAATTTAACATTGATGGTTTTCTCATAACTAAATATTTCACTCTTCTGCAATCTGTAGTAAATGCTCTATAGTCAATCAGTATGGGCTTGCTTCACTGCACAAACCATATAAAAAAAATGACAGACATTTTGAGAAAACACAATAGTGTAGTTGCAGATGTTGAGAGCTTAAGTCTCACAGCTGAGGCTATAACAATTGCCAACAGATTTCAGAATTCGAAGGATCAGAATCACCAGAAACATCTTGCAAATTCTCCAACCCAGACTCCTGGCACGTTTTGGAAGAGATTGTTGATAATTCCATTCATAGATTGATTAACCTGAGGAGAATTTACCAGCATACTCACCACTCATGTTGTACCCAACATAATGCTCGATATAATGTATAAGGATTATTTGAAAAAAGAAAGTAGTTACAACAATTTAAATGGCTTCCTTATTGAACCAGAACTCAGATCCAATATGTGGAAGGATTTTTTTTTTGTCAAAATCCATACACAGTTTTGTATATACACCCATAAAAAAGACACTTCTTATTTCACTTTTACAGCTCTGTGCAACTCACACAATCGTAAGGTCAGCTCCTTATGCAGGATAACATTTTTATTGTAGTCAACAATAACGGAAAACTGGCTTGTCAGAATCTGCATGATAAGTGTATATATATGAACAGGGTCTGGAAGCAAAAAATAAATCTGAAAAAGAATTTTTGTCAAAATTTAACTAGAACCCTCATACACAAATTCTCGCATAACCTAATTAAGTGTTTAATTACTATTTTTTCAATTAAAACCTTTTTTTAATTAGTTTTTATTAATTTTTCTTACTTTTACCCCACCTTGAAGCAAATCCTAGTCATGCCTATGCATGTAAGTACAAAATGTTTTAAAGATATCATGGAAATATGGTTGAAGAAAAAATATTTTTAGAGCAAAGCAGATTATGATGAAGATGACATAACATGTAAATTATTAGACATAGATGTAACCTAGTTTTTAGTTTTATAACTCATTGACAAAGACTATTGCAGTTTTTAGGTATTTAAAGACAATAAAAAAAAGCTAATTTATTTTCTTCTATTTCTATTTACTCAGGTTTTGATTCTGAACATCTATATCAGTCTGAAGGAAAGAAAAAACCAGTTACCGAGATCAGTGGTGATGCTAGGAGAACCCTTAAATATCAACATAACCCGTGTATTGATGCAGCTTTGACTGTAAGTCATTAAACTTGAAACATTTACTACAAATTTTTTTGGAATTAATTACTGTTATCTTTGAAATAAAAAGAGTATTTTGTTAATTTTTGAAGAAGAGTGTAAGAAATTAATTGATTGTATTTCTTTGTTTTACACCTGACAAAAGCTTAATTCAAGGTAATCTGTACATTAAACACGAATAATAACTGTTTAACACCAGTTTTTGCTTCTTTTTTTCAGACAAATGGCATAATATTCAATAAAGATAACTTAAAGCAAAACAAAAAATTCATTGCTCAACGCATTGCTGATTCACTAACAGATGTAGAACAAACAGCAGACTGTTCATGTGTGACTTATGAGGGCATTCATTCAAGAAGTGTGTGTCTTGTGACAGGCTCACGAGAGAAAGAACATCTGGTAAGCTTACCTGCAAACACTTAATAGTTTATTTTACTATAATTTTCTCATTTATAATTTATCAGGTATTTAATAACATTTTCTTACTTACATTATCCGATTTTGTTTTTGCAGGTTAAAGGAGTTAAAGGAACGAAAGGAGTCAAAGGATAAGATGTGTGATTGTGCCTTTTTTTGTATGAGAGGTGAAGAACTGTGTAATGTTTTGTTATAAAATAAATGTTGGAGCCAAACCTTTTGTAAAAAATGTTGTATACCTCATGTGTGAAGCTTCAGACATTCATCTCTCCATAAAAATGTACTCCTGAATGTTTCAATAATCTGTCCTAAAAACGCATTTATGTTGTTTTTTTTTGCCACATGGTGGAACATTACATTATAGCAGCAGTTTCAGAGAAATTTTGGTGATGTATAGATAGGACTCCTAGTAGTTGACTACTAAAAGAAGTTTATGTCAGAAAACCATGACACTGTGTGTCACTGTTTAAAAAATTTATACCCAGTAATAGCCTTATAATTACTATCATGAATGATTCTTTGTCTTTAAAGTTTGGACAGATTAATGACAAACATTTAGTTAATGTAAGTACTCTTCTGTGTCCCATATTTATTTAATTTGAAGATTTTATCATAGTTCCTCACAGTATGTACAATGTTACATAGAGTGTTGATATGAAAAGTATTTACAGAATAAAGGTACGTTCAATGTTGCTTTGTTCTGTTTAGTTGAGCATCTTCTTATATTTTGAGAGAAGATGGCTAATGTTGTGAATAAAATTGCTCAAAAATATTTATTGCTCTCTTTAGAACCAGTGTAATGCTCCTTTACCTAAAATATTTATATCAGAAACTCATTTACTGAATATAATGAAAATGTATTAAAATTAGATTTTCACCAATACAAACTTCTTGGATGAAAACATTCCTTAATTAGAAAAGCCTGCCTGTGATCCCATAACTGCCTTGATTTATCATTTGAAAATAATCTCTGAGATATTCTAAACACTAAACAGAATTAATTATTTTGAGGAAATTTAGTGCTTGTCATTCCTGTAGGAGATACATAATTGATCTGGTACAGTAAGAACATTTGTTATTAATACAGAAAAAAAGGATAAGAGTGCTTTGTAAATATTTTTAAAAAATTGCCAAAGCTAAATGAAAAATTTGATAGACTGGAACAGTTTGCACACACTTGTAATAAGTGGCAAAATGATTTTAATATCTATAATCATTGTTCTGAGAAATGTGTGTGGTATGGCTTTAGGGTGTGTCAACAATGAGGTCTTTACCGCAAAAAAAAAAAGTGTTAAAAAAAACAAAAACAAAAAAAAAAAAAACCTTCACATTGGATTATAAAATCAATAAGTAATTTATTCAGAGTAAATGAATTATTAATTAATCCAGGAAATATGTAGTAAATTACCTTGAATTTGTAAAAAAAATGGTTAAGAGCAGATATAATTTTGTATATGAAGAAAAAAACAAACATCGAAAGCAGTTTCACAAAATTGATATATGCATAACAACTTAATCTGGAATCGACACATAGAAATCACCCTAAACACATTTAAAGTGAAGTAATTTATCATACTGCAAATAAATTAATACTGGAGTGGAACTACACAAACATTTTTAATGGTTATTTATTTATTTTGTGTCTAAGTGTTGGTCTCAATTGATAGAAACACAAACAAACACTACTAAAAAGAACAGAACATAACAGAAAGATAATAAAAAGTATAGCAATCAAAACTAATGATTTGATATTACAGATGACAAAAAGTCTGCAACTTGTACAGCGTTGTCATTGACGTTAAGGAAGTCTTGTAGAATGCAGGTTTGTTGGCATTGCGGGGAAATTGTATAAATACTGGATGCTATGTTCTGCCCCACACTCACATGTAGTATTAGGATCTTTCAGGTAACAACATTTAGTAAATTATCCTTTCTCCAGCCTACTCCACATCTCAGCCTGTTTAGGGCTCTCCATCATGTCTTCCAGTTCAAATTGCCACCTGGGAGTAGTGACTCTATGGTAGTTAACAATTGATCTACATGAGTCAATCTTGCTTGCCAAAGATTGTGCCTGGTAACTTTCGGCAGCACATCTAAGGCAGCCATTGGGCATCATGAAACTTTTCCTAGATTTCAGCCTGTGTCTAGCGAGTTGATATCCAAATAATAGACGAACAGCATTGGTTTTAGTGGTTAATGTCCATAAAACAAACTGCATTAACACTACAGAATGGAGATTTTTATTTTGTATATAAAAGAACAAATTCTAAAATCATCTGCCAGAACTTGAAATATTTTTTTTTTTTTTTTTGATGAAGGGCCAGAATATTTTGAAATTTTGAAAACAAATTAGATATTGATATTATAAAGTGATAATTGCTTCACACTTTTAAAAATTGCTGAATTGATATTTAGTTTGAACATGAAATTGAAACACAGTTTGTGCCAATTTTGATTAAATATTTTTTTTAAAAAAAAGGTCTAAAACAAAAACCAACTCCTTGAATACAATCTGTGTGGCCACTGACGCCAGCTCAAATGCCTCACACTATCTTGACATCAGTGTTTTTGCTACCAGTAGCAAAAGCTGAACATCAAAAAGGTCAAATTTCCTTAAAACTGTTTTTTATTCATATCTTTTGACAATTTCTTCATTCTCTTATGATTCAACCCAGCCTGCAATCACACCTTAAACCAAATTCACAAGGGGGTAACCAAAAATAACCAGAATTGCATTGCCATGGGCCACAAGGCATTTATAGCGCAACTCATTTTCAGTTCAGTGCCGCCTGTGTTGTGGACCTCGCTTGTTCTCTTAATCTGCTGTGATTATTTTTGTTGGGGCTGTTTTGTTATTGTTTCATTTTTGATGGTGGCAAGTTAAGTGAACAACATGCAGCTGTGAAATTTTGCTTTCTACTCAGCAAAAATGCTGTTGAAACTGTTTTAATGTTGAAAACGACTTACAAAGATGAGGCTATGGAAAAAATTCAAGTGTATGAGTGGTTCGCTCGGTTTAAAAATGGCGCAAATGGAAGACGTCATTGTCACCCTGTCCAAAAAAATGTCGTCAAGTCAAATCAATGCTCTTCTCCTTTTTTGATGCCAAGGGTGTCGTTCATTCAGAGCTTGTTCCCCCACATCAGACCGTCAATCAAACCTTTTATTTGGAAGTTTTAAGAACAGTATTCGTCAAAAAGAGACCCGATTTGTGGCATACAGGAAACTGGTTCTTCCACCATGACAATGAACCTGCACACACAGCTGTCTCTATTAGGCAATTTTTGGCTAAAAATGGCATGGTTCCACTGCCTCACGCACCTTACTCGCCTGACCTGGCTCTGGGCAAATTTTTCTTATTTCCATGCATGAAAAGGGGCATGAAAGGACACCGATTTTACAACATGTAAGAGGTCAAGAAAAAACGAGAGAGGAGCTGTCAGCCATTTCTAAAGATGACTACAGTAAATTTTTCGAACATTGGAAGCACCGGTGGGACAAATGTATTAGTTGTAATGGAGAGTATTTTGAAGGGGATAAGGTTGTTTTACAAAAAAATTGAATATACATTGCTTTTAAAAAATGATTCTAGTTTTTTTTGGGTACTCCCTCGTAAAAAAGAAACCTATGTGGACTTTAATCTTTCTATACCTTCGTTCATGAAGATGTTCTAATGTGGAAAATGACTGTGATTGATATCTGTATTAAATGTATTGTCCCTGTTGTGAGTGGTAGAAGAAAGAATAGATAGGACGAAATTCCACATATGCCCATTTAAGCATACTTCTTCCAAGATGGCTCCAATTTAACGTCACAATAAAACAAACGAATCGCCGTCAACATTGCCGTAATCTCACACTCCATACTCTTTACAGAGGGTCTTGAGATTCACTTCAGATCTTCGCCACACAATCTGGTGAAAATGATATGACCACCGTTACTCCTATCTTGATGGCCAAGTGAGTAGTGGTGAAATGTAATTTCAAGTCTGGGACTAGAACAAGCTACCGACATGCCGAGAATCAAACGCAGTTACTGTACCTTAACTACCTCGTTCACAGGGTGGGTCATTTAATATTAATTAGCTGTATTGACTCGCTTTGTGGCTGACGTCATAAGGAGCAGTGATCGGAACGAGCCTAGCTGCTTCGGGTCCCGGTATTGGAAGAAAGATTCAATTTTTTTTTTTTTGCTTGGGCTTTACGCCTCGTCGACAGCGTGGTCATTAGAGGCGGGATGGGATGGGGGACAAGGAACGGGAAGGAATTCGGCCATGGCCTTTTTGAAGGAAGCATCCCGGCATTCGCGTGGAGTGATCTGGGGAAACCATGGAAAACCCAAATCTGGATGCCCGGACGGGGATTCGAACCGGCGTCCTTCCGAATGCGAGGCCAGAACGAAAGATTCAAGATCCGGTACTTGGTCAGCTGGGTAAGAGAGGCAGTGGTGCATAATTCCTAGTCATCAGATTAGTAATATTATTACTGCAATTGTATGGCAAATTTCGTACATTCTTTACGTTACACTTATCGATCGGATTAGAGATTCAGGAGAGTTGACCTCAACGGGCCGGCACCGTTTTTCACTCTTTTTTTTCTTTCATTTCTCATACACTACACGAGAAGCATACCACATATTACCTCACAGAAATCTACACATACAATTACCGTACAGCGTAAGCCAACGTGTAAATATTAGTCATAATTTCACTTAGAAGTTGTTATGGTGTAGTTATACGATTGGGAAATCAACCATGACACTCACACTCGATATACGAGTACAGCATGTAATAGGGTAAAAGATGACAGGAAAATACTTGTCATCTGACATTTTAGAAGGGCAAAAGGTAGGTCACAATAACAAAGATAACGTATGCCTGCAATGTGTACTAAAATCTTTTGATGCCTTTATGTGTTTCTTAGAGGTAGAAGAAGATCTTAATCTTCCTGGAAACAGCTGTATCCTTTTTGTGAACATACTTTAGTGTCAATTTTTCAGCGCTTTTGGATTCAGTGTCTTAGCTCTTTCCTCGCGTTATAACCTTTAGCGTATCGCAATTCACAGGGCGTTAATCTTTAGAGCCACATAAAGAAGTCGTTTGATTTTTAACTCCAGTGGCGTGGTCCGATAAAGGAACGGCCTTGGTGGACGAGCACTTCATTGCTGTGGAGACAATGGTCGGTGCAGCACTGCTATGCTTCGCGGTGGGTGTCGCTGTAGCACAAGGTTAGAGACAACTCAAATATTGGAAATGAGTTTGCTTACTGCTGCCGGCAAGTCACTTCTCACTACCCTCATTTTTTTTTTTTTTTCGAAAACAATCTCTATTGGCGGTGGAAAATTAAATGCTATAAGCAGAATCACAAAGTGTGACTTGGTAAATTATAATTCAATTTGCAAGCAATTTATATGTTTTCGGTTACACAGAGACAATACAAAATCCGAGGTTGGTTCCATTGTATTTGATAGACTTGTAGAGTACTGGAAGAACAGTTCCATCTGCATTCAACTGAATGAAGAAGTTCTGAAATGAGAAAATGCCTCCGACAAGCAACTCCTACCGAAAATTTTAATTTAGCTTCAGTTCAAAATATCAAGTTTTTATTACGGGCATTTCCATTTCTGAAATGGTAGTGGAATATAGGGACCATATTTAGGGTACCAAGAAAAGAAATTGGAGCGCAAAAGAGGGCAGCTATATTTTTTTGTCGAAATTACTGAAAAACAAAATCAGTATGGTAAACGGGCTGGATTGAGATTTCTGGAAGATAGTACGGGGGGGGGGGGGGTAAAGAGAGCGATAGTAGGTAGTGTACAGGAGGTATACTGGTGATGAGGCTTGAAAGGATATTAGTGGAAGGATTAGGAGTAGTGCATGGAAGTGGAAAGATGACCATGACCACAAGCTCGCCCAAGATATCATGCATAAGGGTGTGAGAAAATGTTTTTTTTGTGGATAAGGGTGTCAGGGATTGGAATAAATTACCAACGGAAGTACTGAACATTCTCCCACCAAGCGCGATGGGTGAGCGGTAACGCTCTGGTCTCGCATTACCGAGGACGCGGATTCGGATCACCGTACAGTGCATCCAGATTTATGTTTTCAATGGTTTCCCCAAATCTCTCCAAGCAAATGCCGGGATAGTTCCTTTAGAAGGCCATGACCCAATTCCTTTCCGTTCCTTGCCCCCAATCCTTTCCCGCCTCTAAAGACCTCGACGCCGACGAGGCGTAAAACAATAAGCAAAATAAAAAAGCAAAATCTGCACAAAAAAAAAAAAAAAAAAAAAACACTGAACATTTTTAAAGGGCATAGGTAGGCGGGTGGAGAAATAGAAATCAAGAATTTAAGCAAGAAATGGGATAACAGGTGTGTAGGGAAATTGCCGCCGGTGCATATTCTCCCTTGCAATTAAATTAAATCTTTTGACCACTCGGAAAACGGTAGGTAGGGCTCCTAACTGTCACCAACACAACAAAACAAATTATTCTCAGAAGAAAGAGGAGGGGGTGGGGGGAAATAAATAACTTCTCTATTTCTGCTTATGACAGGCCCATAAGACAGAGGGTAGATTTTGTACTTAGAAAAACTAAATACTGTTATGGTGGTAACAAGCGAGTTGTTCCGTCCTCGTAAATTCCGTTATGCAAGGGCCTGTATAAGCCCTCGAAATCAGTAAAGGGCCCTACTGTGCACAGTCGATTTGCGGAAGTATGCTTGACTTCCGAGCTTTTTTAATCGGTGACTAGTGTTCAATATATTTGAAATAGTGTGAGCCGAGATGAGTTGCCTCACCGAACAACGAGAAAGACGAGCGTATGAATATAGATTATCCAATAAGACATTTAATAGCTTTCGTTAGCGCACACTCTCTCTCATCCATGTGTTATTCGTAAATTGTTCAAGTCTTGCCATGTGGAGAAAAGTTAGTGTCGTAGTAAACCAACGAGGCAATTCCAGAACTACGTTATATAAGGCAAGTAAGGCTGGTGTTTTTCGTAATGACCTGGTGACAGGGTTTTTATGGCTGAGCATTCCGCTCCTATTGTAGACGACTAGCCTAGTTCAGTAATCCTACCGGTTTTAGGGCAGTGGGGACTACCGAATTTCAAAGGCGAGCCATGAGTATGGCCGTCCCTTCAAAACATGAATTGCCGCCCGAGGCAGTATGGAGCTGTTCTAGAATTTGCTTGCTGAACCCCTGATGGTTGCCCGCTCAGGACAGTAGAGTCAAAAAAAAAAATAAAAAAAAAAAAAAATGATAAGGTCGCCGCCACACCGAAATTAGCCATTTACCGCCCCTTCAAAAATGAATTTTCCGCACCCCTTGAAGACGTCGCCCCGGTTTGAACACCCCTAGATCCCGAACTGGTATAGTGTACCTACTGTTTACGTGGAATCCTAACCACTAAAGCGTTCTGACGCTCGCTAAATTCTGTGAATGGAATAGGAAGGTTCACCGGGCGACTAAACTAAAATCGACAGGAGTAGTTCTCGATAAATCACTTCGGCCATCCTGATCTGGGTTTTCCATGGTTTTCTCCAGATCGCTATAGGAGAATGCGGGATGGTTCCTGAAAACAGCCCATGGGTGCCTACTGCCATATCCCGTATATGCCTTCAAACTATTACACTTTCGGATAGGTTCAATGCACCCTCCGCGCTACACAATTTAGTGAATCGTGGAGTAATAATAATAATAATAATTACACAGCAAGTTGTGCCAGAGGTGAAGATTGGTTAAGGGACTTTAAAATCCCCGCCGAGACAGGGATTCGAAGCGGGGACCTTTCGATCTACAGTCGGACCGCTCACTGTGTTAGGTAAACTTCGTATTATCATTCACAGAACATGTGACTTGTGTGACATATATAACGTCGGTAACGTGTAGCCGTAATTGGGTAACAATAATAATAATCTCGTGTGGTCGTAATGACCTGGTGACAGGTTATCTTGCAGGCTGCGTAGTTCGCTTAATCTAAACCGGTAGTTCTACTAGTTATAGGGGACCTACAGCTTAATGTAGAATCCGAAACACGGAAGCATTCTGGCGTACTTCACATTACACAGCAAACTGTGCCAGAAGTGAAGGTCAGATTAAAGTACTTTCAAAATCCCAGCCGAGACCAGGATTCGTACGGTGGATCTTTCAGTCTTCAGTGAGAGGACTTAACCACTGAGTCACCAGACTAATCCATTGGGCAATAGTAACCTATTATTCTAACTCAATTAATGTATTAAACTTATCAATTGTATCTAGTTCCATGCCCATTAGTGGAGTTCTAATTTTATGAAGTGTTGAATGGTTGCGGTATTCAGAAACTAGCTGATCAACAGATTATAGAGGATTAAAGGGTGACGCCTGCAAACTTTTTTTTTTTTTTTTTTTTTTTTTAATTGGCACTTGGTTCTAGGACCACACAGCCAGCTTTTACATTGTATTGCAAACATTTCAAAGTAATACAAACATTTCAAAGTAATACAAGTATTTTCACTATACAGACATTTCAAAGGATTACAAACATTTCAAAGCACAGTATTTTACTATAAGGACATTTCAAAGTAATACAAACATTTCAAGGTAATACAAATATTTTGCTATACAAGTATTTTGCTATATGGGTAACAATACAATGTTCATCACACTTATAACTCGGGCTGGTTTATATTTTTATTTGGTTGTTTTCTATAAACTTTACAATGGTCTTGTATACCCTTTGGTCTTCCATAGCTAAAAGTTTTTTTTTATTTTTTTTTTTTTTTTTTTTATGGCTTTTGGCAACGAAGGCCATACAGCCAGCTCAATGTAATTTTTTTTTGTAGCATTCAGTGTATATATGTCGTCATCAAGTATATTGTATTTTTCCATTGTATGGACGCCACAGGACGGACAGGACATTCACACAGACAGAGAACACTTAAACATCCGCGGCCGGATTCGAACCGGCGGCCTTCGGCACGCGGAGCCAGCACTCTACCCCTACGCTACCGAGGCCGGCAGCTAAAAGGTTCAAGATGTTTGTTGGGAGGTTTATGCCTAGTTGTTGTAGGTCTTCCAGCAGTTTGGTGGACTGCTGCCAGTGTCTTTTGCAAGAGAATGTCGCGTGGTTTACATCTCCCTCGCTTGTCTCGTCACAGCCACATTGAGGGGATTAGATGTAATCTGTACAAATGATTAGGAAAACAGCCGTGGTTGAATTTTAATCTAGCTATAATGCTCATAGTTTTCTTGTCGTGCACCATCTTTGGTACCACTGATTGGTTGGTATCGTCGGGTGTAAACAGCAATAGTGTTTGCCTTTATTCTCTATAGATTTCCTCCATACGTTGTTCCATTTATCTCTTATGGTGATCCTAATCATAGATATTATGTCTGTCGCTGGGATTAAGTGGTGGTGTATCCCTGATTTTATTGTCGTATTGGCTGATGTATCCACCAATTCATTTCCTGGTATGCCTGTGTGTGTTTTGATCCAGTTCAAATGTACCTGTTTTGGGCACCATGTAGGTGTTGTATCTGTTCCATAATTTTATACACCAATATATTTCTCCCATTACCAGTTTGCAGACTGCGGAGTGTTTCGATAGCGCTTCTTGAGTCTGACCAGATGATAATCTTATTTTGCGGTGTATCTTGCACGTATTGTAATGCCTTTAGGATAGCTGTCAAATCTGCGGTGTATACTGTTGCTTCTTTCGGGAGTTTATACATGCCAACGTTTGCAGTTTGTGTGTCTACATATGCACACCCTAAGCCATCTTCAGACTTGGAGCCATCCGTGTATACGTGGCATGCATCATTTTCTACGTCAGTATGGTCGGCTAACAGAGCTCTATTTTGCACCGAGTTTTCCCTAAATGGTATATTCAGTGCAGTTTTAGGTTTCATGGTGGTTCTGTCATAGCTAGCTTCGAAGCACGGGAAATTCGACATAGTAGACATCAT